>JAQJVK010000020.1:7498947-7975877 GCA_035578135.1 Flexamia atlantica
GAAAAGCCGCGATTTTTAAACTTGATTTTAGTCAGGTTCCCATGGTCCGATTTTGGTAAACATTGGATATATTAAAATATACATTTTATTTAGTAGAATTTCATCAAAAAACGTCTCCTTGCAGTTTTTTTAAGGTCATCGAGTAGACTGACTGGACCAATATTGTAAAAATGATTCATTTATTCAAATAAAAATTCAATGTTCTTATAAGGGTAAAATTTTAAATTAAAAATTCATAATCTTGATTTTTATGTTGAAATTTTTGTATGATGTGGAAAGAAGTATTCAACCTAGTCCCACCAAGTTTGTAGCAGATCGCACCAAGGTCACACAGGTGTTAATGTTTACAATGTGACGTTCGGAATTCGCTCTGACATATGTAACACAACTTTAACAGGTACCAGTCTCTAAACCCTAAAACCATCATTTCACATACATGAAAATTACATTCATGATAATTTCATGGCTAAATTTTCATGATTTTAAGATCAAATGAAACAAGCTGCAAAATGTACGATATTCCATCTAATGAAGCTAAAACTCATCCTAAAAACCTTAAAATTAAATTATGTTTTTATAATAATACTAAAAAACCTATTGCTTGAAATCGAGCAATTGTTATGTATTGATTTCAAAATAAAAATAATTATGGTTCACTACTCTAGAACTATTTTGTTAATTATATGGTTGAACTTCCTGTTATTCTGGAATTTTTTACAAAAGCTTTTTAAAACTAAATTTTTGTGAATACTCAGTCATCTTTAAGGAGATGTCCATGTTTCGCGACCCTAAGTAGCGTATGACCCGTCTTAATCTCAAACCGAACTAAAATGGTTCAATAAATCTACTTATAATCAATGTTAAGTCTGTTTCTTTTTTCTTTTATTTATAGAATTTATATATAAGAATTTATTCCTCCTTTTAGTATTTTTCTTTGGAATATAAACATATGTAAATATTAAGATCTTCACACATGTGATTCCAAATAAATGTATTTATAACTGAATCCTGACCTTAAGTATGTATTAGGTTAATAGTTTATTTATTTACATCTTCCATAAACTGAAATGCCTCCAGCTGTACATGCAATGGTTTCAATTCCATTAACAACATATGGCTTTGCTGAAAAACTTTGTTTGCTCCAATCAGCTGCTTTATTTGAAATTTCTATTCCCTTGTTAAATCTTTTGGACTAAAACGAAACTTTAAGGGTGTCTAGGGCTCTTCCCTTTAGTCAAACCTTTTTTAAATTTATTTCCTGCAAAACTGCACGCCAAGCTCTTTCCAATGACACCAAAAACATGAAAATCGGTTCAGTAGTTTAAGAGGAGTCTTTGTAAAAAAAAACTGCTCGTGTATTAAATAAGTAAATAGATAGATACTATTTTTTTTTTTACTAATTAATCACTGCACTAACCTGTTTACATTTACAAGCTTAATTCAACAACGCCAACCGAAATTTCATTATTTTGATATATTTTTAAGTGAAAAACTCTAAAGACCCGTTCATAGGGTGGTTTATCCCCCTAAACCCTCCCTTCCAGTGGTCCGATCTGGCTAGTTTACGGACATCTCCAAGTCATCACCACTATACATATCTTTACTAGATGTCATAAGGATCGGACCGGTTTTACACCCACTATTGTGCTAACAGATATTATATATTTATATAAATTATAACGAATGGTTTTTTCCATCTGGGGGCTCCAATATGAAACTAGTTATCATGGTTTTGGGCGTAGGTCTTACCATGAGTCTTACGGTAACACCTTATCCCTATAAATAAATTCACTGAATTTTTTGGTTTATTTTTGTGTCTGCATATTTTTTATAATCATTTACGTAAACATGAGTTGAAAAAATAAAGATATTATTGTTGTTATTATTATTAATATGATACTCACCGGCGAGTTCGCAAGTCTTCCTGGGCCTCAGCAATTCTTCTGTCCTGCTTCCGGACGGGTACGTGGCGGACCCCAGCTTCCACCCGCTCCATCTGAGTCCGTTGGATTTGGTCAACTTCTCTCAGTTTTTCTAAATACACAAATATTTCCACAATTACTCATTACTTGTTGGTTACAGTAAATTTTCACCCATGATATTTTTTAGATAATTGCTCCATCTTTTAAAATATTTAAATAAGCTTTAATTTGCCAATTTACAGTACCTGTATCTTCCGGTATATCTCAGTTTTAACTGGTCATTGCCAGTTATATTTATTTATTTTTTATTACAGATATTACAACTGATTAGTATATTAATTGCTATTTTTAAATCTGTCTTTTAATTTTGAGACCAGTTTAAATTTGTATATACTCTTAATTTGAGTCAAAGCAAGTATATGGATTTATACATAAGTTTTTACACTATAAACCAGTTTGTAGAAATTTAAAACGAAAATGAAATTTGAAGAATTAGGAAGTAAGAAGTATTATAAAAAGTGTTAACTTCTATTACATTGTTTATACATTTCAAATTGCTACCAACCCAGGAAATCCCTAAAACTTGGGTGTGGCCCCACGATGTCGTTCAGTTGCTGGTAAAAACACCCCACACAGTTGTTGGTCCTTGTGGCAGTCCGGCAACTGACGCTGCAGCAGGGCCGACCACGTCCAGCCAGTATTCCTGAAGTTAAGTCAGTAGCTCCATATGTGGCAGCAAGTGGTATATGTGGTATGTGGTATATGTGGGCAGCAAGTGGTTGTTGCGCAGATATGCAACAACCACCTCCTTACCCTTAGGAATAGTTCCAGCAGGCAGCAGGGGAAGGCAAAGAATCATTTTTAGAGCCTTCGCCGCTGTATTCTCATTTTCTGTCATTACAGCCATTCTCATTCCCAGGCTCTTGTGCTTGGCCCAAACAGCTGAAAAAAATCATAATTTGAAAAATTATGTGTGGCAAAAGTAAATTAAAAGTTGAATATAACCAATCAAAACATAAAAGTTACGATAAAAAATGTAAAGAAATGGCTTCTGAGAGAAGAAAATGTCGAGCTTTAGTTGCATTGATTTTGTTGTTGTTGCTGTTTTCTTTAAAATGTTTTTGTGTGTCAAACAGATTTTAGTTTACAAAACATATTTTCCTTTATTTATATTTTTTGTTTGATAAGATATATTTTACGTTAAATATGGTAGTATTCATTAGTTCAAGCAAGTTTTACATCTTTTGTTTTTGTTTGAAAAATGCTATAATTTTTGCTGATAGTCCGGTTTCCATTTTCTTCCTTTTCTTAATTTTTAATACTATTGTGAGGGTGACCCCAAACGGGCATTCCCTAGGGGGAACCTAATTTTATTCACCTTAAGTATGGTATAGTTTCAGTTATGTAGTAATTAGTGTTTTATTTTATATGAATGTTTCAGAACATGAATTTGTACGCTATGTATTTTTTGGTGAATAACGTTTATTATTTATTATTATTAATTAAGTATGGAAAATCCAAAAAATCTTTATCATGAGACTTATTATCGTAAAATAACAAGCTGCTGTACTCGTTCTTCCCATGGGTAATAGTAGTCGTTGGACACAAGTCAATGAAACTTTGTATGAAAGTCTACTTGAAATGTCTAATAATATAGCTTTGGGTTATTGAATTATAAAATTTACCATGATATTTATTCTACCTTAGCATAATGAAACCAGCAGCCCGAACCGCTGACCCTGGCCACACTGCCGCAGCGTTCCTCATGGATGCTTCAACATCGGCCATGACGGTTACGGTTGGATTCCATCTTTAAGCTCAAAAACGAATCTGGAAAAACGAGGCAATATTATTACACGTTGCACCCACCCATATAAAAAAAGTATGCACGAAACTTTGTTTTGAGGAAATTATCTACATTCTAAGATGTTAAATTATCACTATCAGCTTACTATTGATAGTTTTTTTTCTCTCATGACATGGTATATGTATTTGGGGCTATTCAACCTCAAGATGTAAACAAGTCTTAATCGTACAGAAAATGGCTCTAAGAATTGTATTAAAAAATCGAGACAACATTCATGTAAAGATTTCTCAAAGAATCAAATAATGACATTTCCATCTCTTTATATTTAGGGATCGATATTATATGTAAAAAACAATAAAGGTTTCTATGAAGTTCATGACAATTCGAATTTACAAACCAATCCCACCTTGTCATCAGTCAATCCAACCAATACCTCATCCGTCATCAATGTCGTCAATTAATCAGTGTTGACAGATTTATTAAAAAAACACTTGCAGCACAATGCAATTATTTTCTATAAAAAATTACCAAACAATTTAAAGAATGAAAAAAGTATTAAAATATTTAAAAATTAAATAATAAAATTGTATTACAAGAAGCAATTTATTAAATTACAGTCTTTATGAAAATGAAGAAAATTATTAACAAACACAAAATATGTATATTGCTATAATGAAAGCCTCTTATGAAATATACTTTAACCAGAATAGAGCATACTGTGTATACCCACACACCTATAAGGAAAAAATAAATTATTGGTTTAATTTGCGATAAACATTCCATTGCATTATTTTACATTTTCTCTTATTTCATGAAAGCTTCATACGCCTCTGTTGCCTTCTTACTCATTATAGCGTAGACTCCTGGAAACACATAAAACAATGAAAATAACTGTTTAAAGTAGCTACAAGATAATACTGTATTCAACTGGTTTAAACAGCTGAAGCTAAGGTTGTTCCCAAGGCCACACTGTAGTGCGATCTTGTTACTCCCCACTTGATGTTAACCCAAATAATAGATGGCATTTAAAATTGTACTGTTAGAATCAGGACAGTAAAATCCAAGTTTAAGGTTGGGTTATTTTTTAAGACACTTCCTTATTTTGACAATTTTCCTTGTACTGTTAAAGATAGATAAACCACGAAATATAATGTATTAAATAATTTATTAATAACGTACCGTGATGTATTAAGTAGTTTTCAATTCAGCCTTTGTTCTCGCCGACTTAGCATACCTAAAAGACAATGATTGTTTTTGTTTTATTATTTTTATTTCATATAAAGGCACTTACGTAGTTCAGGCGGGTCCCCTGTATAGGGAATACTTGGGATCCTCCAACCCCCATTGGCAATGTTCTGAAAGTAACATCCATATACAGGGAGTTAGACTGGGCCAGTAAGTCTAAACCCTGTGAAGATGCATAGACGACACTTCTAGCATTTGCAGGCCCAACCACCCCTCAAAAAACTGTCGGGGATTAGGTTCTTTTGTCAATCCTCTTTGGGATTGCATTCCTTGGAGCATCTCCCCAATGTCATCAGTTGATGCACGGAGGTCATTGCCCCCGGCGACGTTCCCTGGACATCACGCACCTCACACTGGGAAAAAAAATTTATAAATATCAAACTATTGTTCTTGTAAAATAGATTAACTCGAAAAATGATGTTTTTTATCTAAACAATACGAAAACGCATACAGGTTAAATTTTAATTTGAAAGAGCATTTCAGAGGAAGTTTCCAGGCTCTAAGAAGATTTATTGACGATTTGTTCCTACCATAAAGACAAACATATTTCACCTTATAACTAAGGATAGCTACATTTTAATGAATAAGAACTTCAAAAAACATCCAGCCAATATGTCTAGAGTTAGCTGTATATAGCCTGTGTTTTGTAATTTTGCAGAATCAATATCACATATTTTGGATATGATATGTCTAGAGTTAGCTTCAAACCCCTTCAAACAAATAATAGCACCTAAAAATTGTACAATTGATTATGGATTTATGCATGCCGCAAGTCCATAACGATTACTTTGGGCACACCGGTGCAAAGCTTTCGAGAGGGGCCCTCGAAATTAAAATACGTATGTTAAAAATAAGCTGGTATCAGGTTTAAGGAAATAAATGTGTTTGTATACTATTAGAATACGTATAAATACAATGTACAGTCATCAAAATATACAAAAGTCAATAATTATAGTTTGATCAACAAGTTGATTTCAAAATAAAGGGCTGCCCGTAAATTACGTCATCTGAAATAGGGAGTGGGGTCCAGAATTAAAGTAACACTAGGATTATGTGCTTAGGACGGGGGTTGACGTTCAGATAACGACATTTTTATTATATTTTATAACTAATTGTTATCAGAATCTTCAGCAAATCAATTTAATAATTTATTGCGATGTCATTCATTAAATAAAAGTTATTATGCTTAGAAAATAAATTAGAACGTATTTATTAGTTTTATACAACATATTTAAATATATATCTGATGTATTATTTTGATAACAAAAATGAAGGGAACCATCAAAGCGATAATTCTGTGTGGACGCCTGCAACTTGACCACAGTCAAAATGTGTACAGACCACGGCGCTCGACGCAATCCAGATAAGAAGACAGCGTATTGAAAATATAAATATGAATACCTTTCCAGTAGGTAGGAGTACAGGCCTAAATGTTGTTATATTTGACCGGCTCTTTCTGTTAAGAAAATCTTTAGTCCGCGCTATTCATTTATTGAAAACCAAACAACTATAAAATTGGTGTAAGCGCTCCCAAACAGCAGTGTGTCGATTCTGAGAGCGTGCAGCGGTGTGTTTATTTTGTATGTAAGGTCTCGCAGGCGCTATTGGTCGGCAAGAGCAACGGCGCGTCGAGCGTGGGGAAACTGGGATACAGAAATTTAGATAAATAAGGGTGTTTGAATATGCATTAAACTTTAATAGACAAATTTATAAAAATGGTGAAGGTAAGGGGGTGGGGATGGGCACGGTGAGGGGGTGCAGATTGGGGAAAAGAAGAACACGTTGTGATTAATAAAGGTGGTGGTGAAGAAGTTCTAGCAGGAGAGGGGACCATTCAGGTAATGCCTGGGACGACACCACAGTGCAGGGTGTTGAGGGAAAGGCTGAAAGGTTTTTGAAGAGGAAGGAAAGGTTTAGTGAAAGAGGATTGCTGTTACCGCCGGAGTCTCCTTATGATGGCTTGGAGGCCATTTACCAGGTTTTCCGCTGTTGCTGACAGCCTGCTGACTTCTGTAAAAATCATATATTAATTACATAAAGAATTTAAAAAACCGATGCTTAAGAACATTTTTTTGATAAAGTAGTATACATTACGATCAAATGGTGCAGGTAAATCTTTAATCAAAAGATAACCTCAAAATTAAACAATACGGTACAAAATATTTTTAACTGACTGTAATAGTACTAAAAACAAATGAAAAGTTAAAGTAAAAACTACTTCAAAGAAAAATTTAATTTTATAAGACATTGGCATATTAAGTAAATTTTGGTTTATCCCTATGCTTGTTTTTGCAGTGTAATTACTATCCTCAAGTAATAATTGTGGGTAAATTAAGTAAATAGAACAAAAATATGAAATAGGGCAGAGTGAATAAACAGAGAAAATTAACAAGGCCTAAAACATGTTTTCCTACTTACCAAGAGCCTCAGCTCTTTCTCTCCGCTCTCTTGTTTTCTAGCTTCAATTTTTTATTTTCTTCTTTTAATTTCTCATTTTCCTCCAACATTGAGGTATATGACTTTCTTGAAGGTTCCGAGTACTCGGTTTCGCCTGGCTCACTTTCATTTTCATAATTTTTCATAATTCTTGACATGATTTCTTTCGCTGCCATCTTTTGTTGGGTAGCTTTGTGTTGTTTCTGAAAAAATTAATATAAGGCTTACAATGTTACATGCTACATTGTGACCTGTTAAAAAAGACTACTCAGTATGAATAGTCTTTTTTAACAGACTATTTTTTTAACGGACCGTACCTAATTCCATGTTCACCTTTCAGTATAGGCTTTTGAGGCATTGCTAGTACAACTTAAATTTCCATTTGATATGCATGGCTTATAGAAATTCCTTTTATAAGATAGGCTAACATACGGAACCGAGTACATATAACTCTATAAATATCACATATATATATAACATACATATAATAACAATACATATAATAACAATAACGCGCTAATATATAACATACATATATAACATACATATAATAACAATAAATATTTTAGTGAAATATACAACTAAGTTCAGTTACGCCCTGCAAATCTTTCTATACATGTTATAAAAGGCCTATATACATTTAAGGGTTGATAACATTTGTTTCCCTGATCTTTTATAAAACATAGGGTATTAAATTTCTCAAACTTAGGAAAAGATCATAAGGTGGTTTCATTAGAAAGTCTGTAAGTTAGTTACTATATGACAGATTGTAAATATAAACTCAGAGCTGTAAATGTTAGATAAAATACAGTTGTTCATTTATTTTAGGCTACTCAATAAAAACACTAATTTTTCATAACGTAAGTTATATACGACTATGCATGGAGAAATGTTTTCTGCTATATATAACTTACGATGGATGTAGCAAATTCCAAATAAAATGTAGATTCGAGATTTTGGCAGTTGGTGCTTATTTCTGTTCTTCGAGATTTGGTGCTTATTTCTGTAATGCGCTGAATACAAAAAATAGTAAACAAAATAAAAAAGACATTAAAATTCCAAGAGACTTTAGTTTGTTTCTAAACTAAATAAACTTATTTGACATGTATTAAGTATGATCAATGACTTAAATCTTGATTTAATTTTTTTTAATGAGAAAAAAAAATTAGCACGAAAAGGCAGGATCTAACTGTTGGGTTGTTTTGATTTGAAGTGCATTTTAAATGGCAATGAAGTTTTATATTTAGAAGCTTAAGGAAATTTATATTAGCAAGCTCGCACATTCTAGCCCCGAATCCATGTAGTCGACCAGTGTAACTCAGATTGAACAATTGCAATACTCTGCACAAAACCAATTTGCGCCACATTTTATCCTGACAGAATAACCCACAGGATACAGTTTCGAACTGCAATTTGGGACAAATTGATTAATAATTAGGGGAATTTGGTGTATCTTGTTGAACAAAACATCTATACTGAGCATATGTCAGTATCGCAATTAATGCCCAATCACTCAAATCTCTTTGATTTTTTTATAAACTTATTTACTTCAGGAACACATTAAAAATGTACTTTCGGTTTAAAATGTAATGTAAAGTTCGCCTAAAGTTGATGTAAGTGTTAAAACGAGTCATACGATACAATTGAAATCTGTAATTGTGGACGAATCAATTTATAAGTAGTCGAATTTGGCGTATTGAAATAAATGCTCAGTTGCTCAAATAAAATATAACCAATTCTATGGGTTCAAAGTAAAACCTAAAGGTTAAACAATGATGTATTTATACAGCCGGACAGGGCCATACCACTTGCCTCTACATGGAACAGTTTATTTCGCTCTGAGTGAATCACAATTTCCTAGGCAAGGCTGAGTTTAAATCACATTTTATCAGGCAGCATAGGTCGTTAAAGAGTCTTTACTTATCGGTAAGTCTTTTGTTTTCGCCAAGGCCTGTAATCAACCTATTAGTGTTATGTGAACTTCCAAGTGGGACTTACCGCCCCTCCCCCACGAGGCTGCCCTGCTGGGGAGTTGACCACATCGATTTTTTCAACCAATAGGGGTCCCCAACAATAATCAAATGTCAAACTGACTCAGACTTTCAATGCATTCTCAATCACCCTAGCACCTGCAATATGATGTATGTAAACTATGAAACAATTGATACATTTGAAGCAATTGATTGATCATGACATCTAAGAATTGGGAACTAAGGTTATCATAAACAAATGTCATAAAAAATTGTTGTTCAGCATGAATTTGAAATTTAAATGTGGCCTAATTATGATTTATCTCAATGTTATGAAAATTGTAAGTTAAAACCTGTTAAATGTTCAAATTTTTACCATTATTTATTTTAAAAAGTATTTCAGATAACTTTTTTCCGTCATTTTCTTTCGGCTCCTAAATACGCTAAGCTGTAAAAAAACATACTTTCAGGGAAAAAAACCGTTCACAGAGTTTAATAACAATATGACCCAGTTACTTAGTAACGTAAATCAGCGTATAGACTTATTTCTCAAAAATAAACTAACACACAATTAACTGCTTGTAACTTTAAAACCTTAGCAAGTTATGTTGCTAGGTTACAGTTAATATAATATCGTATTTTTTTATTTATTTCACAAATTCAACTAATTCTTTTATTGATCCTTCATATTAATTCCTAAAAAGGAGAGGTAAGTAGGAATCCACTTTTAAATAATAATTGTTAGAAACGTTGATAGGCTATTAAAAAATCACTAACACCTGTGACAGGTACACCTGCGTCTAACACCTCGCAAGTATAAACTGTGCTTTATCTGATGTATAAATTTCAAAAAATAAGCACGGAATTATAAAATTTTTTAACCTAAAACTGTTTCTGAAACATGAAACGAGTCAATCAGAGTTACTTAATGCAAATATATTGTTTGCAGGATCGAGACCGGGTCTTGAACATGTGAAGCTTGAGACATGTGGAGGTGAGACGCCGAGGAGAAGACATCCCTCAGCAAACAAACAACCGTCACGGACGGAGGAGAATCTCCTGGCTAAGTAGGCAGCGTCTGTACGGTATGTTTTTATCTTCTCTTCAAACTTAACCAAACGATTATATGGCACGGCGTGCTTTAGCTCTGAAGGCTAATGATGCGGACTTTGTCTTGTTGTTTTCAAACCTAACCCAAGCGACACCAAGACGATTATATGGCAAGGGCGTGTGCTTTTTCTCATAAGGCTAACAATGTAATGTAGACTGCATGACATGCAATGCACGGCGGCGACGGGGCACGAGCGTGAATGACCTTTAGGCACATCTGAACGTCACACATACCATTACCATTCCGCTCGAGGAGGAATAGAGCTAACAATTTTTTAAAGGTTTATAAAGAAAATTCTAAGTTTGAAATTCATTGTTGGTGATGGTGATTTTATATTTTGATTAGGATTTTTGCGGACATTTGCCATCACTGATTAGTAAAAAACAAGTTTCACGACGTTTCGGGATCTGGAATCTGATCCCGTCTTCAGGTGGAAGAAAACCTAGAACATAACAAGATTAGTAACACAAAGCCAGGAAAACCTGGAGAAAAACACAGCTAAAACAGAGAACTGTAAAAGCAGTCACGAAAACAATAAGCTGGAAAGAAAAACAATACACAAAATAACACAGGAATCACAAGTATCAAGGATCACCAGGCAGGAGAGAGCACGTCCACACCCAATCAGAGCTGAGCTGATATACTACACGATAACATCGCTTATCGGAGTTCTTAACAAAATCGTTCAGGAGGTAGTGGCTGACATATGATATTAGGTAAGGTGCACCTTAACCTGAAACCGCACTCTAAGATAAAAATTCGTGTTCATTTATAAACGAGAACATTCATTCATTTAATTGTTCACGGCTGTTGTTTATTCATTGTTGTTGTTTGTTACTGTTCATTCAATCATTTTATAACAGTGAGAATACCAAATCGGTCTATGACTCCATGGCTGCAACCAACATGACATACAGGGTGTTTACGGAAAACCCCCGGGGCTTCGGGATACATAAGAAAAAAGTTCCTTTAAACATGGGTCCTAAAATGCTCGGTTATCCGTCTGTCGGTATGTATGTGTTTGTCATACGATTTTGAATAACATTGGAATCACTGGAAATATCAATTTCAAAGTTGGTGCGTATATGTTGTCTAAAAGGACATATTTTGGTGCGGAGTATGAAGTTTCTAGTTTGTACCAGTTAAAAGTGGCAGCCATTTTTTACATTTTGAAACCTAATGTATTAAAAACCGTAAGTTTTACAAAAAATGTACAAAAGACAAAATGTTGAGCTATTTATTTACTAAAAAGCCATATAAAGATTACAGAGACCGAACAACAATTAACGGAGTTATCGAAAATTTTCTAACAAAATACATGCTTGCTTACGGCGGTTTTAAGAAATTTTCGCCAAAAAATTTGAATAACTCCGTTAATTGTTGTTCGATCTTAATAATCTTCGAATGGTTTTTAGGAAAAAAAATTCGCACTGTTTTTATCTTTGGTACAATTGTCGTAAAATTTACGGTTTTTAAGAAATTAATTTTTAAAATTAAAAAATGGCTGCCATTTTTAAATGGTACGATTGAGAAACTTGTTAATCCGCACACAATAGGTCCTATTAAACAACATATACGAACCAACTTTGAAGTTGATATCTTCAGTTTTCCAAGGTTATGCAGTCATGTTAAAAACACATGCATACCGACAGGCGGATAACCGAGCATTTTAAGACCCATGTTCATTCTTTTTTGTTTTGATGTGTCTAACTTGTCTAACCATATCCCAAAGTCCTGACGGGTTATTAGTAAACACCCTAAACCAGAGGGTCCAGACATTATGGTAAAATATTTTAGTATATGACAGTTGAGGAGAAAATAAGAAAAAAGTTCATATAAACCTGGGTACTAAAGTGCTTAGTTTTCTGTCTGTGTGTCTGTTTGTGATTTTTACATATTTAATCACATCTCACGAAGCTCTAAACTTAAACTTCAAACTTGGTATTTGGATAACCACTATAGAGAACTGTTTTTGTTAGAAGTATAAAAATTCTACTTTGCATCATTTCAAATGGGTACTGTTAAAATAGCATCGGGGAAGACAAGGTCCCCTTTCTCCAGATTGCAAGGGTTTCGAAAAAAAATAATTTAACCATTTTAAAAGTTAAGTTTAAGTGTAATATGGAACAAATATTTTTGGAAACATAAATAGTAAGAAACAATAAAAATCAGAAAATGTGTTTTTTGATCCTATCCTCTAAAACTTGCTGTCCTGTAAACTTTTGTCTGGGAAGCTAAGACAGATCCCTTTTTGCTTGGCGGGTCACATACAGGGTGTCCAGCGAGTACTGTGCCAAACTTTACCAGGTTACTCAGCAGGTCAAAACAAACAAAAAAAGTCATATGAACATAGGGTCTATCTCGCTTCGTTTTCCGTCTGTCCGCCTGTATGTGATTTTTACGTAACTGATTATAACTTTTGAACGACTTGACATACTGATATCAAACTTGGTAAATGTATGATAACTAACAGGACCTATCGTTGTATGGAGTATCAAGTTTCTGCTATTTACCATTTCAAAACGGCGGCTGTTTTTTATTTTCAAAGTTAAATTTCATAAAAACGGTAAATTTTATAAAAACTATACAAGGGACAAAAAAGTTGCGAAATTTAATCCAATTAACGCTGGTATTAAGATTATGAAGATCGGACGATTAATAATGGAGAAATTTTATTTTTTACAATTTAAAATAGGCGAATTTCAGACAGTATGTCCTAAAGAACGATGTTTTTATGCAGAAACGTTGTAATTTCTCCGTTATTAGTTGTCCGATCATCATAATCTTAATATCAGCGTTAATTGAATTAAATTTCGCAACTTTTTTGTCAATTGTATACTTTTTCTAAAATTTACCCATTTTAAGATATTTAAGATTATTTAGGATATTTTTATTTTTAGCGTTGAAAATAAAAAAACAGCCGCCATTTTGAAATGGTACAAAGCAGAAACTTGATACTCCATACTAAGATAGGTCCTGTTAGCCATCATACATTTACCAAGTTTGATATTGGTGCGTCAATTCGTTCAAAAGTTATAGTCAGTTATGTAAAAATCACGTACAGGCGGACAGACGGAAACGAAGTGAGATAGACCATATACTCATATAACATTTTTTGTTTGTTTTGACCTGCTGAGTAACCTGATAAAGTTTGGCACAGTACTCGCTGGACACCCTGTATATGGAAACTTTAGAGTCCAGTGGAGCAAAGTACATTAAACTGGGGATGATGAAAGGTATTCCATGACTTCTGCAGGAAATTTCCTTTAGTTTGCCACCTAAATTATGAAAGTCGGTTCACAACAGGGTTCCCAGTTTTTAAAATTCCATTAACGTACGCCAGCTACTAAAATTCTCGTATTTCTTGCAACAAAGGTACAAATACGGTTAAATCATAGACAAGAAACAATCTCTATGGTAAAATTAAATACATTAGCATATTTTCTGTTTTTATAAGAATGTACGATTTTTAAAAACGAAATTAAATACACTGGGAAAAAAGCAATAAAAATAAAACTATGATAATTCAAAGCAAACAATGAAATTGAATATGCATATAAAAAGTTAAAACACAAAATTGAAGTCTTATCTCATTTTCAAAAATATTTGAACAAACTACTGATTTATACATTTGTGCATCAAGTTTTTTCCATAATGATGATATTCAAACTATTCAACCATGGTTTAACACAGTATTATTTAATCCTCAAAGAAAAATACAAGCCTTTTTCCTCTTTTTCATTCAGGGCGGTATAGCACTATTTAGGTTGAAGTCTTAGGTATCTGAGCTTATTGAATTAAAAAAATAAATGAAAGTCTACTTATAAACACAGATTATAAAATCTACATTCCACCTTAAAACGTACCAAACACATAAACAAAGACCATCCACTTGCTCTCCGCATAGGCCCAAATATGACAACTAGTAAAAGACAACAGAAAAGACGAGACTACTAAGGTAGTAACAGGCAACAGAAAAGACGAGACTACTAAGGATGATTTTGTTAAATTATAATGCCAAATAGCTTGCATAAAAAACATTGTTTTCATTTTAAATCTTATTTTCTTCTAAGTAGTTTCACCTATTCAAAATTATCGTATATTTTCGCGTACTATAGGAAGTACTGTCATACATCGTACAAACCAGAGAAATAATCGCACAAATACGATAATTATCGTACATCTGGGAACCCTTGTTCAAAAATGAAGTTTTGCTGTACACAATAAATTCCTTAGGGAATTAGTGTATTGGATCATGGTCCTATGCCTAGGGAATTAGTGTATTGGATCATGGTCCTATGCCTCAGAGCAACAAACGTACAGGTGATGCCGACAGCTCCCTGTCCAATGGGAAAATAACGGAGCCGCTCGTCGATCTCAGGTGAGAGACACGACTTGCGGCTCTTCAGAGAATGTCATCATGCTACATCTACATGGGAACTACTTAACTTTCACCTAACGTTGTTGAAACAATATACTCCAACATAAATTAAGCTAACATCGAGAACCCCATATCAGTTTGTCAGATTACCTATTCAAAATTGACAAAATCTAATTAAGAATCACTTATTTATTTATTTATTTTATTTATTTATTTATTTATTTAGAACATTCTTTTTTGAAACATGTTGCAATCAAATATGAAGTATATTTGAGTAAACTATTTACAGCATCTAAAACAATTTTAGAGGTTTGCTTTTACTCAGTGTTTTCGTAAACTTGTAGACTGGTAGCACGTTCTAGCGGTATTGGTGGCAACCAACACGAGTAAAAACAAAAGCGGTCATACTTAAAACTTAAATAGTCCAGGCAACGAAAAGGTATAAAGGAAATTTTTTGGAACACAATTTTTGACTTTGCAGCTTTGTTTGGACTTGTTAGGAGGTGAACATATCAAGTCCCCGTCCGTAGCCCTTGAGCGGGGGGAGGAAGAGGGGTCTAAAGGTACAATTTTTTTTTCCTAAATATCTTGAACACTATCAACTTTTAGTATTCCCTATTAAAATTGAAAATTAAAGAAAATTAAATTTCCTTTAAGAAAGGTATATAATGTGTCTACTTGTGTCCAACCATTTACAAGGAAAGCACTAATTTCTTTAATATAAAAAAATCCCTTTCATAAGAAATGTTTGTAAATCTGTGGATAACATAGATGCCCAATTGGGCAACACTTTTTTCACCTAAATAATAATGAACAGCATTAAGAAATATTCACAAAATTCCCAGTAATGTAAACCTCAATCCTAAAAAATGGTCCAAAATAAAGGGGTTGGCGAGCTCACTAAAAACTTTATTTTTCAAGAAATTATTACAATTTGTTATTATTTCTATTCTGTTACAATTTCAGTAATTCAATAATTAATTATTTATAGTCAAAGCTTTTACTTAATGGAAGACTCATATCTACGCTCAGGTTATTGACCTATGTCGGACTTATCGAACCTTATAAACCCCTGTGTTGTATGTGATGCTGTACTATAAGGAAGTAAAAGAATTTCTTTATTTTATTTGAACATTCTTTGAAAGTATTTTTTTTTATAGAACGTAAAATGATTTCTTTATTATTGATCGGCATTCTACTAGAGAAATTGTTTGATAACTTTTACATAATGCAGTTTGAAAATACCTCACACGAAATAAATTTCAGACTAAAATAAATTTAAATAGCTAGTACAGGCTCTAAACATCTGGTCAGGTTTTCCTTTTGAGACATTCGTTTTTTTAAAAGATATTCATAGTTTAAACTTACAATTTTTTTAACGTTGGTTTAATATTTAACGTTAATCAGCTTATAAAAACCAATTTAACGTGTAGGAATTTCTTTAGTGCACGCTTGTCTTTTGAGGGGTCGCTCACAGCGCCACTAGTCAAGTCACATTGATGTTCTGTTTCATGTGCGGCCGCCTCATGCCACAACTGTCGGACTCCCGCTACTGCGACATTGTGGATCTGTGTCGAGAGGCTGCTTCTCGGTTGAAGTCGACAGCTGGAGGTTCCGTGTCCCCACCGACACTCGGCCAATGAATTCAGTTGAAAATCGCGCAAAACCTTCATCAATGGATGCAAGTGTGTGAATAAATCTACTATTAGTTCTAGAAATGTTTGTGTATTTTTGCAAAGGGAATAAAAACGTTTAACATTGACTTTAAATCAAGTATAAAATGGTGTGATTAAAAAATGAATTTAACTATTTCTATAGAACTAATTGTAACACTTTGAATGAAATAAGGGCAATGTAAATTAACCCTCGTCATAAAAGTGCTAGACTAAAGACAATGAGGAGTTTATAGGTTCGCTTTAAAGTTTTTCGAAAATGAAATGCATAAAGATGGTTTTCTAACAAATAAAGTTTAAATTACCCTAAAATCTGCTTTTAAAATATTGAATATTTTTAGTTCACACCGTTGACATGTTTCGGTTAAGAATTAACTTTTAAAAAACACAGAACTAACTTTATTTGTGACTTTCTACGCCACTGGCATTTTTAAACGTTTTGTTCGGGAACGGTCCAAACCTGGATCTTGTTATTATCTAACGGCGACCTTTTGTAAGTTAGCATCATTAATTCATAGTCCTATTAAAGATGGCAACTGGACCCAGCCTTAACCTGGTCAGGATCGAATCGAAAACCCTCAGGAATATGATGTATATGATAGATTAGTAAATGACTAACAGTCCTGATCTTCTGTTAGTCGAAGCACACTTACGAAAAAGAAAATTAGCGACACATAATTTATAGTCTGGGAAAAATTTGACATCGATTGGATACCTGAGCGACTTTATTCGCAACCTCTTCTAATGAACAGAACATTACTTCCATCTTTGAATTTCCATAGGCGGAGTTATTAGACTAATTTCAAATTCATTTAATATTGCTTGTTATCTTTCCCAATCTGAGCTGATTTTTTCACTTCCAGTAAGTAATCTGGAGCCGAAAAAAACAGGTCTTCCACTTTGGAACAAGAAACAATCAAGAAGTGAATATGCTTCAATAGTAATTGGAGAGTCAAAATAAAAAGGCAGAGGAAAGGAGCATCAGCAATTTTTTTAAACAGGCCAAAAAGTCTTATTGTGTTCTGAAGATAGTTTTTATTCTAGTGATTGATCCTCTTACTGTACTCTTTTGTTTTAATGAAGCTTATACTCTCTCTGGGTTCATATTTATATTTATTCGGATATTGATTCAGGACCATTATGAAGATACTCGATTAAAGTCACAAAGAATAAAGTTTAGAAGAAGATGTCAAGCAATATCCCGTAGTCCCATAACCCGCCATAAGCTTGGTTGTCCCAGCTGTTGTGATTATCCATATCATTGGGAGTTGGGGTTTTTAATACATTGAGTTGCTAAAAACAAAATCTGTAGATTTTTTACATACAAACTAACGGGTATGATACGTATCATCGTCAACCTCGATACCTATTTCAACATTTTCTTCATTTCGATTCCTTCATGCAAGTTAGCTGGTAGAATAGCTCGGAATGCTCCTATCTCCAAATTTTAGAGGGACTTAAAGGCCTACATTTGGTATTTTAGTACTAAAATGGGCATTTAAGCCCCGAAATTGAAAGTCGCTCTCTCATAAGCTGCGTACCTACTTGTTCTATTTTCCTCGCGCGTATTTTTAACAGGTGAAAAGGTATTGCGATCTCTCAATTCCAAGAAATCTATATAATTAATACGCCAACACGAAATTAGTCTATGAACTCCTCCGTCATTTCTTAACCGATTTTGATCATTGACGGCTCATTGGAAAGAGCGTGTCGCGTAGATTTGCAAACTGGCCTTACATTTTTGAAAAAGTCCCTTGGGCTCTGCCCCATCGGCTTTTAAAGTTCCCATGTTATCCTTATGAAGAACATAATTGTTTACATTTAAATCAGCTGGATAGTTTAATTGCTGTTATTTTTTAATTTGTGTAAACATAACCCTCAGGACGCATCGTGTGAGCATGATTGTGTTTTAAATTTGTCGCCATTTGAATTATCGCTCTGCTAGAGTAGCGCACGATTCCGTGCGCTCGGATCCACTAGTTATACCTAATTTAAATTTAAATAATACTAGCATTGACTTTAGTCAATGATAATAGGTATACACACCCTTCTTCATAGATATTTTCGTTCTCATAATCTAGTGTATTTGCGTTTCTTAGCTGTTACTAGTAATGATAAATATTAAACAGTCAATTATCACAGATATATTATTTTTAATCAACAATTTTGTTTGAGTATATGTACATATTTTTATCGTATTGTTATTTCACATTTCCATTTTATTTCAAAACAAAATTTCCTTTTTAGGTTCTCGCTGTTGTAGAAATGTTATGTCACATTGACCCTCTGCCTGATCGCGATGTTGTGCGTAAACGCATTCACACCTTCCTACCAGAAAAAAGTCTCAACAGCCCTTCCCTGGGTCCTGTTTTATAAAAAGTGATAGGTGTTTCTTTACTTATGCTAATCTACAACTTTATGTTTCTTAAAAGTTTTAAATTGTACAGTTTTTTGTCAATTTTATTTTACAAATTTGTTGATGCTTGACAGGTTTGTCAGATTTACGTTTCATAAACGTTTTAGTGGGACAAGTGATTTTTGACAATTTGTTGGGAAATGTTTTGACACAAATGTTTATGAACTCCCAGGTACTTCCAATATTTTTCAAACTGCTTTGGCCTTTTCTGCGATGTCATCCATGTTTTTTTCATGAGTTAATGAACTAGTTAACTTTCCAAAAAGAATAACTTTCTTCTCTTTGATTAGCTTCAATATAATTTTCTTATCGTACATTTTGCACTGAACAAAATTTACTAGGGTAATGCCAAACAACAACAAAAAACAATAACGACTGTCACTAAAGCTAATTCTTAACATGTGTTTTTTTGACAATCGTCATCTTTAATAAATGATTATTTTTTATTGTAAAACATGTTACAAGTTATAATTTTCTTATTGTCACCTTTCGAATGGTATACTTTACAAATCATAAAATATTTCTGACAAGTTTGCACGCTTGTCGGAACTGTCATACCTGTCACTTTTATGTCACTTTTACCAACACTAATGCACGTCACTTTTATGTTTTTGGCCCCCCTCCCTTCACCCCCTAGCCTAATTTTGCCCATTTCGCACCTAACCCTAATCATGAATGTCGCTGTCTGCGTTGTCAGTGTATTTCTTTCTATGTTTTCTTTTTCTCGTGTGTGTCGTGTTGAGTCGTGTCAGAGTAAAGGGTAGTGAAGGCTCGTGTGGGCCCACTCGTGTTTAGTCCATCGTCCCGGTCGGACTGTAGAGTAAAAAGTCAATTAAATAATTAGGTATACGACGGAATTTTAACGCAACAAAATTTGCCTGGGTCGCCCTACCCTCACGAGTGGACACTTCCCTAGATGTAAGCTCTATGTGTGAAATTTTCAAAGTGGTAGGTCTAAGTTACCGGGTTGTTAGGAATTTCGACAACGCGGCCTCGGATTTCCCGATAGCGGAAACGGTAAAATGCTTTTCGGGTTAGGCTATTGTGGTCTCAATCGGCATTAAAATTTCCAAAACATGAATCTTCTTCTGTGCTCCCTTTGGCTTCCAAAGACCACTTGGGGGCCTGTTTAACTAAAAACACTGATCATTAAACAAGAAGTTGTTTTGTACCATTTTAATAATTATTTTACAAACTTTCAATAAAAAAAAAACAAATTTATGTTACAAAATGTATTTGTGGGAGTTAAATAAATTGAAAAATAAATTTAGATATACTTGCCTGATTTTCTAGGTCGCCCTCTTTTATCTCTTTTCGGCATATGGCTTTCCACCTCCTCTAAAAGCTCCTTTGACTGTTCTTATACCTGCACGATACTTTCCACTGTGACGTAGCCTTTCCCTTTCCTGCTGCTTCCATATCTCTTTACTGCTTATATATTTTGATATAGTTTTCTTGCTCGCAGCAGGACGGACCCAGGCATTCGTGTCTCTTCCACTCTTGTGGGAATTATTTCCCTGGAATCATAAAATTCACTTGTATTCCAGTTCCTCCAGATGTCAAAGTCAAAAACATATTTATTCATTAAGTACATATTTGTACATCGGATGCCTATTTCGTGTCTGAAAACCAACACCCCTAACGCCGCCCCCACTACCCTGGTGATGCATTGGGGTGCGTGACCTTGTTGACTAGAGTTAGACTCCTCTTTGTGATCGCAAAAGTTACCGGACTGTCGTCATTGATGAGGGCCTATTTCGTGTCTGAAAACCAACACCCCTAACGCCGCCGCCCCCACTACCCTGGTGATGCATTCGGGTACGTGGCCTTGTTGACTAGAGTTAGACTCCTCTTTGTGATCGCAAAAGTTACCGGACTGTCGTCATTGATGAGGGCCTATTTTGAATCTGAAAACCCATACCCCTAACACCGCCGCCCCCCTACCCTGGTGATGCATTGGGGAGCGTGGCCTTGTTGACTAGAGTTAGACTCCTCTTTATGGTCGCAAAAGTTACCGGACTGTCGTCATTGATCAGGAGCTACTGCTGAAGTTAACTTAGGTGACTTTAAAATAAATCCTTCAGCTTCGTTTTATATTACAATTTTAAAAAGGGATGACATTACCCACTTTAATGTCTTGAAGTGTTCATTTTATTTTTGTCAATTCTTTTATCTAATGTTTTTATGACTCATTGTTTTTAGTTGCAACAAGTACGATATGCGACATTCAAAATAGGCATTCATTTAACTTTTTCATGAAAATTGTTTATAAAAAATACATCAAAACACTAATGCACGTCAACCACATTTATTTCGCAAACTGTAATACAAATACACAATAGGTAATATATTTCGGCACTCTATGTTGCCATCAACAGAATATTTCATTGTTGATTTTTGTTTAACAACGTGTGCCTATGAAATTGTAATCAAGAAATTAGTAAAATATGTACTATTTATTTCCCGTCGATGCTCGACGGACACGGCTCCATTCTTGGCAGTCCGCTGTCAGTCAAACTCAAGGCTGGGTAGCTCCAGTGTGGACTAAGTTTAATGATCATTCATCAAGGTTTTCAGGTTAAAAATCAGTAATATTCACCTTCCACTTAGTTCCAGGTTATTCAACTACTATAATAAAAAGTCACTGTCGCTTTATTTATAATTTTTTAAATTTTAATGCTTTATGCAATATTTATCCCATACACTGGAATAAATATCAGTGTCAAACACTTGACAGAAATGGCTGTGGTTTCCAAATAAATGTTTCTTTGTTTGGCTGTTCCAAACCTCGTTTTTCTTGTCAACAAGTTTCCTCTGATTACCTTTGGAACATACAAAACACTATGATGCAAGGTTTGGATATGAGTATGGAAGAAATATTAAGGTTAGGTTATATAGTACCTGGTGGAGAATATCTGAATTTTTCCGCCTGCCCTTCTTTGTATACTTTTCTTTGTATACTTCTTTTATACTTTGTATACTTCTTTTATACTTTGTATACTTTTGTATACTTTAATATATATAACATTTTCAATATATTAATGGGCGTTCAGCCGCAGTGACCGGTAACTAACTGCGGCAAATCCACCACATTTTGACAATCAACAATGTCCAGTTTCTTACCGAATCCACCAGAAACATTTTCGGTGGATTCGCAACAAAGATTGGTTGGTGATAAATCCACCACTACCGTTCACTTATTACAGGTTGGTACTTACTGCGTCTGCAGCCGAACGCGCCCAATATGAAACGCCCCAGCCATAGCAGAGAGGCTTTCATGATATGATGCAGAAGCGCATTATATCTCTGGCTATGGCATAGTATAACCCCGCTGTTTGTCAAATTCTGTGTTTATTAAAATCTTATGTTTAAAATATCATGTGATACGATCAGTATCATGATAGCCATAGCCGGAGATATAATGTGCAAACCGTAAATGTATTGTTACATATATTTATATATAAACCTAACTACTCAATAATATAACAATGAAACCCATGAGATTACACTAATCAACATAATATTTATTTAAAATTAACTCTTTCACACCACTTTCACATAAACTCATATTCGCACACAAACACACATGCATACATACAAAATTAAAATATAAAAATTATTAACTAAATATTTTGTCTTTATAATTTTTCTTCATCTTCTAAGATACCGTAATTCTTCTTTATATTCTTCTATAATGGCTTTTTTTCTAATCTGCAACAAGTACATTATTAATAATTAAACTGTGAAGTAATTTATATATTTAAATTTTCATACTTGTCTAAAAATTTTAAATTAGGTGTACTGCATTTATTTCGATTTAAAATGTTTGTCAATCAAAGAATGTCATTGATATTAAGACATTTGTCTCGTTGAATTAATATAGAGTCACCATCACGTGAAATTTAGCACAGATGACTTTAAAGTAATGTAATAAGTTATTCGAATTTCCAATTTGATTTGTTATAATTCATACAAGCATTCCATTACATTGGGTTGTATTATGTGGCCTTCCTAAAACGAGCAGTGGTAAAACAACAGTATTTTTTGGCAAATTAATTTGATATGCTTAAAATACAAATTCTATTTTAACTTTTTTAACTTTCACAAAGAAAGTGGTTTTATATATCTTGTAGAGAAAGTAAAATATGATACTTACCATCCTTGGTTTCTTCTTGTTCCATTTTCTTTTTTTAAATTTGTCTCGTAAATCCCTTTGTAGATTTTTTATTTTTCTTTTCAAATCTTTTTTTGGTTAAAAGATCTTTGTTCATTAGCTTTGGTCTGGTTTATGTATTTTATTGTTTCTTTGAGGCTTTTCTTGTTGTCTGAAATCGTATAATAAAGTGATTCAACTATTTTATGTAACAGTGTTCATGCTGATGTATTGCATAATATTGAATCGACTTACATGGAATGAACAGATTCCAATGCCTTAGGTTAACATGAGGAAAAAATCTTTATTTTGCTTTTCTAATTATTAATCCTTCAATAAATCCTTGAGTGATTGTTATGCTAACTTCCATTCTCAGTTTTTATCTATAACTAAATCTATTTGTATTTACAATAACCAATTATTATCATACATTTTGAACACGCAATATATATTTTTTAACCTGAACAGCAAGTACAAGTTTAACCTATGGTAGACTCCTCTGTTATTTTTAAATCAGACAATTGTTATTAACACATTGGTTTAACCGCATGTGATCGGCAGAAAGTGGACAGTACTGTATTGTTGCCAATGATTGTGGGAAGGAGTTAAGACCAGTAATCACATTTAATATCAAATCAGAGTTTTGGCTCATACAGTACCTTACATTAGAGTTATAATTTAACATGTTTTAGGGACCTTCGGTTTAACCAGAAAACTTGCTATCCGGATGAGTCTACTGTATGATAAGTAACATTATTATTGTTCAAAATATCTTGTAACTTGTTTGTATAAAACCAGGTAATGATAACACACTTGCCTCAGTATGAATAACAACTTTTTAACTTATACAACTAGTATTATTAACTTGTTGTTTTCATTAAAAAAAATTTATTAAGCTAGCCAAAGGTAAACCCATTAAATAACAACTTTTGTTTTATTTTATCTAAGAGATAAGCAAAACAACAACAAAAAACGATTGTTTTTCAGTGCTCCTTACGCAAGATTGCTGCAAGTAGCGGAGTTCTAATATCCTTAAAAGTGGCCATTAGAGTTTTTAAATCGTCCATGAAGTCTGCAGACTCCTTGGACAAACTCTGATGAAGTTGGCGGTAGTATGACATCTGGAAAAATATTTGCAGTGTTTATTCCTAAGTCATAAATTAAAAAGAAAAACAATAAAAACATAACTATTAATTTTTGTACTGATTACACTCAAAACACTTAGTGAAACTGATAATAAATCAAGGTAAACAACTCAATTGCTGGCACCCCCCCCCTCCCGCAATACTGGGCAGCCATAAATTTAATTCAATATATTATTAAGACTTTGATATACAACTTATTGGAAAGGCATCATTATAGCAGCCAGTAATTGTTGTAAAATTGTTGTGAATCAAAGACTTATGTTGAGTTGAATTTTTTGCTGCCAGTGTTTGGGGGGGGATGCTGTTGGGTTGATACATTACATCATTGACTTTAAATTACAAGTCAATTTAAACTCCTGATTTAAAATCAATGCTTATATGTTACATGTAATATGAAGATATTTTTAATATTTAAAGTTCGTAGGTCTGCGTTTTTGGTTTGGAAAGTAGTGCTAGACCACTAACCTTGCAATTTCCAACGCAAAATTACAAATTTAATTACTCTGCAGCAACAAAACTAAGAAAGTTAAGTAAGTATAGTGAATCCACTAAGTATTATTTACTTTCATAGGCCTGGTTTTAATGTAATATTTTAAACTATTGCTGCATTAGTTAAACTTCTCAGAGATATGCATATAAACAGTTGCAAACAAAAGCAAATGTATACTAACTTTTCATTCTACTAAGCGTTGGTAGTATAAAATCTAGGGGCGAACCAAGGATTTAATTTCGGAGGTATCCTATAAAAAGGGGGAATGGGGTATCTAGGTAGACTCACAAAAACCCGTATTGATGTGACGGTAGACAAATATCGTTTTCACAGTAGACGAATGTCGTCGTTGTGGTATACGCCATGGTAGATGAGTAATCGCGTCGCGGTAAATGAATATGGTCGACGTGGAAAACAAATATCATTGTCGCGGTAGACAGATATCTTCGTCACGTTGCAGTAGACGAAAATCGTTGTCACGGTAGACCAGTAACTTATCGTTGCCGCAGTAAATAAGATATCGTCGTTGCGGTAAACGAGTAAAGCGTCACGGTAAACGAATATGGCCGTCGCGGAAGACGAATATAATTGTCCCTGTAGACAAATATCGTTGTCTTAATGTCGCGGTAGACGTAAATTGTCTTCGTTTCCCGGTAAACGAAAATCATCTTCGCGTCGCGGTTAACGAAAATAGTTTTTGCGTCGCTTTAGTCAAAAATCGTCGGCGTGTAGCTGTAC
The DNA here is from genome assembly GCA_035578135.1 of Flexamia atlantica. Lineage (NCBI taxonomy): Eukaryota > Metazoa > Arthropoda > Insecta > Hemiptera > Cicadellidae > Flexamia > Flexamia atlantica. Next base: position 7,524,435 of record JAQJVK010000020.1, read on the forward strand.
CCGAAAATTGTTGTCTTGTCGCCCAAAATGTCTGTTTCACCAAAATTTCGGGGGGATATATATCCCCTTTATCCCCCTGGGTTCACCCCAGATAAAATCCCTTGTAAATTAAAAATTGTAGGAAACTTGTACTACTTTGAGCTAAATACATAACAAATAAAATGTTTAACTAAGTTATTTATTCTAATTAAAAATTACTTACCTTTCGCTTCTTCTTCGCTCTTAATTGGTTGGAAAAGCAAATAATCAAGAAATAAAAAGCTTTCAAGAAACGGAAACGTCAGCTAACTTGTTAATCCATAGCCAACTAATTAGTTTCTAAGATGAAAATTACACTATAAACAAAGTAGTTTGTATGAGCAGCATTTTAGGTTTTAACGTTTTATGATATATAATTATTTATAAGTTATGTTTTTCAAGATGTGGACATTTTCACCGTATTCATTTATGTAATATACAGGGTTGGGCAAAAGTTTGGAATATATAAAATAACTTTTACATTATTTTGCAAAAAGTAATGAAACTTTACAGTTGTGTATCTAGCGCAAATAGGAATATTTTGGCATATTTTCTCAGTTTTTTGCACGATGAGGGGACGGCCCACGCTGGAAGTCTTGAAATTCTTAAATGTAAGCATACCTCGAGTTATACCTCATTTTAAAGGTCTTAATTAGTAGATCACAACAACGCAAACTGCGCCTCAAAAGGTTGATCCAATCAGAAGTTACAGCTCCTCAAAGATTTTAATGTTGGCCATTAAACTCAAGGCTAAATCCACACTAGAATCTTTGAGGAGCTGTAACTTCTGATTGGATCAACCTTTTGAGACGCGGTTTGCGCTGTTATGATCTACTAATTAAGAACTTTATAATGAGGTATAACTCGAGGTATTCCTACCCTTAAGAATTTTTGGACTTCCATCACGGGTCGTCCCGTGGTCATGAGAAATACATGTATCTAAAACCAAACTACATCGTTCCAAGTGATTTATTAGTAATTACACTTTTTTCCTGATTTTAGCCTTGAGTTTAATGGCCGTTCGTTTAGTTAGTTCGTTTGTTGACAAAATTTGAATGACATTACTGTACTTGCTTGTTGCACTTGATTCTAATAAAACCTGAAGGTTTGTTGATAATTCGTGATTGTCAGTTACGATTTGTTAAGGCTACCATCAATTAATGACGAGGAAGATATCTGTGAGAATTCCGTGGTTCAGACAGCCCTTTCAAGACAGATACTTAAAACGGAAAGAATACATCATTCCAACTAATTTGTACACTTTTTTCATTTCTTTTTTGCGCAGTAACTTTCTTAAAATACATATAGTGCAGGCAATGAATCCTCAAAAAGAGGTATAGGGGGAATTGCATGGATCACAATTTTTGACTTTGTAACTTTGTTTGGACTAGTTAGGAGTAAAACATATCAAAAGAACCCGCCCTTAGCCCTTGAGCCGGCTGGGCTGGAAGGGCCTAAAGGTAAAATCTTTTGGTTTTTCCTAAATATCTTGAAAACTATCAACTTTTAATATTCCCTGTTAAATTTGAAAATTAAAGAAAATTAAATTTCCTGTAAGAAAAATACATAATATGTCTACTTTGGTCAAACCGTTTACAAGGTAAGCACTATCCATTTACTGAATTACATATATTAGATAATTATTTCATATCAACCACCTATTCTACTTTTAAATAACATATTATGCAAAACATTATAATAACACCCAAATCTCTTTTGGAAATTTGTTCAATAAAAATTTGGTCTTACATATCCTGTTTAAAACAATTATCTTTTTTTAATTTACCACATATAATATTTGAACAATTTTTAAGATTTTATTGGATTTTAAAAAAATCATATAAAAATATTATTAACACTCATTGTTATTGCTTTCATGTTTATGCACTTAGTAATTGTCAAACCTATGAAAATTGGCTTAATAAAGTATATAAAGGATGTATCGGAAATCCATTTGAATTTTGCCATAGACCCTATTATTATATAATTAATACATCTTTTGATTATTTAATTCCTCTTAAAATTCCAGATCATATTTCAAATAATTTAATTAATTATGAGTTTATTGAGTTATTAGAATCCTTTGCTAAACATAACCCTACTATTGTTCAGTGTGTACCATTCAGAATGTTAAATCAAATTATTAAAATTTGAGTATTAAAATTTATTACAGTTTTAAGTAATACTTCATTTTATTATTTTTGTAACTAATATTTTATTTTATTATTTATATTTCTAAATAAATAAAATTATTGATTAAAAAAAAACAAAAAAATAAAACAAAAATTCTAATACACACTGTAAATTCACTGTTTGAGCTAAATCTCAAAAGTTTCAACAGTTACTTATCATAAAATGATCATACAATACTTAAAGAAAATTTTCTTTCTGAAATATAACTCACTATTCTCAACTACAATTGATGCTTTCTGATATTAACATATTAATTTCTTCAAATAAAAACTGGTATAAAATTATAACATCTCCAGGTGTTTTATTTATATTTATAATTTTTTTATTTTGAAGGATTCAACTCATAATAAAACTATAAAAAAAATGATAAATTATAATATTATAAAATAACTCTAATAATTATTTAAAAGATATCATACTTAAAAATATCATAAGGTAAATATACCTATTTATATTCTATTCAATACAAAATTACTTACATCAAGATGATCTTCTTGTTTCTTCTACATGGAAATATCTCTTTCCAATTAATACCATTTCTCAACAACTATACACTTGATATAATCATTCATCATATTATTACAGTGAAATTTTTGATATTTTTTATAATATATCCTTCATTACAATAATTTTTTTTTTATAAAAACAATAATATAGATTTAAGATTTTGTTTCACAATTTAACAACAAACTAAAAAAAAACAAATACCACATATTCTTACACATCTTATTATTATTATATATATAAAAAATATTTTTTTTATATGTAGATTCTTATTAATATATATATATATATTTTATTATTATCAATAAAAACCCATCCACACTCATACCATCTCACATTATAGACAAAAAAAATTCACATAACACATATAATAACTAACCCCACACTCATATACCAACTCACATATCAACCATAAACCTATACTATCACCCACATCTCAATATTAACATTTCCCATTTACCATATAACTAACTCCCACTACCAAACCATCACACATATCTATCCTAACAACCATATCAATATTTTAACGTTTCCCATTTACCACAAAACTATTATATTACTTAACTACTAGTGGGTTGGCAGTTTCTCAGTGGAGCCTTCATTGTTGATGAGACAACACCTGACGTCCCGCCGGGTGTCAACTCCGTAATCAGGACTGACAGGATTTGGAATCCGCTAAAGTGCTGCTTTGTACTTAGTTAAACTTCTGTCACAGGTACACTTTGACCAACGGTTCTATACAGGAATTTTTCCCCGATGCTTCTAAGCAGAGTTATCATGAATCAAACACAAAGAATTGACTTTTTTAATTCGTAAATCGTGTTTTTTACTACACTATCGGTCATATTACTATACCGAGTGTCTCACCTAAAGTGAACCAATAGCTAACTTTTTTATTAAAAATCTGACAAAGAACTTCTTACGGGGCACTTCCCTTAATTTTTAATGCTGCTTTTTGGAGTTACTTCGAAAATTAAAAATATGGCCGCCATTTTCCAGTATGGCGGACAACTTTGATTTTTCTTATGGAACACCCTATATTTTAGGGCGTCTTTTGATTCTACGCTTAACTTTAGGAACTTTTTATTCTTTATAATTTTTTCCTAAATCCAATGGTTCAGCAGATATGAGCAGTTAAAGTTTGATTTTTCCCCATTTAAAATGCATTGTGTCCATTTAACTGTGCCATCTCATGTATTCCTTATGGAATAAAATCATATTCAAAATAACATATTTCCATGATTAAATTTCGACTAAAAATTATTTTATGATTAGACCTCAACTAAACTAACATTTTTAGGCACTGGTATCTTTTATCAAACCCAACCGTTTTCGATATCCAGACTACCAACAGTTGCCCAATGCATTTTAAATGGCGATAAAATCTAACTTTAACTGATCATACCTCCTTAACCATTGGGTTTAGGAAAAAATTATAAAGAATAAAAAGCTCCTAAAATTAAGCGTTGAATTTTAAAAAGCCATAAAATATAGGGTGTTCCATAAGAAAAATCAAAGTTGTCCGCCATATTGGAAAATGGCGGCCATATTTTTAAATTTCGAAGTGACTCCAAAAAGCAGCGTTAAAAATTAAGGGAAGTGCCCCATAAGAAGTTCTTTGTCAGATTTATAATAAAAAAGTTAGCTATTGGTTCACTATCATTTGAAGGAAATTAGTGCTAGGGAACGGGAGAAACCGGTCGCGGAGGGTGGAGCTGAGCGAGTGGAAAATTCCACGGATGACGCAACCCCTCTCGCGGTCGTCAACCTCTCTGACAAAACACTTACGCCCGGAGAACTGAAAATCTTGTCTAAAGGCCTAAACTTTGCTGTAACACCTAAAACGGTAAACGTACTCGATTTCATTACTGGCATTGAATCTACGATCCCCCAGCTTCCTGAGGAAATTGCGGACCAATTCAGAAGTGAGGCGAGTGTGGCATTAAAAAATGTTAAACCGGCAAAAGCCAACATTACTAGGGAAGAAAAAGAGGCCTTAAATAATTTGAAAAAAGATCAAAACTTGAAGATTTTGCCAGCTGACAAAGGAAATGCTACTGTAATCATTAACAAAGAGGATTATTCGCAAAAAGTAAAAGAAGTCCTACAAACTGGAAAATATACACTTTTGAATAAAAACCCAACTAAAAGCTATGAGACAAAAATCGAAAAAAACTCTTAGAAAACATAAAGAACACTTTTCTGATGCTCTCCGTAAACGCCTTACACCACACCATTCCAAAACATCACACATGTATGGGCTCCCTAAAATACACAAAACAGGAATTCCCCTAAGACCCATTGTTAGCTCAAGAGATTCTCCGAGTAGGGAGCTATGTAGGTTTCTTCTGCCCATACTAAAACCACTGTCAGGAAACACTAGTTCAAATGTAATAAACACAAAGCATTTTGTAGAAATCACAAAAGACATGCAAATTTCCGACTCAGACCAGTTAGTTAGTTTTGATGTAGAAAGTTTGTTTACGAACATCCCTGTGAAAGAGACACTTAAAATAATAGAAACACGCCTAAACAATGACCAAACACTAAACACAAGAACAAACCTCCCTGTAACGGTAATCATGGAATTACTCTCTCTTTGTACAGAATCAAATTGTTTTGAGTTAGAGGGCCAAATATTTCGCCAGGATGAAGGCATGGCAATGGGATCCCCACTATCACCTATATTTGCCAACATTTTTATGGAAGAATTCGAGCAGAAAGCAATTTCTTCTGCTTGCCTTCGGCCTAAAGTGTGGCTTAGGTACGTGGACGATGTCTTTGCTGTCTGGAGTCATGGAGATGTAAACCTTGACATTTTCACTTAACACCTAAATAATATCTCACCAACGATTAAACTAACAACAGAAAAGGAACTACTAAACTTTTAATAATTCAATTAACATTAGTTCAACCATAATCCATTTTATTTAGAAAGTAAACAATAACAATAATAAATAATCACATGTACTAATTTGACAATCAGCTGAATATTAAATATATATCAATTCTCCCCCCTAAAGAAGTCTAACTCTTACTTCACTATCTCTTAACCCTCGTATAAATTGCATTTTCAAAAACATATCATTTACCATGTGCTCACAGTTATTACATTTAAACTCACAATCTATTGATAAACGCTTCAGTTCACGTGCATAGGAAGCAAGGTCCTCTCCGGGTTCTTGAATTTTGCAGACAAATTTGTGTTGGTTTGCTAGCACACTTGGTTTAGGTTCCAAACAATTTTGTAATATATTTGAGAGTTCTTCATAAGATTTATCACTCGGAGATTCTGGTGTAATTGCATCGCATAACGTCTGATGTATGATTGGAGATAGAGTACTTAGAAAGAGATAAGTTTTAGTTTTTGGGTCTGAAATTTTTTTTAGTTCCAAATAATTTTTCAGTCTCATCAAAAAGTTTCTGACAGTCTCATTTTCTGTGTATGGTGTAAAACTTATATTCGTAATATTCGTACTATTCTCCACAACGCTTGGAGTTTTACTATCATTTGTTAGCGTGGTGGGTGTAATGTAAGGCTGTAATAATGCCCTAATTTCAAGGTATATTTCTTCTGCCTGTATTCTGTAATCTTCTTCCTCTGTAAATTTATCTTCATCTTCTGTAATTTTAAGTATGTCTTCATGAGTACTGATAAATTTGCGCCATGTTTCTTCTGCAAGTATCAATCTGCCGGGTGCATCAGAAGTAGTTGTACCTTTTGTTTTCAGTATGTTGAGAGTTCTTGTAAGTTGTGATTTAATTACGCCTCTTTGCCGCCCTAAAACCTTTAATTAATGTTTATTCTTTTCTTCCAACGTCGCCATTACTAAACTTTTAATAATTCAATTAACATTAGTTCAACCATAATCCATTTTATTTAGAAAGTAAACAATAACAATAATAAATAATCACATGTACTAATTTGACAATCAGCTGAATATTAAATATATATCAGGAACAAAACAACAAACTAGCATTTTTGGATGTAAACGTAATCAAAAACACAAATGCCCTTCAAACTGAAGTGTTTAGAAAGAAAACTCACACAGGCAGGTACTTAAATTACACATCAAATCACAGTGAATCAGTGAAAGAGTCAGTGGCATATTCTCTTTTTGATAGAGCTAAATCTGTCTGTTTTGAAAAATAAACTTTGGACGCGGAGCTAAACAAAATTACCCAAGAACTGAAGCAAAATGGTTACCCACAGAAAATTATCAATAAATGCAAAAAGAATAGGCAAACAAAATCGAATACATCCCCAATCACTGACAAACCAAAAGCTTTCATAAGTATTCCATACGTCCCAAAACTATCAGAAAAAATAAGAAGGGTTGCCAGGAAATACCAAATCAAAACTGCCTTCAAATCATCAAACACATTAAGACAGCATCTTACTAAAGTAAAACCAAAATGTTCAGAGCAAGCCTCAAAAAATTGTGTCTATAGTATTAAATGTGAATGTGAAGGTGAATACATAGGAGAAACAAAACGGCCATTAAAAGTTCGCATTGGCGAACATAAAAGAAACACCAAAAATGGCGAAACAACCAGTTCGAAATTAGCCAAACACGCATGGGAGAAAGAACATAAATTCAACTTTGAAGGGGCAGAAATACTACACCATGAATCTCATTACTACAAAAGGAAGTTTGTTGAAGGGGCGTTAATAAAATTACATGAAAACCCAATTAGTCAGAGCAGTATTGATGTTAGTCCACTTTGGATACCTTTAATTAAATCACACTTTGAGCAAAAAATAGCCCCAAAACCCACTCCAGACTTGTCTGTTGCAGAAGCTCCCGCGTCCAGAGTCCATCACATGGTCCTAAGATCCATGCGCCCGTGAATCTGCTTGGAGGAAACTCTTGCTATGGGTTGTGCGTCCTGTTCCCCACTTGTAGCTAGGAGGCGTGCTGTATATTTTTTGGAATTGCTGTACTTGTGCCCATATAGGTGCCTGGAGGAAACACACAGCCGATGCCTGAGTCATGTTCCCGAGATTTACCATGGAGGCGGGTCTTAGACCGCTGACGTCAACTTGTGCCCGTGGTGGGGGTAGGGCCGCTCCCCCTCCACTTGCTCTCACAGACGCTCTTCATTCGAGTTGCGTATGTGAGTGTGAGTGGACGTGTGTGCGTGTCGTGCCACTGCCAGCTTGGAGGCATTGCCGGCAGTAAGGTATATGTTTTTGTTTTAATTTTCTGTGCCCTTTATCTTGTAATATGTTTTAGTTTTAATTTTCTTTCTATATTAAGTATGTTTAATGTGTTTTGTATGAAATTTTGTGTGAGTGAGATTTCTGTTGAATGTTGGATGAATGTAATTGTATGTCAAAAAAAAACAAACAAAAAACCCAAAAAAGTAGGTTAATGTAACTTTAAGTAGGGTCACTTGAAAACGAGAGGAGTTTCAATACCTCTCGAAACGTAGTGTAGTTTAAACACTAGAAGCGATAGGAAAAGTCCAACAAATTAAATAATAATTATTGGTTCACTTTAGGTGAGACACCCGGTATAACTCACAGTATAAACTAAATGATGTACGTTAAAAATTATTTGAAGACAGTGCTGATAACGTAATTAACTGGTCATTGGAATAAAGTCGACTGCAAATTTACAGCAATTAAGGAAAATAAAGTTTGAGGAATAAAGTCTTCATGGAGTAAAATAAAATTATTTTTTAAATATTATCGTAATGTTTTGTAATAATTGAATGAACTAGTATGTTCAAAATAATACTGAGCAAGGCACGGTTCACCAGATACTTTCAGTAAGCCTCCGTTCAAATTTTTAATTATTTCTACAATGGCTATTAATTATCAAATGAGTTTAGGAAACTGTCATGAGATGTGATGAATTAAAAAAAAAAAAAGTTACTAGGAGAACCCGAGCGAATTCGCACGATTTAATTAAATTATAAATGATCGGCTGCCTTCTATGCGCACATACAGGGTTGGGCAAAAGTCTGGAATATATAAAATAACTTTTATATTATTTTTCAGAAAGTGATGAAACTTTACATTTGTGTATCTAGTACAAATAGGAATATTTTGGCGTATTTTTTCAGTTTTTCGCTCGATGAGGGGACGGCCCATACTGGAAGTCTTGAAATTCTTAAATACAAGCATACCTCGAGTTATACCTAATTTTAAAGGTCTTAATTAGTTGATCACAACAGCGCAAACCGCACCTCAAAAGGTTGATCCAATCAGAAGTTACAGCTCCTCAAAGATTTTATGTTGGTCATTAAACTCAAGGCTAAAATCAAGACTAATATCTTTATCAAGCTGTAACTTCTGATTGGATCAACCTTTTGGGGCGCGGTTTACGCTGTTATGATCTACTAATTAAGTCCTTTAAAATGAGGTATAGCTCGAGGCATTCTTACCCTTAAGAATTTTTTGACTTCCATCACGGGTCGTCCCCTGGTCATGAGTAATTTTTTTTTAATACGTCAAATTATCCTCATCAATGAGAAATACATGTATCTAAAACTAAAACACATTTTTTCGAGTGTTGTATTAGTAATTATACTTTTTCCCTCATTTTAGCCTTGAGTTTTAATGGCCAACATTAAAATCTTTGAGGAGCTGTAACTTCTGATTGGATCAACCTTTTGAGGTGCGGTTTGCGCTGACCCGTGATGGAAGTCCAAAGATTCTTAAGGGTAAGCATGCCTCGAGCTATACCTCATTTTAAAGGTCTCAATTAGTAGATCATAACAGCGTAAACCGCGCCTCAAAAGGTTGATCCAATCAGAAGTTACAGCTTGATAAAGATATTAGTCTTGATTTTAGCCTTGAGTTTAATGACCAACATTAAAATCTTTGAGGAGCTGTAACTTCTGATTGGATCAACCTTTTGAGGTGCGGTTTGCGCTGTTGTGATCAACTAATTAAGACCTTTAAGATGAGGTATAACTCGAGGTATGCTTACATTTAAGAATTTCAAGACTTCCAGCGTGGGCCTTTTGTGTGGGCCTTTTGTACCTCATTGTGCGAGAAACTGAGAAAACACGCCAAAATATTCCTATTTGTACTAAATACACAACTGTAAGGTTTCAATACTTTCTGCAAAATAATATTAAAGTTATTTTATATATTCCAGACTTTTGCCCAACCCTGTATGTCAATGTATACCATATACATTGCGTATGTCGTCAATCTACTGTAAAAATAGGTTTTCGGAACGATGTAGCACGCTACATAATATATAATAGCCACTTATTAGGATGCGTATTGCAGCATTGTAAGCGATGTTTGTTGTGCACTTCCTTCTGGTAAAGGTTTACTAATTGTACGTCAATTTCTATCTTTTTCATATTTTGATACGTTGTTATACTTACTTCGTTAATTATGAAAATAAAAAAAATATCAGTCGGAAAATTCATTAACGATTTAAAATTTGTAATAAAGTGAACAAAAATTATAACGAGGTTAATGGTCAAACGACAAGTTATAGAAATGTTTTATTATTGAAATGATAAATACTTACATAATAACATGACGAAAAAACAAGTTAACAAGGTTTCATTCATTTTATTACAAATACTAATGATTATTTATAGTCATTAATTGATATATTTATCATAAATCTATCAGTAACACAAGAACACCTAGCCTAACCTTACCTAACCTAACCTAAACTAACCTAACATAATAACCTTACTTAACCTAACCTAACCTATCTTATCGTAATAAAAAATAACCAAAATAAAACAAAAAGAACGAAAACCCAAGACAACTTGGACGTTATGCACCTGGACGTTTTCAAACGTATCCAAAACGTTAAAATATTCTCATATGTATAATTTATACATTTTTTATTAATGAGTCTTATAAAATATCATGATGAGTGTTGGACAAAATTTTTTAAACGTATTTATATTTAGGTAATTAAATTCATATCTTAACATCAGTTTTTGTTTCATTATTACCAAGTAAAATATACCAGTTATTATTTAGATACCATTATTTGCATTAATTACCTCATTATAAACTTACTGAATACAAAATACGAAATAAATAGTAATTTAGAAAACAATTTTTTATATTAACTTACACGTAATTATATATTGATGTATATATGATTACCAATATGAATTACTATACATAATGTTAAAGAAAATCAGCGTTGGTAACTCTGATTCCCATTATAATTTATCGTATTTCCCTCGTGTTAATTTCATGAAACGTTATGTTTTCATTTTTTAACGGGTGATTTTATCTACTTAATTAAAAATGGATCAAAACGTTACGTTTTTTGTTTGTGATAACTGTGAATTTACGATGACAACATTTGTAGAATTTACAACCGACGAAGCAAACATAAAAAGATTTTTATATTATCATTCTGTGATTCCGAGAAGTAAAAAATGTCCAGACTGCAATGCTGACATGAATCTGGAAGAGGACAGACATCGATTCAGGTGTAATAAAAGGAGGGAACGCTCACCGTAAACGTGTGTCAATCCAGTGTCAGAAGGTCATGTCTCAGTATAGTGGCACATGGTTTGATAAATAAAATTTATCACTGAAGTGTAACGTAAGATTTGTTATGTTTTGGTGCCTACTTCCACCCCCTAGGCAATACATAATAAATCAGGAATTAGGAATGTCAACAAGAAGCATAGTTGACTGGTCGAATTTTCTACGTGAATTATGCTTTCACAATTTCTCAACAAATCCCACTCCGATTGGCGGACCCGGTACAAATTTTGAAATAGATGAAGCCAAGATAGGTAAACGGAAATATAATAGAGGGAGAATAATCGAGGGAAATTGGGTGTTCGGCGGGATCCAAAGGGATAATAACGCCACTTTCATGGTTCCTGTGGCAACAAGAGGCCATGAAACCTTGCTGCCAATTATAAGGGCGTACATCCTGCTGGGCCCCACAATCATGAGCGATTGTTGGCTTACATACAATTGCCTTCAGTTTGAAGGATACCACCACCTGACCGTAAATCATACATAAAATTTTATAGATCCTGATACTGGTGCAAACTCACAGAAGTCACAGGACTTATGTAGATTATACTTTCTTTTGTTTTTATATTATATTATTATACTGTTCATTTATTTATTTGACAAAAGTTGTCATGAAAAACAGAGTTTGTACTTTGATGAACGCTGGCTAAATAAAGACCTTATTTATTTATTTATCGAAAGGCTGTGGAGAGAGGTTCGGTCCATGGTGCGTAGATTTGGAAACATAAAACACCATTTTCATGGGCATCTGGCCGAATTTCTCTTCAAGCGAAAATATTCAGATCACAAAACGAGAATTCACCACATGTGGATTATGATTGCTAAGCTATACAATCACGGTCAACAAATTGTAGGTGGGCGATGGAATTTCCCAAAACTGTTGCGGTGCGGTTGACGGTAAACACGTACGAATCAAAAGCCCTGCACACTCTGGAACGTTGTAATATAACTTCAAGGACTATTTTTCAATTGTGCTATTTGTTTGTATTGACCATAACTATGCATTTTTTACTGGTGGCGTTGGCAACTACGGCAAAGATGGATTTCTCCAAAATCTAATATGGAGAAATCTGCGATAAAATGAACGTTTCCTTTTCCAGAGCCCGTCCCACTACCAGGAACAACGGTAAGCATCCCACTCGTCATCATAGGCGGTGGAACCGTCAGATTAACTACAAGATTCATGCGGCCCTTCACCAAGGAAGAAACCGTTCGAGATGAGCAAAAGGCAATTTCCGACAGTCTCAGTTGAGCGCGGCTTTGCACTGACAATGCATATGGCATAATGTGTCAGTACTTTACAGTTTTTTTACACCAATAGCCTTAAAGCCGATGAAGTTGATAAACTAATACTGGTAGCATGCACTTAAAATTTAAAATTCTGTGTTTGTCTACAACTGTGCCACCCTTTATTGAGCAAAAGCATATTCAAGGTAATTCATTTCCATGAGTGAATCTCGACTAAAAATTTCTAATGGGTTTAGGAAAAAATAACAAGTACTACAAAATTGATAAAATTAAGCGTAAAACCTAAAAACGCCATAAAATCATTACAAAGTGTTGCATCAGAAGTTGTCCACCATATTAGAAAATGGCAGCCATATTTTAAATTTCAAATTGCCTTCAAAAAGCAGCGCGAAAAATAAAGCGAAGTCTCCCATAAAATAACAACTAGAAAATAATCAAGAAAATAATGCTTACAAGAATTTACAATAATAATGTAATTTGATTAAATAATGATAATACAGTTGAACTACGCAAGTTAAACGTGTTTCTGTAAGCTCATTACCGTTAAATATTAAAAAATTTTAAATAAAAATTGTAAGTTTAAACTATGAATAGATTTTTTTCAAACAAAAGTCTCAAAAGGAAAACCTGACCTGATTTTCCCTTTCACTCGGACGGAGAATAAGAAACCAAGGACTTCCATAAACTGCTCCAACTGTTTTGTGAAGTGCGACAAACATCGATGCTGCATTCGTTATGAATTAAAATGAGATTAAAATGAATAAAGGATCGAAAAGAACTCGAGTAAACTTGTTGTTAATGATATTTTATACTTTACGTTTCAAGTGGCTGCTTTTATTTCTTTTTACTCGTGTTGGTTGCCACCAATACCGCTAGAATGTGCTACCAGTCTACAAGTTTACTAAAACATTGAGTAAAATCATATCTCTAAATTGGTTTAAGACGCTGTAAATAGTTTCCTCAAATATACTTCACATTTGATTGTAACATGTATAAAAAAATAATTATTTTCTGAATGAATAAGTGATTCTTTATATGATGCTGTCAATTTTGAATAGATAATCTGACAAACTGTGATGGTTCTCGATGTTAGTTTAATTTATGTTGTAGTATATTATTTCAACAACGTTAGGTGAAAGTTATGCTCCTAAGCAAATCCACTTTGACTGACATTCTCTGAAGAGCCGCAAGTCGTGTCTCTCACCCGAGATCGACGAGCGGCTCCATTAATGAAGTATTTTCCCATTGAACTGGGAGCTGTCGGCATCACCTGTGCCGTTTGTTGCTCTGAGGCACGGGACCATGATAACTTTCCATTTTGGGCCCAGATGCCAAAAAACACTATCCGTTAAAAATTTATAATACCTATTTTATTACTTAAGAAATTAGGTTATCAATATAATCATTGATTTTTAATTAAGCGCTATAAACAATTTAATGACAAACATACCGGTTTTCACGTTTTTTGTGAAATAACTGAAATTATACCGTAAGGTTCCTTAAAATGTTTCTATGTGAGCTTACCCACGCTGTTAATGGGAACAGATTTTTTATGATTATGGTGGCCAATAACTGAATTTTTCATCAGGATTATACAGATGTAATAAAATTTCAATAATAATGAGTATATGTACAACAAATATTGATGAATGTTTCTATAACGTTGTGATTCTAATACCCCTGCCAAAAAGTAATACATGCAAAATGTTATGTAAAATACATTCCCTAGTGAGCAAATCCCTTTGAACTTAATGAACATTAAATTATATCCAGATAATACTGGTTAAAATTTCAGTTATTGGCTACCTTAATCATCAAAATTGGTTCCCAATAAAAGCGTGGGTAAGCTCACAAAAATGACTGCTTATGGAAAGATTAGTTAAAATTCCTTGATTAATATTTTTTGTGAGCTAACCCATGCCCTTACACTGAACCAATTTTGATGACTGAGGTTTCAAATAAATGAATTTTTTATCAGGATATTATTCAGGACGTTCAGATGTGTCTAAGGTCCATTCACACTCGTGCCCCGCACGCCGCCGCCGTGCATTGCATGTCATGCAAAGTCTACATTACTTCATTAACCTTAAGCAATGAATACTTCATTGCCTTAAGAGCAAATGTACGACGTGCCGTCTAATCGTTTGGTCAAGTTTGAAGAGAACAAGAAGACATACCGTACAGACGCTCCCTACTTAGCCAGGGGATTCTCCTCCGTCCGTGACGGTTGTTGTTTGCTGAGGGATGTCTTCTCCTCGGCGTCTCACCTCCACATGTCTCAAGCTTCACATGTTCAAGACCCGGTCTCCATCCTGTATTCAATATATTTAAATTAATTAACTCTGATTGACTCTAATGTAACTCTGTTTCAGTAGTAGTTTTAGGTTAAAAATTTAATAATTTCTTGCTAATTTTTTTAAATTTATACATCAGGTAAAGCACAAGTCGTACTTTGTGTTAGTAATTTTCTTTATAGCATATCAATGTTCCTATAAATTATTATTTAAAAGTGGATTCCAACTTACCTTTCCTTTTTAGGAATTAATTTGTAGGATCAATAAAAAAATTGTTGATTTTGTGGAATAAATCTAAAATGCAATATTAAATTAACTGTAACCTAGCAACATAAGTTGTTTTTACCTTAACGTTCGCTGGTGACATACGTTTGCTGCCAAAGACGGAACAAAAACCCCCGAGGAGTCCCGAGTGTGAAGTTGATTGCCCGCGCGTTTTAAAACGAGGGATTTCGTCCGTAATATGAGGTTATTGAAGAAGATTTTCCCTAATTGGGTTATGGTTACTTATAGTGACCTATACAAGTCGTCGGAACTCACAATTTATTATTTGGACCACGCCCAAAATGACTGACTGCCGCTTCTGTTGACGGAAATTGTTAAAGAATTATAACGAAAGAAAGTAAATAAATCTGTCAAATTTGTTTAATGGTCGTTGTCTCAAATAATGTTGAAGATTTTAAACTCGGTGCACTGTATTACACAACATTGGTGACGACTTTAATCGCAGAAACACTTAACTTGAAGTAATCTGATTTTTTTGTTTATCTAAACCAGTGGTTCCCAAACTTTTTGGCTGGCGACCCACCAATGAACCTAAAGATTTTTCGCGACCCACCATTGTTATTAATGTTTGTATACATCAAACCCAACGAAAAATAGACCAAACCAAAACAATAAAATGTATGAGATCTAGCCAATAACATCATAGTCAAATACGAATATCGAGTTTTAAGGATATTGTATTTGTAATGCAAGAAACAATTACTCTAATTTTGGACAGAACAATGTGCTCTATATTAAATGAGGCGAAACTGTAATATGAAATGAGTTTGATATATTTTTTAACAGCTAACTATTGCAGTTTTTCATGTGTGCTTTTATTGCAAAATATAAAATTAAATTTATAAAACCTGTAAGTGGATCCTCTAAAAACTAAATAGCTTGCCAGAAAGAGTTTTTGGTTTCTTTCTGGCAACAAAAAATAAAAGTGGCCAATGGACAAACACCTTCCATTGTCCATTGTACAGGACGAGAGAATCGTCGTGTAGCACCTGCAGCCCCTGCTGCTGCCAATGGACAAGCACCTTAGGACGAAGAAATCGTCGTGTAGCACCTGCAGCCCCTGCTGCTGTCAATGGACAAGCGCCTCAGGACGAGGGAATCGTCGTGTAGCACCTGCAGCCCCTGCTGCTGTCAATGGACAAGCACCTCAGGACGAGAGAATCGTCGTGTAGCACCTGCAGCCCCTGAAGCTGCCAATGGACAAGCACCTCAGGACGAGAGAATCGTCGTGTAGCACCTGCAGCCCCTGAAGCTGCCAATGGACAAGTACCTTAGGACAAGGGAATCATCGTGTAGCACCTGCAGCCCCTGCTGCCAATGGACAAGCACCTCAGGACGAGAGAATCGTCGTGTAGCACCTGCAGCCCCTGAAGCTGCCAATGGACAAGCACCTTAGGACGAGGGAATCATCGTGTAGCACCTGCAGCCCCTGCTGCCAATGGACAAGCACCTCAGAACGAGGAAATCGTATATGACCCCGATGTTGTAAAAATTCATTTTAGAGAATTTCCCCCTATAGGGAAGTAGCTATTACGGTAGGCGGCACGGTAAGACTTAAGTGCGGGACCACCGTAACTTTTCATTTTGAGGTCCCTAGACCCCAAAAACACAGTTCGTTCAGTTTCATATATATATAGGGATATATATCAGTCCGTAAGCGCGATAACTTTTGAAAAAAAGATCCGATCTCGATGAAATTTGGTACATACATATAAAGCGGCACATATTACTTCGAGTTCGAACACCAGCAGGATATGTTTTCTCTAAGAAGGTTTTTTTGACGAAATAAAATTTATTTTTAAGATTTAACACATTTTTATTAATTTTATTTGAATTTAATTGTTAAAATTGAATTCAGCTTTAAAAAACAAACAATTTAACATTTTGAATTATTATTCTACGTGAATCCGTTGCTTAGAAATTGGATAGTATTGGATGTGCTAAACACAGTACGTTGTCCAATATTATTTTTAATTTTCCCTCCAAAAGTATAGTTACTTTGATTTAAGAGATTTTTAAAATACAATTCTGAACATATGATTAAATTTACAGGTGATGAATATTCCATTTGTGTTTATTTTGAATAGTTCATTGATCAATATTTTGCATAATGTACATACTATATTAAAAATTCTGTTAATTTAAAAGAAAAATAAAAAGAATAGGTGTAGATATAATATTATTATATAGTTTAAAATCAGCTACAAAAATTTAAAACATTTTGCTTGATAATGCTTTAAAATAAATTTTAAACTGGAAAGGTGAGTGGTACTCAACCATCAACTTGTCTGTTTTAAACAGATAAACAACTTGAGTGGTAGGCCAGTTATAAGAATTAAAAAATAGGGAATCGTCCAATGTAAACCAATCTGAGTGTCTCGACATAAGCCTTAGTCGAACTTAGTACGTGAACTTTAAAAAAAAATTGTAGTACCCCTACATTTTGTGCAATCTACCTCCAGCTATGTAAACTACATACTAACCATATCATAAGATAATTTCAACTTATGATATTGGTAAACATAACAATATTGACAAGCGGAGAGGCTGTAAAATGGACAGAAATGTTGTATCAGAAATGTATGTTATCAGAAATGTACCCTCTCTCCCCCCATGACAAACCACCAGCTGACTTAAACTATATAGCTGGAGATAAATTGTGCGAACTACATCCGTGAATTTTTAGTTTGAGTTTATATCAATTTTTTTTTTACTTAGTTCTCTGTGCCAATGATGACAGAGTTTTATCCAACTATACTAGGCGCAGTGCAATTGCCATGTTCAAAATTACTTAAACAGCTGATTCTCAGTATTAATTACATAGGGAATCAGCTGTTTAAGTCATTTTGTACATCGCAATTTTTTTGACGCCTACTATAGACTGCAGCGAAACCAAGAAGAGATGGGAGTTTTTGATGGTTATTGTTCTACTAGTTTGAAAGACTAGACGAATGATGTAGCAGGTGTTTGAACGGTGACTAATTGACTAGTTAGGAGGCAAGCCAAGTTCATGATTAAACTAATCGGCTAGTAAATCGTTAGTTGCTGATGAAAAGGTGCATTTTTTATTTCCCAATGCCGAAACTGTGAGACATTGTTTTCTCTCAATAATCAAGTACAACAAAAAATGGGCGTGAACCGCTACACTCACCGGTGACTAACCAGTTACCATATGCCTAAATAGGCAAATCCATTGGAATCGGCATCATTTATCACATCTTAACAACCAACAATGTCCATTGTAGTTATTTATCTAATCCAACACGACCGTTCAATCATTAAAGGTTTAGATTCAGATTACTCACCGATGTGCATCTTAACACAATGCAATGTAGCCTAGAAATCAATTTCAACAAACATAAACAATGTTTGTTTACAAATTACAAAACAGATAGTTTTAGAAAATGCTATCAAGTTAGGCTAGTCAAGGCCCCACTGAAAATATAGGCCATGCTGCAGAATTTATGATGTCAAACAAGTAAGCAGGCTGAGAGTCTAGATCAGGGCTCACAGCTGTGCTGCTCATCAAATAATTTCAAAAATAAACATTAAAAAGTAAATAAACAAGTAATATTTGACATTTTGGTGATAAAATGTTGATAGGCTATAAAAAATTTAATCAAATGAAGAATACATGACGTTTAGTAATAAAACGTAAACATTGGGTGTTAGTTCCCTGCCTACTTGTGTGACGTCGCGCAGCGCTGAGATCGCTTCAGAATGGACTGTTTTTCCAATGCAGCCTTGGGCTGGTGCGACTTCAAAGATCAGCTGCGGTGGTGTTCCGATGACTTGTACTCCAAACCAGATGTCCTAGGTGTTATTCGAGAAAACTTAACTTTTTTATAGTGATGCCTCCTGAATAGTTTGAAATATATATAATAGGTTAATTACCTTAATTGTCAGTGATCCATATGTATCTTTTATTTTTTACTTAATATTTTGGATACAATTACTTTTTACTAAGTAATATTTAGTTGATTACTTTCGGACATCAACTAGTCAAGTCAATCACACTGGTCGAATAGTCACCCTATTAAACATTGACTAGTCTAGTCGATAGTCAAACTAGATAAAACCGATAGAAAAACAGAAATCTAATCGGTTATGTGGCCGAATAGTTGGTTGAAAACAATAATATATTGAATAGTTAAAATAATGGTCTATAGATTTAGACTAGGCCTAGTCAAATTAATCGACTTGTTGACTAAAAGACCAACTAGACAATAAAGCCACTTGTCGACTAGTTGACAAGCCTTATTTTTTCCGGCCGGTCTCGCATAGTAAAACTAAAATTTGTGAAACTCACTTTCGACTTAAATGTTGACTAATTTTTGTGTTAAATTTTGAGTATAAAGTGGTTTTAGACGAATGACGACCTTCGACATAAAGTAAACTTTGACATAATTTTTTTTAAATGGATACGGTACTTTTAGCCTTAACTTAGGTACCCCTTAAATGGATACTTTTGAATCGTTGGAAGAATTGAGGTAAAGCAACCTTTTTATTAAATAATTAACACCAGAAGCAGATGTACTAGGCTTAAATTAAAGACCATCAGGACACTACAGCTGCTGTCAATTCTATTTGATTTTAGTTGGTACATAAGTTATAGTCGGTTGAGGCATGCATTTTCTGCGAAACTGGTAACACTGTTAGGGCCTAACACATCTGTTATAAGACTAACCATTTTGAATATTTTTAATAAATTATTAGTATATTTCAGTATGCAAACAGTTTAAAAAATCATACTTTTAGGCATACCTCAAAACATTAACTTAAGTGCCCACAAGGTTCGGAATAAACTTATTAAAGATTCTACATTTAGTTACAATTTAGCTTATCAGGCCTAACATTCAAAGTCAAATAAAGTTGTAATCAAACAAATTATTAATGAATAAGGCCCAAACTTAAAAAAATCGATCTGTAACCTTAGTATCGATTATCATTAAAAATATATATTATAAACAAGATTATTTTATTGCAATCCTCTAGAACTAGGTATTC
Organism: Flexamia atlantica; assembly: GCA_035578135.1. Classification (NCBI taxonomy): domain Eukaryota; kingdom Metazoa; phylum Arthropoda; class Insecta; order Hemiptera; family Cicadellidae; genus Flexamia; species Flexamia atlantica. Next base: position 7,544,478 of record JAQJVK010000020.1, read on the forward strand.
TTTTTTATTCGATATTAGCCAAAACTTACACAACACTAAAAACTCATTCATATAACTTCATAAAATAAATTAAAAATATTGATTTGATTAATATTTAATTATTTCAATACTTTTTTTGTATTGAAGTCTCACTTTATAATCATTCACTCTTAATTGGAAATGACATTTACGTTTAGGTTATGTTCCTTGCGCAGGCTGGCCATCAAATACAGTAACAGAATTTATTATACCTAATGTTAAAAAAATAAAACTACAATCCCAGCATATATTATCAAAACAACACAAAATATTGGAGTAATTCTATTATTTTGCGATATTTTTGTATTCTTTAATATGACAGCCTTTAAAGAGACTTCCGCTCCTCTACACAGTTAATTAGTCGACCAAATACAACAGATAGAAGCACATTTAATTGGTGATGTTTGAAGAACTTACTCACCTGATCTTTGAAAAACATTATTTTTTAAACATTAATTATAACTATTATAAAGTTTCTTTGGTATTAATAATGTGTTATTAAATACAGAATCAAATTTTATATATGTCGTAGCCACATGCTGTAATTGGGCACTTCATGAAGTGTTCAGCGCTAACCGGGCACTTCATGAAGTGCCCGGCTCGCCTGAGCACATAGTGTAATTGAACGGTTTCATTAAAAATTGCAGCATGTGACCAACAAAACTGGGCACTTCATGAAGTGCCCAACGCTTTGAACACATGCTGTAATCATTTCTTTTACGCTATGTGTCTAGCTCAGATGCTGGACACTTGATATAAACTCGTAAACGTGATGTTTACGTTGCTGTTGGTAGTATCCGATTATTTTTATTTTTTTTTTAGTATCCGTATTATTTTTAATAATACAGAATAGGATCCTTTTTAAAGGATTTTGTAAAACTTTAAGAATAAGACTGCCTGCCACTAAACTAGACAATTCTTGCCTGTATTTTTTATAATGGATTCTTATATGTTTTCGAAGTTATTTTGGCTACTCGTAATTATTAATGTTGTTATCATTGAAACAACAAACTGTTTTTACATTCTTCTTTGGTTAAATAATAATATTAATAGCGATGTGTAGCCAAAATAACTAAGGAAACATAAACCAGACAATTCGGTCAATTTAAATTTTATGCTTTAATAAATAAAACACATGGAAAATTTTACCTAACACATTTACATTTAACATAACACATAAACATTAACATTAACTTATTTTTTCATTTATTAAATGATTAACTTCTTACTTGTCACACGTAACAAAACTTATAATAAATTAAAATATGGCAAAATAAAACAAATTCATAGAAAGAGTCTTGAAAACAATTAAACACAGAAATGCAAATATAAAAAGTGTATAAGAAGTGCCCTGGTTACTTAAAAGCTTTTCAAAAATATATTTTAAATCTTTTATTATATTCCTACTAACATCAGTAGGTTAAAGGTCTAAGTTTATATTATTAAGTCAAATATTTGGAAATTCATGTGAAGAATTTGTCTAAAGGGATAACCTATGGATGTTAGACGTTATTCAAAAGTAAGCGGTCACTAGAAAATTCTAGCGGATCGATGTTTAATTATCATAATTATTTTTTAATAGCGCATTACCTATAATTTTATACGATTTTTTGATTTTGTATCTATTTAAAAACCACGATATTTGTATTAAACTTTAAACCAATTATAAGTGTTTATGTTTTATCAAAGATTAAGTGGTTACTATTTTATTGTGAAAGATAACTACGTTATTGTTAACTGTTTTGCGCGTATGCAACTAAAAACAATGTTAATTTTTTTATTAGAAAAATATTAAAAGGCTTAATAGCAAACAGTTACATTGGCTACTTTAACACAGACATTGGGATTTAATGCAGACATTAGGATTGACTTTAACGAAGGTTTTAAATCGACTGCCCTCGATGCCTCGTTAGTTACAGCATGTGCCCAATGAGCATTGGGCACTTCATGAATTGTCCAGTTTAGTTGGGCAGATGCTGTAATTTTGATTGAAATAATCGAGTTGCACTATGTGCCCAGGCGCGCTGGGCACTTCATGAAGTGTCCGGGCTGCGTTGGGCACTTCATGAAGTGCCCAATTACACCAAGTGGCTACGACATATACAATTAATTTTTAAATAAGGAAATCAAATAACAATTTATTTAATAATAACAAGAATTATCTTATATAACTAAACAACGATTTTCACATGATTAAGATAATAACATAACATATTGGTATGTTTAACAAGATATTGGTATAACATTGAACGTTTTCTTCTTCTTCTCTGAAACAAAATTTATTTTTATTAATAATAAATAATGATAATAATAATTTAAACCCTCAAAAAATTACCATTTATATGAACTTCACATTTAATAATAACGCCTAATGTAATATATATTTTTTGTACCAACATACAGTAGAAACTCGATAGTTCGAGACTTAGTTGAATTCTGGGTGTAGAAGTTTAAAAATGTCAAACTCAAAGGATTATATATGTTTTCATATTAATAAAAGAATTAAAAATAAATATAATAAATATACATATCTTAAATTTATTAAATATCATAAACCTAAACCATTGCACAGCTATTTTACTAACTTTTATCATAATGTATGTACCATTAAATATCATTAGACAATATACTTGGCAGTCTTAGAATTTTTTGAGTGTAAGCACAGAGAATAAATAAGACAGAGGTCGCATCTAATGTTGCGCTAAATATGGTGTCGAGCAATGCCGTGAGAGGGCGCTGGGGGCAGGGGGACGCCCGGAAATCTATTGTTTTCCCATTGTTTTACTTCCTGGTGTTAGGCAGTTTCCGCAACACTACTGCCATATGAATGCGACCTCTGTTTATTTCTTATCTGTGGTGTAAGCAGGTATTGAATTATACAGACTGTCAAAGTATTGAGTGTCAAACTATCAAGAGTCTATTATATATATATTTTTTTTCATTAGCAATTTATAAAATCTTATGAATATATTTAACACATTATAAATTATGTCCTACTAAACTTACATTTGCTTTGCCTATTGAATATTAAAGTTTTAATATTTTCTCTTTCTTTTTCATTGTCTGATATTATTTCATTATCTGTCAGTGACAACACATCTAGATTTTATTCACTATCCATTGTCTTCGCCACCGCCAGACCTCCGCCCTTCTTAATATCTTTATGGTTCTTGACATCTTTACTTACTTCATTTTTTTTACGTTTGAATTGACAATTTTTTTTCTTTTTTTGTCTTTTCGGTTTATTTAGAGATAAAGTCTTATTGATTATTTTTTGAGTTTCATTCAAACTCTTTTTCCAGTCTGAAAAAAATATGAATTTAAACGTTTTATATATGAAGCCTTTAGTATAATAACTTTTTATGTCCCCCATTTTTTTTTCTTTTTTTTACACTAACACAAAAATTATAACAAGAGAGTTTGTGAACAGAATACATTAACTGTTATACCAAAAGATCGCCTTATTTTTTTAATTCCAAAAGTTAAAAATATATAAGGAAAATAGTTTTTATGTTATGGAAAAAAAAGTAAATGCAAATTTGTATTTAGCGGATTTTGATAATAAAACTAGAGTTTAGCAGTAATTAGTAACCAAGTTTTTACCCACTGCATTTTCCATGATAAAGATAAAACAAGATAATCTTTAGCTAATGAAATACAAGAATGTTTAACAAAATTTAGCAGAGCAATCATAATAATGTTCTAACAACATAATGTTGACCGTTTAAAGTGGTCATCATAATAATGTTCTAACAACAACTCACAGAGAATCCTTGATAATTACAATACAAAACCGCCACAATTTCATTTTTCTATACATTTATCATTCAAAAACTATTTTTGTACATTACAATTTTAAATATTTGATTTAAATTTTATATTTTATATATACAAATAATAATGTCATATATCTTACACAGAAGTCCTGCCAAAAGAGGAACTCTAATTTTGTGGTAAATTTTCATGAGTTTTTTTTAGATCATCACCAAACTGCTCCCCTTCAGTTGTTACAAAATTGTTTAATACTTTGAAAAGGTTCACCTGTAAATGTATAATTTTATTATCATATTAATTCAAAAATTATATATTTCATTATTAAATTTTATAATTATTTCAAATAAATATAGTTCAATAAAATTATATCTGTTAATACATTTTTTTCAATTTTTCATAACATATATAAATTTACTGTATAACATTACTAAATAAATAAATAATGTATTTATAAAAGAAAATGTTGGTATATTTATATTTGTATATACTAGTCGTTTCCAGTTAATTAAATTAACTATTTAAATGACGAGAGAAAATTTTGTCAACTTTGAGCAGGCATATATTATATAGTTTGCAAAATATTGGATATCATTATTAGTTTAATTCTTATAAGTTTATGTTAGCTTAGCGTTATTATGATTTTAGTTTGGTTTTCTCTTTAATTTTCATATTTTTTCTTATGATTTCTAGAAGTATAATAATCAATATTTGCTCTCCACTGAGGTACAGCATAGTTGTTGTGTTTATAGATTTTCCATGTGTAAATTTCTTCGGGCTGTATAGAAGTGAAGTGGTCTCGAACCTGAATGTGAGATTAACTACTCGTATTAAGCCTTTATTTCTTCCTTTTGATTTTCGCTTTATCATCAACTTTTCCTCGAACTCCCAATATCCTAAATGCATACTTCTCCTCTTCATATGGTTCACAGTTTTCTTTCTTTAATTTGTTCACATACGCATTCTAATGTCTGCATCAATTTTATTAGGCCCTCTGGCAACCTTCACCGTTACAGGTCGTCTTCATGCAATCCCGCCATTCCCTGGATTTAACCCATACTTCTTCAACACTTGGCATTTAGGACTTGCTTGTACATAAACATATCGTTTTCTCATTTTGTGGCTGGGAGGCCCATAGTTAAAACTCTGTCTCCTTCAAATCTTGAATAATTGGTTATGGATAACTAATTACTGTACTTCTATCCTAAGATATATATTTCCTTTTTAAGCGAACCACTAATCATATCTCCCAAGCTATCCTCCTTATTCATAATCCCTCATATTTCTTGTTGGAGTGTAAAACCCTTCTTGAAGTGCCACTTGGAAGCTGGAACACTTTTTTAAATAGAACTTCTTATTTGTTTGTCTCCGTCTTTAAAGAACTGATCAGGAATTTCTTTTAGACACAGATTGAAGAGAATATATTTGTTTGGTATTGGTGAAATGAAATTTATTGGTTTACTTTATTAAGTTTTTTACACTAACTTTTAAAAATTATTTTATGTGAGTGATTCTCTACAACAGATTTATTTTCTACAACAGATTTAAGTTTTATTTGAATATTATATTTCAATATTAATAATCCACCAAGATATGAATGCTTTCACAAATTAGTTGTTGTAAACTAAAAAATAACCAAAAATGTAAATAAATATCAAAGTGACAGAAGGTAGACATTAAGGTTTTTCTCAAGCCAGCTGTTAATTAAAATAAAAAGAATTTATATAAACCATATGTTTGGTAAAATATACTTTCATTTAAAATACATGGGAACTTTAAAGTCCAGTGGGGCAAAGCACATTGAACTTAGGATTACAAAAATTATTCCATAACCTCTGCAGAAAATTCCCTTTAATTTGACACCTCAATCATCAAAATCGGTTCATAAATAAAGGAGTTTTGCTGTACACAAGAAATTCCTTAGCAAATTAGTATAATAGATTTTATGGATTTAAAAAATGATGGACCGTTTTCATTGAAACTTTGAATACATATTATATAACATTTCACAGAGAATTCCATATTACTTCATCCAATAACTCCTAAATCAAATGTGTTTCTCCCCTGAGGCACAAAAGGGTTCAATTATCAGCCGTAAGCAAAAATAGTGTTAACATAATTTAAAAGAAATGACAAGTTCACTTTAACTGGTGATATTTTTTTAAATTGTTTTTATTTGGACTCATTTTCGAAAGATTGTAGCATTTAAAAAAATGTAAAAATTAAGAAATAATTTAGAAATTTGAACCATCTGTCAGGAATATGACATAAAATAAATAACTGACAAGCGCTATTGAAAAAGTCAAGGGTGTCGCTCATTACGTTGTGACACATGATCATCATCAGGGCAATTTTAGGTATCATGCTGTAAGCAGAAACGACCATAAATGCTTCTCGGCGTTTTACTCGGGTAAACTAGATTCAGTAAACTCACTTATAGAGTGCTTAAGCGTAATCCTATCCATTTTATAGCATAATTGATTGGACAGCTGACACAAGGAAACAGAACTTGCAAAAGGGATCACTGCCTATATAAGGTCAGCAACACCCTTTGGGGCTTTGTCGGTGAGGTTATGTACATATGGTCACATTTTTTGTATAGATATGCCCTTTAGGCAGGAATAGAATACCCTAGTTGTAGCAAACTACGTTTTTATATAATTAAAAAAATCTTACATTTTTGTTCTTCTTCTGCATGCTTATAGTCTTGTCTAATACACGATTGCATTCCTGGAATGTTTTTGATGAAACTAAAACAAAATTGATTTAAATTAATATTTAATATTACTAGAATCTTTACAAAAATTTAATAATTTCAATAAAATTATATTGTTTTAATAATTTTACAAAAATTAAACAGTAATATATAGTAAATTAAAAATTTTGTACTTGAATATTTATTTTCAATCAATTATTATTTTTTACCAAAATAAAATCCAATAAATATAAAATAATCTTTTTATTCGATTATATATCAATATTTAGTGATGACTTTGTTCCATAAAGTGAAAAAATATCATGAGTCTACTTTTATCTTTAATAATTTATTGAAAATTAAATAATATTTCTTTATAGAATGTTTACTTACCAAGAATTGATGCAAGTAATGTAATGTTAATAAATCGGTATATTTTTGCAACTGATTTCAATTCATTCATAAATTGTTCACTTTCTCGATTCAGGTAGCCAATCAGTATCTGGTATCTATAACGTATAATATCTAATTAATATTTAATTTTAATAACATTTTTCCTGCTTAATCATGGTGTATTTGGTACCATATTTGTGAAACATTTTTTATGCTTGATCAATATCCTCTTGTAATTATAATAGAAAAATATAATTTTTTATTGAAAAGTTCAATTTTGTCAACATTATATATCCTAATTATTAGTTCGCACATATGCATGACGTACTATCAGGGGTATTTGGTGCATATATCACACTCTCAATATATTTATAATAACAAGTCAAAGGGAATTAAAAAAACAAATTACTATTATTGTTTTAACTTTATGAACGAAAATTTAACCATTTATTTATAATGAAGAACAAACATGTATTAAAACTCCCTCCCCCCACCTCTACAACTTGGAGTTTCAATTTACTTGCTTAAGTAAGTGGTATTCTGGTTCCACACGATAGTGTCGATGTATGCGGTTGAACTAAAAAGTTGTCGGCATTCTATAAAATACAAGTCCTTATCAAATAGCTTGAGTAGTATTAGATCCTTTTATTATTGAGAGCAGACGGATCTATTGCTCAATGAAATCAGAGCAGATCCACCCTACTCAAGCGCAGTATGAGCACCTGAGCACCAGCCTCATAACGCACATGTCCATGAACATCAATTAATGTCTTAATTTAAAAATTTATGATTTTGCAATATATTTTACTAACTTTCCATAACATTTTAGAAAATATTCAAGAATTGTTTTAATTCATTTACTTTATAAACTAATGTTAACTAATTATTCAATTTATAGTAAACTAGCAGACCCCGTGGCTTCGCTCACGACAAACACTAAAGTCTAACCTTGATATGACGAATCTGAAGGGCCTAAATAATGAAAAAAGGTTATATCAAGGAATTTGTAATGTAGAAGTCTGTTTACGTGTTGTGGCGTTGTATAGGTTTAAAAACAGTTAAACTCATATTACAATCGATGGTGTAGGTTTTTTTTACAGTCATAACACTAAAACGGCAAGACCGATTTTAACCTTAAATGTATCAATTTTAAGGTATTTCTATGCTTATTTGCCAATATAGCTTAAAATTGTTAAATAGGGTATCAATAAAGTACAACTAAGAGCTGAATGTTCGGAACAGAGGCGCGTTTGAAACACTGTCGACGGACAGTCGACAGTGTTTCAAACTGATTCACTTAACATATAAAAATGTGTACAGAACCCTCCAAGTAGGGATATTCAATGTTTTTTTTCAGTTCCACCGCCTTAAAGCAGAGGATAAATTAGCGCTGACGAATGGAATAGTTCATGCTGGCTCCGTCGTCCGCGCTTCCACTTATTGTCTAAATTTAAAAGTGTGAATGTTTGTAAAATAAAGAAAACCAGATAAAACATGGTCAAAGATTACATCAATATAAAACACTAACATACAACTGTAAAAATATTACAACCAGCTGCTTGACCTTAGAAAGTCAGCTTGATCCGTAAACTCCGACAAATATTCCAATCGGACTTAAAAATGAAAGTGGCGCCAACTCGTTTTTCCGAAAGGTGTCCCTACTTAGAGGGTTCTGTATACATTGCATATATGGGCAATTTTCAATATACTATGAAAGGTCAACTGCATATTGCAGCACTTTTTTCCCGTGCAAAGCCAGGACACCCACGAATTAGATGAAAAAGGAATACGCCAAACTATTTTGGGGGATGAATACATTAAGCTCGCCCTAAGGGGAAAACTATAACCCCCGCTGCCTAAATAAAGATTGCGCCACATTTTATGATTAAACAGATAAGGTACAGAAACAATGATGGATTAAACGTAAACCATAACTAAATGTTACTTTTTTTTAGTGAATATGACCTAAATAAATTGACAAACAACCATAAGAAAATGATGACGGGAATCAAATTATAAAGAAGCTGAAACAACGTATCCGTATGTGCAGCTGATTACCCTCTGCTTGACTGAATGAAATTGGAAAAGTAAACAAAACATCATCCATCACACTTATATGGGAGTATTTCTGTTAGCAGAATCAACAGACCCGCTAACAGACCCTTAAAACTTGGAGATTCTCATAATTCTTCTACATAAATAGATCAAATAATTAGATATTACAGCACAGTCTATCGGTGACTAAATAAACTACCGTATCCCTCTCTTTCAGTCTTGCCGGGATTTAGTTTCAAGACTCAACCACAAAAGACAGCACGCTCTTCAGGCTTTAAACTATATAAAGGTCGAATTAAAATAAACGCCGAATCATCGTAATAGACATAATTACAACTCCCGCTGCCGAAATAAAGATGGAGCCATATTGAATTTATGATTATGTCCCGTAAAATAAATCAACAAAAAAATCATAAAACCGTGATGAAAGAAAGCAAATTATAATCAGCTGTAGCGTATTTTGTATATTTATGAAGCTAACTCCCAGCTGCTTGATTGAATGAACATTGAAAATGTAAACAAAAGATCGTCCATAACACTTTAATATGGGAAGATTTGAAAACTTCGACCTCGCCAAAAACCCCTTTACACTACGAATCATATAAAATCCTTTCTTAGCGGATGCCTACGCCCTAAAAGGAACGTCCACGCAAAGTTTCAAGGTCCTAGGTCGCATAGTTTGGGCTGTGCGATGATAGGTGAGTGGTATTTGACAAATATATAGTAGATAATTATACAATTCAATGATATCTTGAATTATTTAAAACATTTTAAACTGTATAATGGGTAAGAAATAATAATTATCAAATATATCTCTAAAAATTTTATTTTATAAATAAACACCTCTTTCCTGCTAAATAGCAACACCACTTTACCAAATGCATCCTAGTTATATCTGTTATCTATCAGAATCACAAAGTAAGATGTTTAAAACCTGTTTGATAGTGAACATTGCTTTCCAAAATAACTGTCATTTTTTTCACCATAGTTCAGTGTAACAGAGGCAATGTTACTTAGTGACACGCATACTAGTTCAGCTCTTGGAGCAAACTGCGAATATGACAGTTTTAATATGTGTTAAAAATCGATATTTGTATTCGACTAATGCATTATAGGTTAAATACAATACATTTTATTTTTTTTACTATTTTATCTTTTTGTTGGGTTTTTTATCAATGGTGAATAAAAAAAAATCTTTAGTTTTATTGGTTGGTCAATAGCAAACAAGTTTGGTAATCAATAAAATTAACGATAGTTTAAATATAAAAATTTTGAATTTTGATATTTTACAAATCATAATAGCTAAGTTATTGGTAAATAAGTTATCGAATACTGGAATTTTGAAACTTTATTATAATAATTAATTTTTTATCATTAATTAATTGATCTATTTGTTTCCAGGACTCAAATAATAGAATAAAAAAATTAATTCTATTGTAAACCTATATTATTTATAGTTTAAGGTATGTTTAGTTATACATTATTTATTTTTTTGTATAATTTATTTTAAGTGTAAGTAAAATATGCCTAAGGTTAAAAAAAAGCAATGAACACAGGCGAGAACAAAATAAATCACGGATAGCTCAACGACGTAAGGATGAAGAACAGAAAAGTTTTTTGAAAGAAGTTGATAGGAAATCAAAATCTATTAGAAGACAGGATGAAAATGTTCGCCTCCATGAGAGAACTTTAAATAAAATGTATAAAAAAATTGGCTTAAAAACTATTGAAAATAGAGAAAAACAACGTCAAAGATTAAGTATTTGTCAAAAAAATCGTCTTATAGATAAGGAAAACAGAAAAAACCATCTCAATAGATTAAAACTATTAAAAAAAGTCTTATGATTAAGAAGAAAAGACAAGTTCATCTCAATATGTTAAAAGAATCTAAAAAAACCCGTCTCATGATTAAGGAAAAAAGGCAAGTTCATCTAGCTAGGTTGCGAATATGTCAAAGTAAACGTCTTATGGATAATGAGAAACGGAAAGTTCATCTAGATAGGTTGCGAATATGTCAAAGTAAACGTCTTATGGATAATGAGAAACGGAAAGTTCATCTAGATAGATTGCGAATATGTCAAAATAAACGTCTTTGTATTAAAGAAATGAGGAAAACCCATTTAAAGAGGTTAACCCAAGGGCAACAAATACGTTTAAGTAATACAGTACTGTTACATAATAAACATAAATTATTAAATAAAAAATATTATTGTAATAGACAAATAAATAATAGGAATGTTTTGAGGGAAAAGTTGTTTGAAAAATATAATAAAGCTATAAAAGATGGTCCTTATTGGGAATGCGTGTCATGCTGCCGTTTATTAATTACCTACCTATCAGGGCTACCATGTATTTCTCAGGCCAACCCAGGACAGTTTGAGGTGCGGTAAATGTATCCCCTGTCCCTAAATAAGACAGCCGAATATAGTAAAATAATATTGTTAAAGTGTTATGTGTTGTTAAGAAGTTTTACTTATTGTTTATCTTAAATTTGTATCAGATAAGCCAGTTACAACCTCAATCACATCACTGTTTACACTGTTCTAGATGGACAACAGAGGTCAATATAGGAGAGGTTAAGTAGGTTTGCTGTTGTCACACTCTCGCAGGTTCTCCTGAAGACTAAAAGACCTATATATTTGTCGTGACTCCCATTGAAATGTTGCATAATGTCACATATATCTTAAAAAATAAAGATATTTTTGGCAAAAATAAAAAAAAAACCCAGATAAGTAGCAGCCTCGGACCGAACAACGGACAGAGTTCTCAAAACCCTGACTGCCCCGGGAAAACCAGGACGTCTGGCAACCCTGATATTTATACAGGGTGTTTTTTTTAAACGCAACCCATTTTTAAGATTGAATAATGCACATATGAATGTGTAATGAGGATTGTTTTATTGATCTTTACATTTTACACAACCTGTTATTTAAGTCTGATCACATTTAAGTTACATCATGTGCTCAAATAGTCCGTCATTGGCATTTGTATAAAGTTATGCTCTCTCCATCAAATTCCCGATCATGTGTTTCAAGGTACCTCTTTGAATTTTTTGCGTTAAATTTGTTAAGTTTGTTTTGAGGTGCTGAATATATTCTGAATTGTTTTCGTAGAATAATACTACTTAACATGTCTGTGGCAAATTTCATTCAGATCGGACCATTTTTACGCGAGTTATCGTGCTTAAAGACACACACATTAAAAACGAAGCCCAAAACTTGATTTTATCGGTGAAGGATTATTTCCCCCAAAATATCCCCGATTTGACGCCACTATATTTTTATTTCCTTTGGGGGTACATACAAAGTAAGGCCTAAAAAAACAAGTCACAGCATATTCAGTACCCCAAAACAAACAAAACAAATGTAATACAAAGAGGTACCTAGCAACACGTGTTCGGGAATTTGATTTAGAGAGCATAACTTCATAAAAATGCCACTGGCGGATTTTTTGAGGACATAAGGTGAACTAAATGTAATCAAATTTAAATAATAGAGTGTATAAAACGTAAAGAACCATAAAACCTTACTTATTTCATATTTATATGTGAATTATTCAATCTTAAAAATGGGTTGCGTTTAAAAAAAACACCCTGTACCATGTTGCCAGCGATTGTAGGAAGTGAAAGAGTAAAAATTATTAATTGACAAATTAATGTATGCTGTTACCATGGGATTCTGTTGTAGAACGTGTTTCCAAGCTTATGCATTCCCTGAGTATCCAAGTATCCTTCAACAGGGGTGTTATTTCATTTATTATAAATCATTTACATATACAATATAGACTATAATAATGGTTCAAGTAAATTATGACTTCTGCACGTCATAATGCAAGACCAACAAAACGCCCCAGAGCGAGCGAACGTTACCAAAAGTTTTGTTATTTAATGGAAAAACAAAGAAATATCAATTTAAGTATATTTTGTAGGGGGATAATTTTTGCCAAACCAAATAATATTATAAGGTTCAAACATTACTGAAATGTAGAAAAAAATAACTGTTTGGGAAATAATACCTTTATTTATTTAGATTTCAAAACTTTTAATATGAATCCCTGTACATTTTATTTTGTTTAGTATCTTTATTTTTTATTTGCCCCAAAATCCTTTCCAAAAACTAAATTTGTAAAGTCAGCTGAGATAGGCTTAAAATATTCAAAATTAAAATAGTGAATTGTGATTGGTTTACATCAAGAATTAATTGTGTTTCCTGTCTCCTGTTTCCTGTTCTTCTTCAGTGTGGTGTTGGATAGACTCAAGATCAAGAAGCAAGATTTCTCAGCCCACTCATTATTTAAATTTAATTACTTTACTTGTTCTTTTCTAAATTAATTGTTCCCATCTCAAGACTCAAATTATTATTTGTATCTGATTTCTAAATCTCTAAAGTATTGTAATGTTAAATTTGTACCGTACGTATCACCAATAAATTATTACATTTTCCCTTGGACCAATGGTGAGTTTTATTATTTTATACGAACTTTCAAGGTTACAACACATATTTTTGGCCGCTCTCGTTCCGAATCATTGAAACATTCTGTGGAACCTCTACGTTTTAATTTCTTTAAATGTCATGTATTATAAACATCTGTCTTTATGTTATTGTTTAATTTTGAATTTGTAAATTTATTATTTAGGTTTCCTGTATCTTTCCTGATTCTGAATACAAGTTAATTGTAAACCACTATTGACTTCTTTTTACTTAATTACTTTAAGGAACTGGGGTCGATAGCGGCACTACAAATTGGTGACCCCGATTAAAAAAACTATATTAACTTAATTTATTTTTTCAAAATTGTTTATTTTCTAATTTACCTCTTGTCCATCACATAACTCTACACCTTCGCGCCTGCTTCTCATCAAACATGGATCAGGATCTTTTGGATCGCCTGGCTCGACTGGAGGAGGAAAATCGGAACTTGCGTCTCCAAGTACAAGGCCTGAACCGCGGCGATGAACCAGTGGAACGACACGAAGCAGCTGACTGGCTTCCGCTCCAACATCAACCTCAGCCGCCCTTCGCAGATGACCCGATCCCGGCGAGACAACTCGGTGAACTCGGAATCCACAAGGTGAGTGTCAAACTTCCACCTTTTTGGAGCGAAAAGCCGGCACTGTGGTTTGCCTCACAAGTCGAGGCACAATTCGCCTTGGGGCGTATAACGAATGAAACAACCAAGTACTCTTATGTTATCTCGCACTTGGACGAACGTTACGCCTGTGAAGTCGAGGATCTCATAACAAATCCTCCTCCTCTAAATCCATACTCAACCCTCAAATCTGAGCTTGTCCGTCGTCTGTCCGTGTCTGAAGAAAAGCGTATTCGCCAACTGCTAATGGAGGAGGAGCTTGGTGAAAGAACTCCTTCGCAGTTTTTGCGCTACCTTCGATCCCTTTTAGGCTCTTCTACAATAGATGATGGGTTGTTAAAAACAATTTGGATGCAACGACTCCCATCACATGTTCAGGGGATTTTGGGATTTTGCAAACTCAAGCCGGACAACCAGGTATCCAACTAGACTTATTGGCGCTTACCGCCAACAAAATACTGGAAGTTCAACCACTTAGCTCACATTTCCTTTACCTAACATAAGGTCCTTAAATGCAGTTGCTTCATCGTCTTCACAATCTGCAGTTCCCAATCTTTCTCAATTTGATGAAGTTTACGAACGGCTATCCGTCATGGAACTTGAATTAAAAACGATGCGGGATCAAGTTAACTCGTTAAGCAATGGACGATCAAGAAATCGCAATCGTAGTTCATCAAACGGTGGTATGGTCGATCTAGCAGTCCAAATGATACTCGACAGACTACATTGTGCTGGTATCACGAACGTTTTGGTAATAATGCTAAAAGGTGCCTCCAGCCATGTTCTTTTGAAAATTCAACAAACTCCAAAGGCAGTCAGTAATGGCGTCAACTGACTGTCACTCAGGGGGACGCCGACTACTTATCCTAGATCGCACAACAAATAAGAAATTTATAATCGAAACAGGTTCTGATATATGCCGTTTACCTAAATCGTTTATTGTTAGTCGACAACAGCGTGTAGATTACGAGCTTCGAGCTGCCAACAACACAACCATCCACACTTACGGGATGATGACATTAACTTTGAACCTCGGACTTAGACGAGCTTTCACGTGGAATTTTATCGTTGCTGATGTTAGTACACCCGGATCTGATTTTTTAGCGCATTTTGGCTTGCTACCCGACTGTCGCAATCAGGGACTAATTGATAGTGTAACAAACCTTTTTGTCACGTGCCAAACGACTACGATCTCTCACTTTAGCATAAAGACTATAGCTCCCGATTCCCCGATTTCATCAATATTAGCTGAATTTCCTGAGATCACTCGTCCCTCTGGTACTCCTCGTAAGGTCAAACATTCGACCATGCACTTTATTAAAACAACTCCCGGCCCTCCTGTCTCGTCCCGCCCACGACGTCTTGCTCCAGATCGTCTCGTTCTGGCGAAGGCTGAATTCGACGCCATGTTGAATGATGGCACAGCACGTAGATCCGATGGACCGTGGTCTTCGCCTCTTCACATGGTCCCCAAGAAGCCAGATGGTTGCCGTCCCTGTGGTGACTATCGTGCCCTCAACGCGAGAACCATCCCAGACAGATACCCGGTAAGACACATCCACGATTTCACTCATTCCCTTAGAGGCTGCAAGGTATTCTCCGTGGTAGATTTAGTTAAAGCCTACACTCAAATCCCTGTTAATCCTGATGACATCCCTAAGACCCCTCGGATTATGTCGTCCGCCTGCGACGTCACATGTCGTCCATCAGAGCCAGCCCTGCTTCTCGACATGACAAACCAAAAACATTCATCTTTCAAGATCTTGATAAATGCACTCATGTATACTTACGAGATGACTCTGTAAGGAGATCACTACAGCCACCTTACACTGGACCTTACCCAGTTACGGCTCGCCAAGAAAAGTTTATGGATATCAATCAAAATGGAAGAAAAGTGAGAGTGACTTTAGATCGAGTTAAACCAGCATATATTTCCCAAGAAGATGCTGACTGACGTGAAGACTGGCCCAAGTATTGGATGTCATCGTAAACCACAGAGCCATGATCCAAGGCATCACTCCTCGACGGTGACTCCAATGACACCAACCCGATCCGGACGTACCGTCAAATTCAAATTACCGTGACTTCCAGTCTCCGCGGGGGGCTGATGTGGAACCTCTACGTTTTAATTTCTTTAAATGTCATATGTTTTAATTCCTCTCAAATGTCATGTATTATAAACATCTGTTTTTATGTTATTGTTTAATTTTGAATTTGTAAGTTTATTATTTAGGTTTCCTGTATCTTTCCTGATTCTGAATACAAGTTAATTGTAAACCACTATTGATTTCTTTTTACTTAATTAATTTAAGGAACTGGGGTCGATAGCGACACTACAAGTCCAATTGAAATACAGTTCGCAAACTCAAATTTAGTGAAAATTATCTTTCGAAGATTAGTTTGTTTTGAAAGGAGGGATACACAGCTAACTCACCTGAAGATCTGGTGTGAAGTAGCACAGAACACATAAAGGAACACAAAACATCGACGACTTCATTCTTAACCAGTCTAATAAAATTCATTCTGGAAAAGAACAATTTTCAATTTCAAGACAAACATTACCTCCAGATCAAGGGCACCGCCATGGGGACAAGGATGGCCCCATCTTATGCAAACCTTTTTATGGGAAAGTTTGAAGAGAATTTCTTGAAGAAACACAGTCATCAACCCATCTGCTGGTTCAGACACACGATGACATATTTATGATATGGACCCATGGCGAAGAGAACTTGAAGACTTTCTTGTAAGACCTCAACAGCTTTGGACCACTAAAATTCACCTGGGAGTACTCTAGATCCACTGTAAATTTCCTGGACCTCACCCTTAATGTTTGCAATAACAACATCACAACCTCCATATACATAAAACCCACCAATCACCAACAATACCTTCACTTCACCAGCTGCCATCCGAACAACACCAAAAGGTCCATCCCCTACAGTCTGGCCTTAAGAGGTAACAGACTCATTTCCAGTAATGAAAACTGGCAACACTACAACCACCAACTCCAAAAAGCCCTAGAGAGAAGAGGTTACCCTAAAAACCTCATAAAAATCCAAATGACAGCTGCTGAGAAACCAAAACCTCAGGTGAAGAACAATAAAACAGAACATTTAAATTTAATCACCACTTACCACCCGGGCCTACAGCAACTTAACAATCTTCTTAAAACAGGCTTCAAAATTCTTGAATCATCTAGTGTTACCAAAAATCTTCTTCGAAAACCCCCCTCCTTGGTTTACAGACAACCCCCCAACCTCAGAAACATCTTAGTACATCCAAAACTACCAGAATCTTCATCTCCACCTTCAGAAAGACCTCCCCCTGGCTCATATCCGTGTAACGAAAGCAGATGTAAATCCTGTAAAATAAATCCTCAGTTGAATTCTTCTCAAGCACTTTCCATAAAAAGGACTATAAGATCCAAGGCCACCACACTTGCTCCTCAGAAAATCTTGTCTATCAGTTAGAATGTACACAATGCCCTGCACAGTATATAGGCCTAACAACGGAGACTTTAAGAAAACGCATGAATGGACACCGCCACGATGTTAAAACAAGCAAAGATAAACCAGTGGCACAGCATGCTCTGACTCATAAACTTCAATTTGATGACTGCTACACAACCAAAGCCATTAGATCTTTCCCCAAAAATCAGTGTAACAGTTCTATGCTCAGGAAGTGGGAATTAGCCTACCAGATTGTCACAAACTCCAGAGCCCCACCAAACCTCAACATTAGATAAATACCCCAATATCCATTCCATATCCATTTACCACATTCCCACTCACAGCCAGTGTTGGTAATTCGAGGGTAATTACCCTTTTCGAGGGTAATTCCACCAGTTTAGGGTATTTTCGAGGGTAATTGTTTTTCGAGGGTAATTTCGGGTAATATGACTGAACATTTCGCCCCCATCCTTATGTCTGTCGTAAATTGCTGGTATAGATGAACCATGGACTAAAATTAATCAATCCTTACTCTTTGGTTCCTCTAACGTATGATGAAGTTATATATTTACTCTTTGCCTGTAATAGTTTCAGTAGTTTCAACCAACTTATTATAGTCTCTTAGCCTAGGCCTAGTTAGCCTAAAGAAAATCTATAGCCTAGTAAACATTTGGGACGCTACCAAAGTCGGATAGCGCCAAATCGGGACTGTTTAAAATTCCCAAAACACCAAAGTCGGACAGTGCCAAAGTCAGACAGCGCCAAACCCGGACTGTTTTGAAACAGTCTCGATTTGGCGGGAGCGTCAGGTGCCAAACCGGGACTGTTTCATTTTTGCACAGAAACGTCAAAGTCGGACGGCGCCAACTCAGGACTGTTTTGAAACAGTCCCGATTTGGCGGGAGCGTCAGGTGCCAAACCCAGACTGTTTCATTTTTGCACAAAAACGTCAAAGTCGGACAGCGCCAAACCCGGACGGTTTTGTTTTTGAACCTTACTGTACCGGGCTCCTCCCCTTTGTTCTCATTGGGTCGCTGTAAAGGGGACGATGACAATGGGCTAGTATTGCGATTTTAAATTATCAGATTGTATATAATTTAAGAATAATTTTACGTTTAATCCAGCCCTTTTCTCGATCATAATTGGTTTTTCTGCACTCATTATTGAATAATGTAATTACATACATACATATACATACATCCCGCGTCGTCCCGTAGACCGCATAAGATGGCATGAGACCAGTCCATGAATACTCCATCCCAACCTTGTGAGATTGCCGCAATAGGAAGGGAATAGGTCAAAAGGGCTTATATACATATATGTTAAGTTGAGTAGCCCTCCCAATTCGAGTCACGATATTCTTCCAGGGAGTAAAAACAACCCTGGATTAAAAAGTCTTTGAGTTTGAAGCAAAAGTTATTGATATTCTGTATGTCTTTCAGGGATTGTGGAAGTTTAGAGTACAGCTTAATTCCCTGGTAGCCAATTAATTTCCTTTTGAACTAAATATGCTACGTAATTTATTAAAAATTAATTTTACAGTCTCAAGAATTTTAATTGTGTTTCATTTTTTACCCTCTGTAATTAAATATGAGGTAGGCAGAATTTTAATATTAGCCATCCATTAATGGGCCAATAATGTGATTTTTAATTTAATTGAATTTAATTTGATTTTTAATTGTGATTGAATTTAGATTGTATTAATTTAAATTGATAAAAGTTAAATACAACCCATTTTCGACAATAAATGAAAAATATCCTATGTGGTAAATTCATTTCTTCATACAAAAAGACGAATAAATCCTATACCCGTACTTAAATTATGAGCAATAAATATATGAGAATACTCTTGCTTGCTCAATTATCTTAAAAACGGCTACCAGGATTACCTTAAAAGTCTTGAAATATCTAATTTCTGACTTAAAAAAAGTCTCATGTAGGTTACTTAGCTAGAGAAATTCTAATAAGTTAATGAATTTCATTTTAAAGTCGAAACACTTTACATTTGAAGTTGCCATGATAGCAACCAAATAAACAAAAAAATAAACAAACAACCTTACTGCACCGTACAGCTGTATACAAACTATACAGCCATGTAGGACAAATACGGCATGTGGGATAAAGTTCGCATGGAGCAATAAAAAATGTGCATTTATAAAAATTGTGACACTAACATGTTTTATAGTAATTGGATGAAGTGGTAAACATGAAATGATACCTACCAAGGCTCGGACCACAAGGTTCTCATTATATAAACACATTAGTCCTTTTTGGACCATATAAGTTCCAAATTTATTTTTCGGATTTATAGATACTGTATGTAAATATTTAAAGCCTTTTTGTTAACGGTCAGGTATTGTCTGTTAAATGTATAGGTTCTAGAATGTATGTTTGGCAATTTAGAAAATTCAAAAAGGAAAACGTAAAATATATTTATAAAATATATCTATAATAGCATAGTCTATAAAATAAGTAGGTGCCCATTCAAATATTTGCATCCAATGTGATTTACCAAAATACTAAGGTATTTTAAATAACAACAAAACTTACACAGCAACTTTATTTATTATATAAATGAATTGGAAATAACTGCTGGAGTACCACAAGGATCGGTTTTAGGTCCAGTCCTTTTTATAATATAAGTCAATAATATCAATGAATCCGTGTCAAACTCAAATTTATGTTTTTTTGCTGATGACACAACAATAATTATAAAAGACCATGATAAATCTAACCTTGAAATTAAAAGTTATATAAATTCACATAACATTTTGCAATGGTTTAAAAAAATGAATTTTCAATTAATATCGAGAAACGAAATACATAGCAACATGACAAAACACAAAATACACAATTTCAAAACAACACATAGAACATAGAATTTTAAAAATAAATGGAATCAAATTATATAATAAATTACCATCACATCTAAAAAAAGAAAAAGAAATTAAAAATGTTAAGAAAAAATTGAAAATAATTCTCATGGAAGGAATATTTTATAATGTTGAAGATTTTTTTAAAGAAAATTTTGAAATAACATTAAGATATTGAAACTAGGAAGATGTACAAAAAAAATGAAACAAGGAACAAATTGTGGTAAAGTTATTCAATAATACAAAAATGGTTTAGATACCTTCTAACGTCAAGTGATCCTAGAGTAGTCGTTTGGCTACTGCAGTTTCAATCCAACTAAAAAAGTCGTAGTCCAACTGCAGTAGTCGTTTGCTACTGCAGTTTTACAATAACTAAAAAAGTGATTCGGTGGCTAACGACAAGAAATAATACGAAGAACATGTTCAATCAAATAAAGAAAACTAGGGAAAGAAAACAGAGGGAGGAACGGTACATTCCATCAGGTCCACTCAAGAATTCTAAGGGCATTTGAAAATATTTTTTGAACACCTGCCTCTCGGGAAACCCCAACGCAGCAAGAAAACTGTTATGTATTTCCGCCCTTCTACGTAGAGCTCTATTACATTCCAGATTGATCGTTGAACACCTAATAAGGTTGAATCTCTTTTTCAATTAATTTGTTAAAAATGTTAGTTTTATTTTAAAAACGTGGGTACAAATCCTGGTGTACAATTCTGGGGTCGGACTTAAGAAGCCAGGTTTAATTGGATTTATACCAATTATACAACTGTTCAGACAACCGTGAAACGTCAGTTTATTAAAATTCATAGTAATTTATTCGTCCTAAAAGTTCGCGCCCAGAATCGTACCCCCCGATCTGTGACGTCAAAATGACGTAGGCATTTTTTCTGTGGGTGTACAAAACCGGGGGGTAAAATTCCGGCGACCCATCCGTCGGCCAATAATATTCCCAAGTAGCATGAAAATTATTTTTAATCGATGAAAAGTTATTTCCAAAGATTTTAAAATGTATTCAAATTTAAAATCAACCAAAAGAATTTTTTAATAATTTTTAAATTAGTTTTAAATAATTTTGGAATTTTTAAATATTTTAATGTTAAAATTATTTGTAAATTAATTACAAAATTGTTTTTAAAGATCTTAACTTAATAAATCCAAACGGCGGTTTAAGTGTTTTTAAATCACTTTTAAATTACGGTTAAATTATTCTTAAATCATTTTAAATCGTTAATTTCACTGTGGTAAAATTGTGTTAAAATGTATTTTAAATTTGTTTGTAATAACCTTTTAATCATTTTATAAATAGTTTTAAACAAATTTAATTAAAATTTAAAAACAGTTGGAAAAAATTATATTTTAATTCTTAATTAATTAAAATAGTATGAAAATAACTTTTCGGATTCTTTTTAATTATAAAAAAAATTTGTGATCTTTTTTTATGGAAAAGGTTTTATGGGATATGTTTTAAACAGATTTTAAAAGTAGTTACATAATTGCTGAATTTTTTTTTAAGTTTTTCAAACATATTTTTAAACATTTTTCACATCATATTTTTAATGATTTAAAACAAATTTAAATTGTTTATAAATAGTTTTAAACAAATTTAGTTAAAGCTTTATATGTTTAAATATTATTTTATATCAGTAACATAATTGCTTCACAACTTTTTAAAAGTATTTAAAATTGATTTCAAATCTTTTTTTACAAATTGTTTTCTTAATTTAAACATATTTCAAAATATATTATTTAAACGATGATAAACCAAAGTGCCATCTACATATTACATTTCAGGTAATTTTCCCATTTTTATACTTAACAAATGAACTATCAAGACAGTTATTTTGTAGTATAGGAATCGATTTATTTATATATGAAATAAAAATTACTGGGCATTTACTAATTAAGCATTTTACTAATTTCTACCGTATATTCAAGGTACAACAGACAAAATCGGTTACATTTTACGAAAATTCGACATAAAAACCATTTTTAAACCCTACATGAAAATACAACAAATACTGAGACCAATAAAGGACAGAATTCCTCTTAGTAAATCTGGCGTTTACCATATAAAATGCAGTTGTGGGAAATGTTATGTAGGGGAAACAGGCCGTTTAATTTCCACCAGGGTTAAAGAACACATAAGAAGCACAAAAAACATCGATACCAATACCTCTGCAGTTGCTGAACATTCTCATACAAATAGACACGACATTTATTTTGATGAAATTCAAGTCCTGGCTACCAGTAACAATTATTTTGAGAGAAAGGTCCTGGAAGCAGTTGAAATCCGAAAACATCGCAATAATTTTAATAGAGATAACGGGATGGAGCTAAGTTGTACGTGGGTTCCAGTTATAGAAAAGCTGAGATGCGAATGTGTTCTAGAACAGCCCAGGTCAGCCGCGCCTTCCGGGAAAACAATGGGAGATGTAAACAACCCTCCCCCACCCCCGAGCCTATATAACCTGAGGCAGAGGGCCCGCCGACCAGTGAATGAGTGTTAGTGCGCCTCGAGAATGGACAGCTGTATCGCGTCCGAAACGTCGGCAACAACATCTATCTCGTCACCATCGTGGTCGACACCCGAAACCATGGATTCGTCTTATATTGTAAATGTAGTTGCAAAACATATCAAAAGAACCGGTTGGATAAACTAGAAGAATTGCAACATCGACTCGGTCTATTGTGGCAACGATTAAATTCAAAGTGATTAAACAAACACCTGCCATTACCCCCACCACTACCCCCACTACCATCGGAGGTACCTGCAGCACCGGCTTTGCAATAGTCATTCCTGCTACACCTCTCGTCGAGTAAACAACTCTAGTCATGTCTCTCAACATTCGCGGGATTCACTACAACACTATCAATCTTACAACCTACAAGGATTTGGAAATTTTTAGTAAAGAACTAAAACAACTTATAACCACTGGGTTTGGTTTATCTTTAGAACTTTATGCAACAAACAATCAAAACGAAAAAAATGTGTTTTTGCCAACTTACAACAACAAGAAGAATGAAAATAAACAAGAAATTTCAGCACCGACAACAACTTACTTTTCAAATTTGGGAGCAAACTTTACTAACTTGTAAAATAATACTTTTGTAAAAAAAAACAAATAAATAAAAAAAGAAAATATCTTGCATTTTCGGATTTTCTGAAAATGCAAGATCTTTTTTAAAAACATCCCCAAACGACCTTGACACACTTCCGGCCATTTAAAATTTAAATACCCAGCACAGCAGGGCATTTAAACTTTAAATACCCACCAACAACACGTCACAGCTACGTCACAGCTGATGACGTCACTTCCGGTCACGTGACCGGAAGTAGCTGTCAAAAAATTGACTGCCTGTCAAAGTTTGATTGGGCCAGCAGCCCCAAGTGCCCACTACTACCCTTCCATATTCCTTATACGGATTTACAACTAATTTAATAGCAAAAGGGTTTTAATTTTATTAGTTAGATTTTAATTAAATAGATTTTTGTGCTTACTCAGCTTAAAACCTAGGTTTGGAAACAAAGCTAAAAAAGGATTGGAAAATTTATTTTTTTCAAAAGTTTCAAAGCGTATAACACATACTCGGCATACAAGTTAGTAATATTTTATTCTCTAAATCCAATTTAATTTCTTGAAGTGAATTAACTAGGTGTATACTGTTTATTAGTTGACTGAACAATACGGAACTTGGAGTGGCTGCTTAATTTTTAAAATATAACTAAGTTTGAAATTTTAGTTAGTAATAGTAAGTTCTGCAACATATTTATATTGCGAATTTAAAGGTGCTGCTATACATACACGTCACGTACGTCCACACGGGGCCATAGAAGGCATATACGGTCCCATAACTGCTATGGCCCCGACGTCCACATACGGCCAATACGGCGATTCCGGAGAGGGTTCTATACATATTCACATTCGCACGGTACGTAACGTCCTCGATCGCATGCGCACATGAGGATGCGACATCCAAAGTCGCGGTGAAAAGCGGATTAAATAAGTACCCCTGGCGTGAGAATTAAGTATATATGGAATACAGATAAATATGATAAATATAATTTTTTTTGTTACATGCTTAATAAAACACAAGGTATAAACTTAAGGTTTGCTGTTACTCTAACGTTTGATATTGACACTTTTATATATTCGTAACCCTTTTATTTTAAAGGGGATACATCTTACTGACATTTATAAGATATTATAAGCGATAAGCATCAATATAATTAATATAAATAATGAAAGCCAAAAACAGCACTTTGTACAGTTTTAGTATAAAATTTGCTTTCATAACAGCCGCTTGGGCGAATGGCATTGATAGAGGCTATAAGCTACACGTCACGTCACGTCGCGTCCCCATTCGGCCAATGCGGCCGTGTAACTAAGAAAATGGACTTGACGTGAAGTTTAGAAAGGTTATTAGAAAGGTCATTCACAGGTACTGAGAACGGACACGACAATCAACAAGCACAAATTAATTCTATCACTTGGAACGGCCAAAACACATTCCGACTGCAACATTCTTTAGAACTATCAGGTCATCCCGGCGTAGTTACCGATGTATTTCCAGGTTGGCCGGAAATATTTGAGTTATTACCTGCCATTCAACTCAAAAAGTCTAAATTCCTTTCTAAAAAGGGGTGGTTATGGAAAAACAATTGTAAATTCTGGTTAATTCGTAGTAAAAATATAAAATGGTTTCAGAATTTTCAGACTTTCCCGTAAGTCACCTCCTTATTCTTAAGACATGCCGCATAAAACATTTACTAAACTCAAGAGTTAACAAAAATGTTGCAGGGATTTTTTTTAACAGGGACAGTCAATTGTTTGACATAATAAAATGCCCTAAATATTACCCAGGAATATATTACAAAAACATGTTATCTAACATGGTCTTGGTAAACCGGATTACTGGCGGATCTAAAAATAGGCCTATATTAAATGAGTCATTGCACGAACTCGATTAAAAAACTGCCACTTCATAAACAAGAAAAATCACGAGGACATTCACCACAGTTAAGAAAATATCGTGTAAACGTATCCAGCTGTTCTGTTTCAAATGTCCCTCGACGGAGGAGCGGGATTCTCATAAAACAACCAATAGAATTTGGGGGTGTGGTTTAAATACAGCGATGGGTGTGGCTAATATGGCGGAGAGTACAGTCAATGACATAAATCGGGATGTGGCCAAAAGTGCTTAGTTCCGTTTGTGCGCGAGGCGCCAAACTGAAGACTGTTTTAAAACAGTCCCGATTTGGCGGGAGCGTCAGGTGCCAAACCGGGACTGTTTCATTTTTGCACAGAAACGTCAAAGTCGGACGGCGCCAACTCAGGACTGTTTTGAAACAGTCCCGATTTGGCGGGAGCGTCAGGTGCCAAACCCAGACTGTTTCATTTTTGCACAGAAACGTCAAAGTCGGACAGCGCCAACTCAGGACGGAAAAACAGTCTCGATTTGGCGCTGTCCGACTTTGGCACTGTCCGACTTTGGCGCGTTCCCAAACATTTTCATTGTTTAAAAAATATTTAGGTTAAGATCGGTAGGCTCTATACAGGTTATTTGTATCCCTTTTATTCCGGTTTATAGCTTAATCAGGTTTATTTCCCAATTTTGCCCATTTAAGTTAAATTCTATGACGGCTTGGTCCTTTTTAAATTTTTATATTGTTCGTAGACCTAATTATTCTGCACTATGAATTTTACTCAAGTTAATGATAATGTTCTTAATGCATTTTCTGCATGCATGAGTTCCTGCGGCTACAAATTTCTCCTGTTGGCCTGCCACCGATTCAATTGAGTCAGGTCGAGGGTAATTTTCGGGTAAAAAGGGTAATTTCAGCAGGAGCTGAGGGTAATTCATTAGTAGTGGTTGAACAACACTGCTCACAGCTAACTCAGAGCTCAAAATAGTGCAATAACTCAATAGTGTCAATCATGTATATATGTATATAAAATCTCTACAAATCATTTTTTAATTGATATAGTGTTGGCAACACTGAACTGTGAATATTCAAAACTGTGTTATAACTGACAATTCCTCTCTCCACCTCATCTGAGGAAGTCCCTAGTAGGGACGAAATATTATTTGTTTTGTGTTCCTTTATGTATTCTGTGCTACTTCACACCAGATCTTCAGGTGAGTTAGCTGTGTATCCCTCCTTTCAAAACAAACAAATCCTAGCCAAGAGCTTTTCTTTCACCAAAATAATCTTTCGAAGATTAGAATTTGAATATTTTTTTAATCGTGAAGGAAGAAATATTTTTTGTTGGACAGTGCCGCCATGTTGACTTTCCAGTGCCTATCAAATCGGCAAACAATAATAATTTGATCACCACTCAGCTGACTAGTTAGGGTTAGAATGTTGGCAACACTGTAAAATCTTTCAACTTCACTTGTTTGTTTATGTTCTTGTTTTGATTCTCCTCATAAATTAGGTTAAATATCTTAAAAAACAATCAACAACGTAATTGAAGGTATTTATGGGAATCTTAAATAAATATATTAAATATATTATTGCTTAGGCCTACCTCAACTCAATTATTTATTTATTTTGATTACCTTTCAGGACCTGGCAACAAACTACTTCTAGGTTACTAGCTTCTTGTTCTCTTAATATAAGTATTTCTCTCAATTAAATGAATTAAATGTGTTTTTGTGTCATTCCTCATCTCTTTTAGCTTTAAGTTTGTGTATTTGTATGGTTCTGAGCTCAAACATAGATAGCCTAATTTGAAAACTCAGCTCCCTAGTATATTGCCTTGGAACCTATTACTATAAAAGTAGCCTACCTCTTATATAATCCTCTCATATCATTTGCACAACTATTTTTGCTTCAAGATTAGTTTATTCTCAATCTGTTAACTCAATTTTTGTTATTTTTACTCACTTTAGGCTCAGGCTACAAAAGGTATTTCAAGTACAGTAACCTTTCATAGGCTCTAGTACCAAGATACTTGATATATTTATGTTTCGTTTGTATAGGCCCTACCCATGTCCCTTTAGTTATCTAGCTCAACTCATTTCACCACACTCAAGTTAACTTTTGTCTTTTTCTCTTGTTTTTAATAACCTATAGGCCCTTACCTAGATCTTTCAGTTTATTTTTGTTAATTCCTATTAACTTTAGCTCAGTTTTTCTCTCTTCATACTGTTGTTACTTTTTACCCTCTTTAGGCCTACTTAAAAACGCACATATAGCTTAGTTACTCTCAATCTCAATTTGTTTGAATAGCCTAACTTAGTAAGTTTAAAACAATGGTGAACAAGGAAATGAAATACAGTACTTATGAAAGACTGACCACTCTCACTAAAAATCGTTTTAAGGTTATATTAGATTCTGTTGAACAATTGTCCCAGCAAGTTGACCCTCTTACACGAGTTCAAATAAAAACTCTCTCCAATCACTCTAAAGAAATAAACAGAAAACGTGACGATTTTGAAGCAAACCTTCTAAAAATTGCAGAGCATGTAACTGCTGATGAAGCTGAGATGAAAATGAGATAAATGATACTTTTAATTTGATCGACAGTATTATTGCCACTCTATTACCTCAAGATGATACTTCCTCTGTTCCTACTGTTAATTCCTCATCCGCTCATTCTAAATCTCAGTTAAATATCAGACTTCCTAAACTGGAGCTCAAACACTTCAACGGTGATTCTCTCGCTAGGGTGTCATTTATAAATTTATTTGACACAACTATTCACAACAATCCCAACCCCTCTAATGTAGTGAAATTTCAATATTTGTTAAGTGTTTTGTCTGATGAACCTCTCAACCTCATAAAATCATTGTCAATCTCTGATGGAAATTACCAAGTAGCCTATGAGCTGCTTATGGATCGGTATTACTCCCCCCGAAGACTCACTACATTACATCTCAATAACATATTAGATTTACCCAATGTATCTACAAACTCACCCAAACAGATGAGAACTTTTGTTAATCAGTTTTATGAGCACACTCAAGCACTTAAAGTAAATTCGACGTTACTAATATTCTGTATTTTGTTGCAGGATGCCGAACACCTCGGCCAGTTACAACTGAACATGCTGCAGGCAACTGATCTAGAAGTGCCACGATCAAAACGCAGGGGATCATGACCTGTCGTGTGTAATGTGTGCGTACACAAGCGGCTGTACATGATAAGAGCCTTGTCGGCATTTCGTCATGTGCTCCACTTGTCCCGTAATACACAGGATAGCCATGTGTAACGTGTGGCGTACACAAGCGGCTGTACATGATAGAGCTTTGTCGGCGTTTCGTCAAGTGCTCCGCTTGTACCGCCATGTACAGGATAGCCATGTGTAACGTGTGGCGTACACAAGCGGCTGTACATGATAGAGCCTTGTCGGCGTTTCGTCAAGTGCTCCGCTTGTCCCGCCATACACAGGATAGCCATGTGTAACGTGTGGCGTACACAAGCGGCTGTACATGATAGAGCCTTGTCGGCATTTCGTCATGTGCTCCGCTTGTACCGCCATACACAGGATAGCCATGTGTAACGTGTGGCGTACACAAGCGGCTGTACATGATAGAGCCTTGTCGGCATTTCGTCATGTGCTCCGCTTGTACCGCCATACACAGGATAGCCATGTGTAACGTGTGGCGTACACAAGCGGCTGTACACGATAGAGCCTGGTCGGCGTTTCGTCATGTGCTCCGCTTGTACCGCCATGCACAGGATAGCCATGTGTAACGTGTGGCGTGTGATAGTAATAATTTTACATCTTGGAACGTAGATAATTTCCTCAAGACAAAATATCATACATACTTTTTTTAAATGGGTTGGTGCAACGAGTTATAATATTGAAATGTTTTTCCAGACTCGTTTGTGAGCTTAAAGATGGAATCCAACCGTAACCATCATGGCCGAGTTTGAAGCATCCATGAGGAACGCTGCGGCAGTGTGGCCAGGGTCAGCGGTGTCGGGCTGCTGGTTTCACTATGCTAAGGTAGAATAAATATCATGGTAAATTTTCTATTGCAATAACCCAAAGCTATATTATTAGACATTTCAAGTAGACTTTCATACAAAATTTCATTGACTTGTGTCCAACGACTACTATTACCCATGTGGAGAACGAGTACAGCAGCTTGTTATTTTACGTTAATAAGTCTCATGATCAATTTTTTTTGGATTCACCATACCTAATTCGACTTTTAATTTACTTTTGCCACACATAGTGTTTAAAATTATGATTTTGTCAGGCTTTTTTGGCCAAGCACAAGAGCCTGAGAACGGCTGTAATGACGAAAAAGGAGAATACAGCGGCGAAGGCTCTAAAAATGATTCATTGCCTTCCCCTGTTGCCTGCTGGAAATATTCCTGAGGGTAAGGAGGTGGTTGTTGTATATCTGCGCAACAACCACTTGCTGTCCACATTTATGGAACTGCTGACTTACCTTAAGGAATACTGGCTGGACGTGGTCGGTCCTGCTGCAGTGTCAGTCGCCGGACAGCCACAAGGACCAACAACGGTGTGGGGTCTTTCTACCGGCAACTGAACGACATCGTGGGGCCACACCCAAGTTGTGGGATTTCCTGGGTTGGTAGTAAATGTATAAACAATGTAATATAAGTTAATACTTTTTATTATACTTCTTTTTTACTAATTTTTCAAATTTAATTTTTCTTTTAAATTTCTACAACAAATCTGTGTCAACGTGTTAAACCTTATGTTTAATTTCATACACTTGCTTTGACTAAAATTAAGAGTATATACAAATTTAAACTGTACTCAAAATTAAAAAGCTGATTTAAAAATATCAATCAATTAATATACTAATGAGTTGTAATATCTGTGATGAAAAATAAAAAAATATAACTGACAATGACCAGTTAAAACTGAGATTATACCGGAAGATACAGGTACTGTGAATTGGCAAATTAAAGCTAATTTAAATATTTTAAAAAATGAAGCAATCATCTAAAAAATATTATGTGTGAAAAGTGACTGTAACCAAAAAGTAATGAGTTATTTTGGATGTATTTTTATATTTAGAAAAACTGAGAGAAGTTGACCAAATCCAACGGACTCAGATGGAGCGGCTGGAAGCTGGGGCCCGCCATGTACGGTGCCCGTCCGAATCAGGACAGAAGAATTGCTGAGGCCCAGGAAGACTTCAACCGAGAAGCAGCCTCTTGACACAGATCCACAATGTCGCAGCAGCGGGAGTCCGACAGTTGTGGCATGAGGCGGCCGCACATGAAACAGAACATCAATGTGACGTGGCGAGTGGCCCTGTGAGCGACCCCTCAATAGACAAGCGTGCACTAAAGAAATTCCTACAAATTAAACTGGTTTCTGTAAGAAACCGTTGGTCTCATTACCGTTATATATCAACCCAATTTTAAAAAATTGTAAGTTTAAACTCTGAATAGCTTTTTTTTAAACAAAGGTCTCAAAAGGAAAATCTGACCTGATTTTTTAGATCCTGTACGAGCTATTTAAATTTATTTTAGAGTGAAATGTATTTGTTGTGAGGTTTTTTC
The DNA here is from genome assembly GCA_035578135.1 of Flexamia atlantica. Classification (NCBI taxonomy): domain Eukaryota; kingdom Metazoa; phylum Arthropoda; class Insecta; order Hemiptera; family Cicadellidae; genus Flexamia; species Flexamia atlantica. The sequence continues at coordinate 7,575,319 of JAQJVK010000020.1, forward strand.
AAAACTGCATTATGTAAAAGGGGGCATTAAGCTATCAAACAATTTATCTAGTAGAATGCAGATCAATAATAAAGACATCGTTTTACGTTTTATAAAAAAATACTTTCAAAAAATATTCAAATAAAATAAATAAATTCCTTTACTTCCTTATAGTACAGCATCACATACAAAACAGGGGTTTATAAGAAACGATAAGGCCGACATAGGTCAATAACCTGTGCGTAGATCTGAGTCTCCTTTCAACTAAAAGCTTTGAGTAAGAGCTTTGGAGAATAAGAAAACAAGTATTTACATAAAATGCTCTGTTTTGTGATATGTGTCAAACATGGATGCTGCATTTGTTACGGACTAAAAGCTAGTCTCCAAGGTAAGTGTTTTAAAACCGAATGATACTGTGGATGTATAAATAACAAAGAACAATCAATTATGAAGGAAAATAATAATGAAATCGAGGTTTCTTTCAGTAATTCAGTTTTTTGTTGTTATATTTACTACTACGATGGATACCTGTTTTGGATAAAAGAAATCCTTAAAACGCTTAAATTATATTTATACTAATTCAAATATACTTAAATATGGCAGAGAACAAAAAAAATTAAAAACGAGCATGCGCATGAGCCTTGATTTGAACCGTCTTGTATCAGCTCTGGCAATATCAGTATTGCTACCTTCTCAATTATATTTGCTTGTAATTTTGAACTATTATTAGGGTGTTCAAATGAGGTTAACATTAATAAAGGATCGAAAAGAACTCAAGTAAACTTGTTTTTAATGATATACTTTAAGTTTCATGTGACCGCTTTAGTTTTTACTCGTGTTGGTTGCCACCAATACCGCTAGAATGTGCTACCAGTCTACAAGTTTAGTAAAACACTGAGTAAAATCAAACCTCTAATAGTAGTTTATGCAACGATTGTATAATGAATGCCTTTAAGCCACGAGTGAGATGTAAGTTAGAACACGAGCGAAGCGAGTGTTCTAAATATCTCATGAGTGGCTTAAAGGCATAATACAATCGTTGCATACACTATTTTATCTACGACTAACAATATACGACAAAATTTCCCCCGAAGTTAAACAAAACTCATGACTTTTATAATAATGGAATAGGTCAACTAAAATTTGAGGTTAGGCAAATAAGCAGACTGAACCATGAATCGTTGTGGAACAATCAGCTGATGGGATAAGTAAACTCAAACATGAATCGTAATGGAACAATCAGCTGATGTGCGAATTGCGTAATTGTTATTATGACACTACTTCCGTCAAATGCCGTGCTCTCATTGGTCTAGAACCAGTACTCTAAAGTGACTCCAGTACTCTAAAGTCGTCATTAGAGTACTGCTTGGTTTTTCGTGTTTTAATGTATATCATTATAATGTTTATTGTAATACCATAATTGGTGCTTATTGCAATGGTCGTAGATAAAATAGTTTTAGACGCTGTAGATAGTTTACTCCACAAATATACTTCACATTTGATGTAAGTTGTATCAAAAAAGAGAATGTTCTAAATATATAAGTGATTCTTAATTCGATTATGTCAATTTTGAATATGTAATCTGACAAACTGAGATGAGGGTCTCGATGTTAGCTTAATTTATGTCGTTGTTATTATTTCAACAACGTTAATTGAAAGTTAATCGAGTTTTCTTATTAAGAGTGTTTCGACATTATCTGAAGAGCCGCAAGTCGTTTCTCTCACCTGAGATCGACGAGCGGCTCCAATAGCGAAGGATTTTCCCATTGAACAGGGAGCTGTCGGCATCCCCTGTACTGGTTGTTGCTCTGAGGCACGGGACCATGATAACTTTCTATTTTGGGCCCAGATGACTAAAACACTATCCGTTAAAAATGTATAGCACTACTTATTTGTAAAATTATTCACTTTAAAGGAATATTATTAAAGGATTACTTAAGAATCGAGGAAAAACTTAAATTATCAATATAATTATAGATTTTTAATTAAGTGCTATGAACAATTTAATGAATAACATACCGCTTTTCACTTTTTTTACGAAATAGCTGAAATTATACCGTGAGGTTCCTTAAAATGTTCCTTAAAAAATCTATTTTGTGAGCTCACCCACGCTTTTAATGGGAACAAATTTTGATGTTTATGGTGGCTAATATCTGAATTTTTTATCAGGATTAAATAGAAATAATAAAATTTCCATAATAATGAGTATAATGAAATTTTATTATAAAAAATATTAACATAACATAAGCAATTATGTCATAGCCATAGCTTACGATCATTTGTAAATTTAAGTATTCCGGCCTGTTGTTTACCACACGGCTGCTTTCTACAACTGGCCTGTGATGTATTTGCTTAGTTTGGGCCAATTAAGATATATTCAGTTTTAAGAACAAAAATTTTTTCATGAATAGGTTCAACAAATTTGTTTGTCACGTTGAAACCCCGACCGGCGTTGTTGGCTTTCGGTGTCGTAGCCAGTGTTGGTGTCCCCGTCTTGCTCTCGCATTGAGACGTGTAAGCTGTTTGTCTAGAATCATAACAATACAATAGCATATTTCTCTATCACCTGATATGCCATCTCACGTATCTCAACACCCTGAAGTTTACTCATCAACACTACAGGAAGATCTAATGAACGTATACTTTCCAACTTGCAAAATTGCCTATTCCCTCGCAATAACTTTATTATATAATCAGCGGAAAGGGATTGTAATGATGGTGGATTAAGCAACATCTTGAAAGCATCCTCATACCCCTGCTAACAGTAATACATTTAAAATGTTGTGTAAAATACATTCCCCAGTGGGCATATCCCTTTGAACCGAATGAACAATTAATTATATCCAAAGAATACTAGTTAAAATTTCAGTAGTTATTGGCTAACCTTAATCATCAACATTGGTTCATAATAAAAGCGTGGGTAAGCTCACAAAAATGATTCCTTATGAAAAGATTTGTAAAAATTCCACAATGAATATCTTTTTGTGAGCTAACCCATGCCCTTACACTGGACCAATTTTGATGACTGAGGTTTCAAATAAATGAATTTTTTATCAGGATATTATTCAGGACGTTCAGATGTGTCTAAGGTCCATTCACACTCGTGCCCCGCACGCCGCCGCCGTGCATTGCATGTCATGCAAAGTCTACATTACTTCATTAGCCTTAAGCAATGAATACTTCATTAAGAGCAAAAGTACGACCTACCATATAATCGTTTGGTCAAGTTTGAAGAGAAGAAGAAGAAGACATACCGTACAGACGCTCCCTACTTAGCCAGGTGGTTCTCCTCCGTCCGTGACGGTTGTTTGTTTGCTGAGGGATGTCTTCTCCTCGGCGTCTCACCTCCACATGTCTCAAGCTTCACATGTCCAAGAACCAGTCTTCATCCTGCAAACAATATATTTGCATTAAGTAACTCTGATTGACTCGTTTCATGTTTCAGAAATAGTTTTAGGTAAAAAAATTATAAAATTGTGCTTTTTTTAATTCATGCATCAGATAAATCACAGGTCATACTTAGTGTTAGTAATTTTTTTATAGCCTATCCATGTGTTTAAACAATCATTATTTAAAAGCGGATCCCAACTTACCTTTTCTTTTTAGGAATTAATATGAAGGATCAATAAAAAAATAGTTGAATTTGTAAACTTAGGACGAATTTTTAAATGTAACCTAGCAACACTGTGACGTTATAGACTAAATCTTATAACGATAATTTATTAACAATAATTTTGGTACTAAGTGATGTTCTGTAGTTGTAGTAAGGATGTACCAAATAAATATTAACTATCCTTAATTTAACCTAAATCAAATAATTTCTTGAAAAGTGATTAAGTATTCCCAAGACATAATTTTCATAAAGAACTTAGGTACACAATCTCAGAATTACTGAAAGAGACTTAGTTTAACCATATCATTGATAAAATAGTTCTAGAATACAGTACCATAATTATTTTCATTTAGAAGTAAATACATGACGATTGCTCGATTCCGAGCAACGGGTTTACTAGTAATTGGAAAAGGCATAACACTTACTGTTTGTCGTAATATCCCTTTTCAGGCAAGCTTAACGATGACAAGTTTTACAGGTTTAAGATCTTGTGTATTAATGGGTTTTGGAGAATAAGTCAATACGCTGAATTACGTTTCTAAGCAACTGGATCATATTGTTACTAAACTATGCTTTCGAGTTTCGTTCTGAAACTGAATATTCTTATAGAACTTCCACGAATTTGCAAAAAACAAAAATGCAATACAATGTAAAAGGAGTATTAGCATTGTTCAATTGGAGAAGAGTGTTCATGTATTAAAAAAGAAACAATTTCTCCGTAATTATTTATCCATTCTTAACTAATAAGGTATCATTGAAAACTACAAAAAATGGAGTAACTTTTATGTGTTTTGCATTTTTTTTAAGTTAATAGTTTTTGTCGAATTTGGCATTAAATATTTTAAATGACTACCATTTAAAAACGAGTGATGATATTTTGCTACAATTTTATACGGGAATAGGTCTCACTAGATAAAATTTGTGCAACATTTCAACGCTGTAACCCAAACCGTTAAGCAGTTATGATATTTTTTGTAAAAAGCTTACAAACTCAGAAACTAAACTAGTCAGAAAACTAAAAACAGGGACCCATGTTGCTTTTAGTGTAATGGGTTTGTCTTGATTTAAGCAATGACGCTAAATACAATTGTCTAGAGTCCAGATAGTTATCCAGGTGCTAGGGTGGTTGAGTATGCATTAAAAGTCTGAAGCAGTTTGATTTTTGAATGTGGGGGCCCCTTTTTGTATTACCAAAATTATTATTTTTTTTATGAACGCCTCGTACATTTTTAGTTTTTTGCACGCGCTCTTGTGTCTGGCCGTCCAGCGCCCAAAGACTGCCCTTACTCGCGGCGTGGCTGGTTGTACATACAATATGGTATGTGTTTACCTTGCATATTGTTCGCAAAGAAGTTCGCCTTAAGTCGACAAAAGCATTGAAGGAGTCACAGGATGCAGTTGCGAACTGTAATATGGGACAAATTATTTAATAAATAGTCGAATTTGGTGCATTTTCTTGTAAAAACTATTATAGTAAGGATATTTTAGTATTGCAGTTTATGTCCAATCACTCAAATCTATTTGATTTTTAAAAGCTTATTAACTCCAGGTACATTTTGAAAAAAAAAATCTTTAAGGTTTGCAGTATTTTAATTTGTATACTAGGATCGACGTACAACTTTTTATTTTGTACCTATTTTCTATGCAGAATAACTTTGAAGTAATGATTTACATCGCAATAAATTATTAAATTGATTTACTAAAATTTTCTGATAACAATTAGTTATCAGAACTAAAATATGATGAAAAATGTCGTTATCTGAACGTCAACCCTTGCCCTAAGCACATAATACTAGTGTTACTTTCATTCTGGACTCCTCCCCCCTAGATGTCGTAATTTACGGGCATCCCTTTATTTTGAAATCAACTTGTTGATCAAACAATAATTATTGTCTTTTGTGTTTTTTGATGACTGTACATTGTATTGATACGTATTCTAATAGTATTCAAACACATTTATTTCCTTAAACCTGATACCAGCTTGTATTCAACATACTCTAAATATGTATTTTAATTTCGACGGCCCCTCTCGAAGGTTTTGCACCCAAAGCAAAATTGTTGGTGTGCCCAAAGTAATCGTATGGACTTGCGGCATGCATACATCTATAATCAATTGTACGATTTTTATGTGCTATTATTTGTTACAAGGGGTGTGAAGCTAACCTTAGACATATCATATCCAAAATATGTGATATTGATTCTGCAAAATTACAAAACACAGGCTATATACAGAACCAGGCTATATGTGTCTTTTACAGTTTTTACTCATTAAAGTGTAGCTATAATCCTTAGTTATATGGTGAAATATGTCTGTCTTTATGGTAGGAACAAATCGTCAATAGATCTTCTTAGAGCTTGGAAACCTCCTCTGAAATGCTCTTTCAAAATCAAATTTAACCTGTATGTGTTTTAGTATTGTTTAAATTAATAATAAAAATAATATTAATTTTTTTAGATAATCTTTTTTACAAGAACAATTGTTTGATATTTTTTTAGATTGCTTGATGTTGCTACCCAGAAAGCATTTCCCAATGTGAGGTGCGTGATGTCCAGGGAACGTCGCCGGGGGCAATGACCTTCCTGCATCAACTGATGACATTGGGGAGATGCTCCCAGGAATTCAATACCACAGAGGATTGACAAAAGAACCAAATCTCCGACCGTTTTTAGAGAGGCGGTTGGGCCTGCAAATGCTAGATGTGTTGTCTATGCCTCTTCACAGGGTTTAGCCTTACTGGCCCAGTCTAACTCCCTGTATGTGGATGCTACTTTCAGAACATTGCCAATGGGAGTTCTAGCGGAGGATCCCAAGTATTCTCTATACATGGGACCCGCCTGAACAACGTAAGTGCCTTTGTAATGAAATAAAAATAATAATACCCCCGTCGCAGCAGGCCTGCGTACTCAGCGAATTTCCATACGATTTATTTTTTATATGTGAGCATTCAACTTATGTAAACGAAAATATCGTTTTAATATGTTTTGTAAATTATATATTTAAAACTTATATTTAATCATTCATAAGCTTCAAACATGAGGACAATTTACAAGGGGATCATATTGGTTTTTATTAGTAATATATACACTTTTTGTATTTTATAAGTTCTTAGCCTTTTAATTTTCAATAAATGTAGTCTTGTTATAGTATATAAATGTCAGGAAACGTATGATCAATCAATTCAAAATACTGGAAAACAAATAATATAATCTCATGAACAAATTAAATTCAATCATATGGTTAATATTATAAATAAAACATCCCTATTAGTTGCAGCAGACCCGCATCTCCAGCCAATTAAAAAAAAAAAAACATAACATCATTCCGCAGACTTGTAAACATACCATAATTATGCTACATTTTCAGGAAGTCTAGACCAAGACACCCCCCACCCCCAATGCACATAGTTTCTTCATAAAACTTAAAAACAATTAACATTTTTAATATAGTATATATTTTATGCAAAATCATGATCAATGAACTCTAACCATTCAAAATAAAGACAAATAAAATATTCACCTGAAAATTTAAATATAATCATATCTTCAGACTTTTATTTTCAAATTACTCTACATTAGGGTAAATGTAGGGATTTAGGGTAATTATAATGCAACTTTTGGGGAATTTTCAATGAAAACAGGGTAATTATACTTTTTTAAGGGTAAAACCAAAACTAATATAGGACAACGAACTGTGTTTAGCACTTTCAATATCTCAGCAACGGATTGACATAGAATAATAATTCAAAATGCTAAATTGTTTGTTTTTTTAAGCTGAATCCAATTTTGACAAATTCTTAAATTTACAAAAAATTAATATAAAGATATAAAATCATAAAAATAAATGTTATTTGGTAAAAAAAACTGTCCTTAAAGTTAAGTTAACGCGCTGGTTTTCGAACTCGAAGTAGTAAATGTCACTCTAGACGTATGTACCAAATTTCATCGCGATTGGACCTTTTTTACGAAAGTTATCGTGCCTACGGACAGGTATATATACATATATATATATATATATGTATATATATATATATATATGAAAATGAACGAACGGTGTTTTTGAGGTCTGGGGGCATCAAAATGAAAAGTTATGGTGGTCCCGTGCTTAAGTCTTACCATGCCGTCTACGGTAATAGCTACTTCCCTATAGGGGGAAATTCGCTAAAACAAAACAAACATTGTCTTTTAGGTATGCTAAGTCGGCGAGAGCAAAGGCTGAATTGAAAACTATTTAATACATTATGTATCATGGTTTATCCATCTTTAATAGTACAAGAAAAATTGCCAAAATAAGGAAGTGTCTTAAAAAATAGCCCAACCTTAAACTTAGATTTTATTATCCTGATTCTAACAGTACAAACAATTTTAAATGACATCTATTATTTGGGTTAACATCAAGTGGGGAGTAACAAGATCGCACTACAGTGTGGCCTTGGGAATAACCTTAGCTTCAGCTGTTTAAACCAGTTGAATACAATATTATCCGATACCTGCTTTAAACAGTTATTTTCATTGTTTTAAGTGTTCCCAGGGGACTACGCTATAATGAGTAGGAAGGCAACAGAGGCGTATGAAGCTGTCATGAGGGAAGAAAATATTTAAAATAATGCAATGGAACGTTTATCGCAAATTTCACCTATATTTTATTTTTTCCTTATTGGTGTGTGGGTATACTTTAATACTGGTTAAAGCATATTTCATAAGAGGCTTTCATTATAGCAATATACATACTTTGTGTTTGTTACTAATTTTCTTCATTTTCATAAAGTCTTTAATTTAATAAATTGCTTCTTGTAATAAAATTTTATAATTTAATTTTTAAATATTTTAATACTTTTTAATTCTTAAAATTGTTTGGTAATTTTTTAAAGAAAATAATTGCATTGTGCTGCAAGTGTTTTTTAAATGAATCTGTCAACACAGATTTACTGATGCCATTGATGAATGATGAGGTATTGGTTGGACTGACTGATGACAAGGTGGGATTGGTCTGTAAATTCGAATTGTCATGAACTTGATAGAAATTTATATTGTTTTTACTAATAATATAGATCCCTAAATATAAAGAGATGGAAATGTAATTATTTGATTTTTGGAGAAATCTTTACATGAATGTTGTCTCGATTTTTCAATATAATTCTTGGAGCAATTTTCTGTACAATTAAGACTTGTTTACATCTTGAGGTGGAATAGCCCCAAACACATATACTATATGTCATAAGAGAAAAAAATAAATAGTAAGCTGATAGTAATAATTTAACATCAAAGAATTTAGATAATTTCCTCAAAACAAAGTTTCATGCATACATTTTTATATGGGTGGGTGACGGAATATAAACTTACGTCAATAAATAAGCATATTAAAAATGTCTTTATAAGAATAACATGGAATGTGAGTGTACAGGTTTGCTGCAATAACAATGTAAATCTGGAAGGTTTAGGCCTTAATTAGGTAGATCTCAGCCAGATACAAAGTTTTATTTCTATATGTAGATAAATAACTTAATTGTCATATTCAATTATTTACCCATAAGGATAACGTTAGAAATTGAATACACAGGTTTGCTGCCAACAAAGTATAATAGGAGGAAGGGGACATTGTAGGCCGCCTTGTTTCTTAGACAGGCCTATTGATTAATAGCCTAACAGCCAATAGCACAAGGGGACCTACAGTTTGACATGGCATCTGAACCACAATTTCAGATGTCGAATCTGGAATATTATTTTAATATTTCTTAAAATATTATAAAAAGGTTATAAAACGTTCTAACTATATATTTGACACAATAAAAAATACATAACTTGATTACATTTTGCAAGTCAAGGGGCAGTCCAAAATGGAAGTCTTGACATTCTTAAGCAAATTCTTAATGCTTGGAATCATATTTCAACCTAACATAAGCAAAATGTGACTTATTTAATTTAATTCATAAAAATTAAATGGGGAATGAGTATGCAGGCCAGGTCTAATGCTACAGATATGTCGACAAATTGGATGGCTTTATTTAAACATGCAGTAGATCTGAACTATAAAAAAACAAATGCCAAGAATTATCAAGATAGGTTGAGAAATAAAAAATATATTACATTTTTTCTTTCACTTAACAATAATATCGGGGATTAGTACGCAGGTTTGCTGCCTCGATATTGTGAAATAGAGGTTTTTAATGACAATATACATTATTACATCTCGTGTAGATACAACCACTAACAAGTTAAATGATTAATCTGAGCAAAAGTATTTTGTGGTGCAATTATATTCTTAATCTGCTTAGAAGACAGGTCTGGTGCTGTAGGAGCACTTTAACAACAGGGTCGTACAGTTAACAACCATTAGAAATAAAATACCTTTGGAATTCGACGTTACCAATATTTTGTATTTTGTTGCAGAATGCCGAACACCTCGGCCAGTTACAATTGAACATGCTGCAGGCAATTGATCTAGAAGTGCAAGATCAAAACGCAAGGGATCATGACCTGCCATGTGTAACGTGTGGCGTACACGAGCGGCTGTACATGATAGAGCCTTGTCGGCATTCCGTCAAGTGCTCCGCCTGTACCGCCATACACAGGATAGCCATGTGTAACGTGTGGCGTACACAAGCGGCTGTACATGATAGAGCCTTGTCGGCATTCCGTCAAGTGCTCCGCTTGTATCGCCATACACAGGATAGCCATGTGTAACGTGTGGCAGACACAAGCGGCTGTACATGATAGAGCCTTGTCGGCATTCCGTCAAGTGCTCCGCCTGTACCGCCATACACAGGATAGCCATGTGTAACGTGTGGCGTACACAAGCGGATGTACATGATAAGAACCTTGTCGGCATTTCGTCATGTGCTCCGCTTGTACCGCCATACACAGGATAGTCATGTGTAACGTGTGGCGTACACAAGCGGATGTACATGATAGAGCCTTGTCGGCATTTCGTCATGTGCTCCGCTTGTACCGCCATACACAGGATAGCCATGTGTAAAGTGTGGCGTACACGAGCGGATGTACATGATAAGAACCTTGTCGGCATTTCGTCATGTGCTCCGCTTGTACCGCCATACACAGGATAGCCATGTGTAAAGTGTGGCGTACACAAGCGGATGTACATGATAAGAACCTTGTCGGCATTTCGTCATGTGCTCCGCTTGTACCGCCATACACAGGATAGCCATGTGTAACGTGTGGCGTACACAAGCGGCTGTACATGATAGAGCCTTGTCGGCATTTCGTCATGTGCTCCGCTTGTACCGCCATACACAGGATAACCATGTGTAACGTGTGGCGTACACAAGCGGCTGTACATGATAGAGCCTGGTCGGCGTTTCGTCATGTGCTCCGCTTGTATCACCATGCACAGGATAAAGGTCCTTAAGTATTGGGACAGACATCTTCAGTATTTTAAGAGCAGATTTTAAGTTAATTTTTACTTTCTTAAGGTAGAAAACGATTTCAAGCGTTTTATTTCACTTTTGACCCTAAAATTAACAGCGATCCAATACACTCCACTCCCTTTGTCTTTAGACTTTTATTTTTATGACGAGGGTTAAACTACATTTGTCTCATTTATTTCAAAATTTATTAGTTTTTATACGAAATTATGTCATTTTATATTTAGAGGCCTTACTACCCTTTGCAAAAATACACAAGCATTTCTAAAACTAGTGGTAGATTTATTCACACACTTGCATCCGTTGATGAAGGTTTTGCGCCGATCAACCGATGTCCATTTGCCGACTATCGGTGGGGACATCAAACCTCCAGCTATCGACTTCAGCCGAGAAGCAGCCTCTTGACACAGATCCACAATGTCGCAGCAGCGGGAGTCCGACAGTTGTGGCATGAGGCGGCCGCACATGAAACAGAACATCAATGTGACTTGGCGAGTGGCGCTGTGAGCGACCCCTCAATAGACAAGCGTGCACTAAAGAGATTCCTACAAATTAAATCGGTCTCTCTAAGAAACCGTTGGTCTAATTACCGTTAAATATCAAACAAATGTTAAAAAAATTGTAAGTTTAAACTATGAATAGAATTTTTCTTAAACAAAGCTCGCAAAAGGAAAACCTGACCAGATGTTTAGAGTCTGTACTAGCTACTTAAATTTCTTCTAGTCTGAATTATATTTGTTGTTAGGTTTGTCAAACTGCATTATTTAAAAGGGTGCATTAAGTTATCAAACAATTTATCTAGTGGAATGCAGATTAATATTAAAGAAATCGTTTTATGTTTTATCAAACAAAATTGCTTCCAAATATTGTTCAAATAAAATAAAGAAATGCCTTTATTTCCCTATATTACAGCATCACATACAAAACAGGGGTTTATAAGAAACGATAAGTCCGACATAGGTAAATAACCTGTGTGTACCTCTGAGTTCTACTAAGTGAAAGCTTTGACTATAAATAATTAGTTGAAATTCAAATGTAAAAGTCAAACGCACCCCACGGAGAATAAAAACCAAGGACTTACATATACTGCTCTAAATGTTTTTTTTATGGTGTCAAACATCGATGCTGCTTTTGTCATGACCTTAGTGCTAGTATCCAAGGTAAGTGTTTTAAAGCCGAATGATACTGTGGATGTGTAAATAACAAAGAACTATTATGGAGGGAAATAATAATGAAATCAGGTTTTCTTTTAGATATTTCAGTTTTTTCTGTTATATTTACGTCCAGGATACCCGTTTGTATAAAATAAATCCTTAAAAAACACTTAAATTATATTTATACTAATATAAATATACGTAAATATGGCAGTAAACGAAAAAATATTTAAAACGAGCATGCGCATGAGCATTTGATTATGGCATTAGATTGGAACCGTTAGTCATAAGTCTCAGCTCTGGCAAGATCAGTAGTGGCGAGGTGGCGTTTCTGGCCAATCAAACTTTGACAGGCAGTCAATTTTTTGACAGCTACTTCCGGTCACGTGACCGGAAGTGACGTCATCAGCTGTGACGTAGCTGTGACGTGTTTTTGGTGGGTATTTAAAGTTTAAATGCCCTGCTGTGCTGGGTATTTAAATTTTAAATGGCCGGAAGTGTGTCAAGGTCTTTTGGGGATGTTTTTAAAAAAGATCTTGCATTTTCGGAAAATCCGAAAATGCAAGATAATTTTTGTTTCTTTTTACAAACTGTTGTTTAGTTGATTTTCACGTCTGTTAAAATACCATGTAAAAAATGGAATTGACAAATTAACAAGAAAATATCTTGCTACAAAGTATCCAAATAAAGATGCAATTACATAAACATAAACTTTAAAATATAGCGAATGTTCTTCCTTTTTATCTGTTAGCATTTCCTGAACAAGGTAACCAAAATTGTAACCACATAAAAATGAAAGTAGGCAAATAATAAATTTCGACGGGTTCACAAAAACCAAGTTGTAAAGTAGCGAATTTCTTTCTTCTTCCATTGTTGAATTTTTAGTCGAAACTAATTAATGATAACATTATTGCTTGCGCATCAGAACTAACAGTTGATGAAATTTCATTTACTTGTAGACTTGTAGTAGTTTCATTTGTAGTAGGTAATTGTTCGGAAGTTGGTGTAGATGTAGAAGAAACCGTATTATCTTGAAGCTCAGAGTCCATGTGTGCTCGGGTAAAGAGCTGAAGCTTTAATGACGTGTGGTAGCCGTGTCCTACTGTGCATCAGGAGTTGTTGGTGGTGGGGGGTCGTTTGTTTCTTGCACTGAAATGTAGATGGAATCATAACTTTCTGGAGGATGTACTAAAATTTGTTGTATAGGATCTGCATCAATAGGAAAACTTTGCGTTTCAATGCAAAGTCCATCTTTAATAAAAGAAACATATAAAACAGAACTCATGTTTATTTAGATGTTTACTCTGCCAGTTCTACTAGGAAACTGATGTGTCAGTAGTGGCGCTGCAACCTCCCTTGACATGTGCAGCTCGGAACATCTGCCCTCCCCCCACCACCATGAGAGACTCCTCGCAATTTTTGGATTTGTAGTGTTAGTTCTAACGTAGGTGTTGTAGGGTGAACATCTCAGTACTAAACAATTGTTTTTTTAACATTTGGCTTAAAATACTTATTTAACTTTGTACAAGTTACAAGAGGTTGGCACCACTGGTGCGTTTACAATTAGTCGTCTCCGGTGTCGGCTCGTCAGTTTTTACTTTAATATCAGTAGATATTGTGATTTTCGGGTCTTTGTGCGTGGTTATATAAGAGCTAATTTACTCCCTTGATTCGTGTGACAGATAATTTCGCCGAGATATCAGCCGTGAACTTTGATATTGACCCATTTAGTGCTCGCTAGTAGTAGCGTGGTCTCCGGAGCGACAGGTTCGTGTCTCGGAGCGAGTGTTCGTTTTGCGGCAGCATCGTTTTAAGACTTAAAATCGTGGACCGGAACGCGAGGTGTGCTTGTGCTAATGACTGAAACCACTATCAATAAATATTTCTCGCCTGTGTCGCACAGTCTCAAGCGTCAAAAGCCCAGTTCGTCTCCCGATAGTGAAGAGCGTTCGACCGATCACAGCATGGGCAGCGGTATGGAGAAGGTTGGTGAGCTAACAAAAGGGCAGCTTATGGCCGACTTAACTACTATAATAGGTGATCTGCTTGATATTAAACTAGCTAACGTAGCTACCAAGCATGATTTATCGCTGTTGTCTGAGAAGGTAGATAAAATAGACTCAGAAAGTGAGGCCCAAAAGGTGGAGATAACTAACCTTAAAGTGCAGAATAAGGCTATCCTCAATAAACTCCTTGACCTGGAGGGGAGGTCAAGAAGAAATAACTTGATATTCCGTGGGTTGAAGTGGGGAAAGCAAACCAAAGACTTTAGGCTAGTGGTAGGACACTTTTGTAGCGAAGTCATGGGTAATAACCAAATTGTCATTAACAGAGCTCACCCCCTCGGTAGGGACCGGGACGCCATTATAGCACACATCCCTTATGATCCAGATATCGAATATATTATGAGCCGAGTGCAGGACTTAAAAGGTACAGGATACTCGGTGTATCGTGATTTCCCAAAGGAAGTGCGTGTGAAAAGGGCGTGCCTGGCGGCTGTGCGGAGTGAAGTGGAGAGGGTAGCTGGAACACGACGAATGCCCTTGAGGTTCGACCATCTAACCATCGACCGGTGTCGTTTCACATGGGAAGACGGACATTTGATGGCCGGGGAGAAAGATGGAGTGCAGCAGCTCAATGATATGTTTAAACATGACTTCTCTGATTTCGTGGAAGAGGTCAAGCATCGGCCCTCAGGAGAGAGGAGGAGAGGTGGCGGCAGCGGCGGACCCCCATCAACACACTTGGAGACGACGAGGTCGGCGGCGGCGAGGACGGCGGCGGAGGTGACCAAGGGAGGAGTGCATAGCAGTACCAGCAACAGGGCCTCAAACCCCACCCTCAATGCGGTCGGCTGAGGTGTGAAAGCTGATCCCTCGTCAACTGGACACCGGAAGGATGTGAAGATTAATGGTATAAACAATTTAGGTTTTTTGAAAATTGTTTCTTTTAATGTATGCGGTCTTAAAGGAAAGATCAATGACAGTTGCTTTATAGACTTTATTAGCTGTTATGATGTAATTATTTTGTTAGAATCATTTATTACAGAGGGGGACTGGGAAAAAATCTCTCACAAATTCTGTAGATTTGAAGTTAACATAAGGTTTGCAGCTAGAACATCTAATTTTGGTAGGGCAGTGGGTGGAATAATTTTGTTAATAAATCAAAAATCAGCTCACAAAAGATCTCTAAGTTTCATTGAAATTAATTGTTTTTCGCTTATAAAAGTTATTAGTAATAATGATAGCTGCAGACATATTTTCATACTCCCGGTCTATTTAAATTTTAATTTTTGGAATAGAGATTTCAAAAGCCTTACAGACATGTTGGAAGAAAATAGTCTTGAAAATATATTATTGATAGGCGATTTAAATGGGCGCATAGGCAGAGTGCAAAATTTTACGGACGAACTGGTGAGTAAAATCAACCCTAATCTAATGGATAAACGAACTTCGAAAGATAATACAGTTAACAACAAAGGGAAATGTGTCCTAGAATTAATTGAAAATGCAGGATTAATAATATTAAACGGTAGATCGGAAGATGATAAGAATGGTGAATTCACATTTATTGGGGCAGTTGGCTGCTCAGTTATCGATATAGCGGCTGTATCGTATACTTGTTTAGAATTAGTTCGAAGTTTTAAAGTAGTTAGTCATGCTGGGTCCGACCACTTGCCTATAGAGGTTTGTTTGTTTATGGATAGCGACGATAACGTAAATAAGGAAGGTAATCGACCTTTGCGTCTCTTGCCTAAATTAAAATGGACAAGAAAAGATGAATTATTGTACGTGGTTAAAATCAACAACAACGTTTCTAAATTAGAGATTTCGCAGGATAATTTGCAAAGAAATATTGACTCGGTTGTAGAAATCATATATGATTCGGCCAGCAGCAAAAATATAATAAGTCAGGGCGCGAGTCTAAAAAATAAGCAGCCGTGGTTCGATTATGAGTGTCTAGCCACGAGGAAACAGAAGTTCCATTTATTAAATGAATTTCGTAAAACTAGCTCTTTAGAAATCAAAATACAATATTTGGAAGCCAATAAAAATTTTAAATCGCTGTGTAAGAGTAAGCAAAAAGAATATTTAGATAAAATCGTTGGGAATCTTAGTCAGGTAAGAGATGCGAAAGCATGCTGGCAGGCGATAAATAGTTTTAAACGTAAACCCCAGAAAGTAGTTGGGAATATCAAACCGGAAGACTTTTTAAACTATTTTAATAATCTTTTGAACCCGCCTTTGTTGACAGACGATATCAAATATGCGGCGCCGTTGATAAAAAATGACACAATGGACGCGGCCTTCACAATGTCGGAGCTCAAATCGGTATTGTATCGAGCGAAAAATAACAAGGCCCCAGGCGAGGATAGAGTACCTTATGAGTTTTTTAAAAAGTCACCAGATTCCTTTTTACAACATTTATTAGCAGTCTATAATCTTATGTATGAGAAAGGTAAAGTTGCAGAGAGTTTCAAAAGCTCGATTATTTTTCCATTGTTTAAGAAAGGTGACATAAACCAAGTCGAAAACTACAGGGGACTATCTTTTATTGATTGTGTCGCTAAATTATTTACAGGTATTCTTAATGATAGAATCTGTAGTTGGATAAGTGAAAACAATATTATTTCTGAGTGTCAAGCGGGTTTTAGGAAACAATATTCGACTGTCGATAACATCTTTAACTTATCATGCATGGTTAACCTTAGGCTAGCTGAGAAAAGACAAAAACTGTACTGTTTTTTTGTAGATTTTAAAGCTGCTTTTGATACGATCGACAGAAAGTCGTTATTTTTTAAACTTTCATGCTTAGGAGTATCAACAAAAATGTTAAATGTGCTACAAAATTTGTACGATGGTACAAAGGCAGCTGTTTGGTGCAATGAAGGGGTAACTGAGAGTTTTAATACTCAGATTGGCTTAAAACAGGGATGTATATGTTCTCCAAATCTCTTCTCTTTGTTCGTTAATGATTTACCAGACTTTTTAGAAGGAGGCTGTAAATTCGGTGAGAGGAAAATAAATATTTTAATGTATGCAGATGATATAGTATTAGTATCACCAACTGCCACAGTCCTACAACAAATGATAAGGCGTTTGGAGAATTATTGTGATATGTGGAATCTTAGAGTAAATTTAAATAAATCAAAAATAATTGTTTTTTCAAAAGGGGGAAAACGGGGTAGTCAAGAGAAGTGGAAATATAAAGGTGAAGAAATTGAAGTTGTCAATGAATATAAATATTTGGGGGTCACATTGACACCAACATTATCGTGGGACTGTCATTTTAGACAGAAAAAAAATGCGGCAAAATTAGCCATTAACTGTTTATGGGATAAACTAATAGGCAGTAGCAAAGTTCTTCTTAGTGCGAAATATACCTGTTACAACGCAATAATTAAAGCTATTCTTTGCTATTCAGCTCAAGTGTGGGGATATCAGGAGAATGATTTATTAGAGTCAGCACAGCGATTTTTTATAAAAAAGCTATTCAAATTACCACAAAATACGCCAAATTATACACTGTATCTAGAAACACAATTCCATAAATTACATTTCTACACTCTTCATCTTAATATAAAATACATCTCGAGGGTACTCAATCTATCGCCTGGCCGCCTTCCCAGGTTTCTCGCGCAGCTGGTGATAGATAAAAATGTGGGTTGGAGTAAGGATTGGAGGCAGTTGGCTGATAAGTGTGGTTTATCAGTCAGCTTCAATCCTGCGTGCGGGGAGGGGGAGAGAGGCTTTGTCGTAGCGAATCAGCTGATAAACATCGTGAGTCAACTGCGATCAGATTGGTATGCGGACTGTGTTGGCAAAGCGCGCACATCGTTTTTTCACCAACAAAATTTGCTTCTAGAATTTGACTTAGGGGACAGAGGTTTTTTAAAAGATACTCTAGACGTAAATTGTATTGGTTGGTTAATTAAATGCAGAGGTGAATTAATCCATTTAAATTATAGACCGTGGCTCAAGAATAAAATTTTTTCATGTTCGCTTTGTAATTTAGGGGAAGATGAGACAGTTTATCATTTCGTGGCTAGGTGTCCTATTCTTAAACAAATAAGAACAAATCATTTGGGCAAATCTACTTTAGAGTATGATGAGTATTTAAGTTTCCTGAATGGGAGGGATTGGCTGGGGTTGGGGAATTTTCTTAAGTCCGCATGGGAATATAGATGGTCCTTGATAAAGGAGTACAATTTTGAGTGAATCTTTTATTAAGTAAATCATAAGGACAACATATCTGGAATAAATGATTCTACATTATATTATTTCTTTAGATTGTGTACTTATTTTTTAATTTTTAATCACATTTATATTTTTTTCGGTATGTTACAAATTAATTTTAATTCGTGATTTTTGAGCAGTCAAAATATATTTTAGTAGAGTCTGGACTGAACTAGTGGTGACAACCGAAACAGACGGTCATCCGACCATTGTTTTATGCTTATTGTATCATTGTATTGTATTGTACAAGTTACAATATTTTTAAAGATGCTACTTTATTATATTACCTTAATACTTAGTTATAATATTTAGTTAAAGAAATCGAAACTGTAGTTGCGATTAAAAATAGAAACATGGTTTCTTAACATTTGATTTAAAAATATTTGTAACAAGATATCGTAAGAAAATTTTTACAACATATTTGAATTAATATGTTTGCAAACCCTATCATGCGAGTTTTAAAAGATAAACGAGACCGAGTGGGCCGGGTTTGACCTCGCATGCTTTCGCTTGTTGCCGACCAGTTAGCAATACAACTGGTTGACCTTGCGCCGCACTTTCGCTTGCGGCCGGCCGGCGAATACAGGTCGTCGTCCTTGCTGCATCACCCGGCACACCTGTCCTTGATTGTTTAACACACTCTACACTCTACACTCGACAAGTTATTCTTTCCTTTGCCACCGTCCTAACAACACCTACTTCAATTTCACAATGAACCGCTCCGAGTATACCGAGATTTGGTATAACTGGTTTTCCTATCTTCAACTGCTTGGGGTACGAATTATTCAATCGAACAACAATCGTGATTGGTATGATGTTACAACCACTATTGCTCGAAAACCTTTTCAGCAAGTTTGGAAAAACATTCTTACCGGCACCAAAATTCGCACCGAACCACCCAAAATTCGCACCAAACCATCTCTATCACCTGTATCTTCAAACGTACCCCAGCAAAAATTTCATCTAAAAAAACTGAAACTTAACCGAAAATATGAAATCTTAAGACATTTATCTTCTTCTATTTTCATTTTTAATTCTGAAAAAACCAAAATTTATGTCATTGACATTCCCAAAAAAATTCCTATTCCCCTTAACCCTCGACACTTGATAATAAATAAAAAAGGTGCCAAGTTAAACATAAATATTACCGAGTAAAACCTTTTCCCACCTCCAAAGTCCACCCTGGTGGCAAAAAAAAGGCCCTTCTAAGGGCCGACCTAAGACTTTCAAATTTAGGCTTAAGTTTAAGTATCAACCCTTGGTGACTAACAAGGGGTGGTTTGCGAAAGCCCCTATGGGACTTAGAGGTACACGGACCTCTTGTTAGTCACCAAAGGTTAAGGCTTTAGCGAAAGCTCCCCGCTATTGACTCAACCTTTGGGACTTAGAGGTATGTGAACCGCTTGTTAGTCACCAAGGGTTGAGGCTTTAGCGTCCAACCCTTTGTGACTTAGTGGTACACAGACCACTTGTTAGTCACCAAGGGTTGAGGCTTTAGCGAAAGCCCCCCGCTATTGACTCAACCTTTGGGACTTAGAGGTATATGAACCGCTTGTAGTCACCAAGGGTTGAGGCCCTAACTTAAGCCTAAATTTGAAAGTCTTAGGGTGGCCCTTAGAAGGGCCGATTTTGCCACCAGGGTGGACTTTGATTGAGGAGGGGAAGGAATATAAGGTTTAATTTAATATATTTATTCTCAATTTTCCACCCTTTGCTGTTACTAGTAAAAATTTTGGATCTGTTGGGACAAGTGGTGGTTTGGTTTTTGGAGTTGTGAGGATATAAATTTTCGTCCTCTCCTCGTTGTAGATATAAATTTTGTTTTCTTCAATTCTGTACAGGTTATATTTTTTGTTTTTCTTTAATTCCTTTAGCCTGATGTTCTTTACTGGTGCGGGATGAATTGTTTGGGGGGTGGGGGTTTCTTTGATTGGTGCGGGTTGAATTTGTTGGGGGGTAGAAGAAGGGTGCAGTCCGCACAACTCCATCCAGTCTTCAGTTAAAATGTCGTCACAAATTGGAGCGATCGGAATCTCTTCAATTTGCGGCGTTGATGTTTCTGTAACTGGTGTGGGATTCTGAAATAATTGGGGTTGATCTTCATTAACAGCATCAGCTATTATTTCGTTAATGGAGGAGGAGAGGACGGGAGTAGAAGATTTTTGCGGAATAAAATCGTTGATTGCAGAAAGGCTGATCGATACCGGGATGGAATGTTGCTTCATCAGAGGTTTCTTGAGCAGACCCAGAAGAATAGGGCAGGATGAAGAGGCAGATGAGGAGTCCATAATTAGATAAAGGAAATAATAAAATGGATATAATGAAATAGAAAAACGTGGGAATGGATAGTAACAGCGATGGTGGCGAGTGGCAGAATAACACAAGGCGGGCGAATGGGGTTCTTATAGGCAGCAGACACAACAACCTTGTAGTCAAGGTAGTGACCAGGTCCAAGTAGGCACACAACAACCTTGTAGTCAAGGTAGTGACCAGGTCCAAGTAGGCCAGACGAAGTTGTGAGAGCGGTGGCTAGCGACCCGGCCAAGGCTACCGGCCTCGGCAGAGCGACACGTTGACCTACTAGTCAAGGCTCGCTAGCGAGGTCGAGTCTCGAGCTCGCTGATATAAGCAAGCGCGCAACGTTTCTCTTTGGCATTACGGTGAAGGTGTAACTGGTCCGCTTACGTGGAGGGTTATGCTGTAACTTAATGTTCGCCATGGTGTGTGGGATGGCTTATGTCAAGCACACACTGCGTTCGGCTATTGAGGGAGAGGCACCCTCCTATAATAGTCGGTCGCAATGGCAATCCACCTACCTTTCCATTTCCTGCGTGGTTTAATTGTCAGGGTTAATATTACGGTGAGGTGTGTGAGTTCGCTTACGTGATGATCACACCGTAACTGTAATATTAAGTTAGGTGTAATATTATAGGGAGGTGTGTGAGTTCGCTTACGTGATGATCACACCGTAACTGTAATATTACATAGTGTAAGATAGAATAGGGGGAACGTTAGGTAGGGGTTAAGATATGATAGGGCGGTGAGGTGTGTGAGTTCGCTTACGTGATGATCACACCGTAACCGCATGCATGATAGCATTTAAGGGGTAGCATAAGTTATAATAAAGTAGTATAGAAATAAAGTAGTAGAATAAGGTAGGGACCCCACGCTTCCCCACCCCCCTTTTTTTATAATTTTTAAATGACCTTGACCTAGTTTTGATTGTTCTACTTTCGGACTTAGAATTATTTTAAATGACCTATTTTTTAGACTTAGATATTTTAATTTCAAAAGACTTAATTGTTTGACTTATATATTGATTGATTTTAAAACTCTACTTTTGAGACTTAAATATTTTGTTAAAGTTTTAAATAACCTAAGATTTTAGTTTTGTGTTGTATCTTTTATTAAATAATTATTTTTAACATTTGGGTTTTTGTAAATGTTTTAATTTCTGTTGATGGTGAGTTTAGTTTTCGCGTCGGTTATTAATATTTTTGAGTTTTTGCGTCATAACTTTTATACCGTTGGTTTAATCAAAAAATGTTACTGGACCTTTTTTGTTTGTCTTTTAATTCCGCTTAATTTGACTACCCGCACGATAGATTTGGAGCATTTTTTGTTATATCCCCCCCCCGCGAAACCCCCCCCCCGCGAAACCCCCCCCCCGGAACCCCCCGCATCCCCCCGGCAAAACCGGTTACTTGATTTCGTCGCCGTTCAACTTTAGAACTGCGTCGCCGTACACGATGGCAGTGGATATAACAAAAATGCTCCAAATCCATCGTGCGGGTAGTCAAATTAACCGGAATTAAAAGACAAACAAAAAAGGTCCAGTAACATTTTTTGATTAAACCAACGGTATAAAAGTTATGACGCAAAAACTCAAAAATCGAGGCTATAGGCAGTGGATATAACAAAAATGCTCCAAATCTATCGTGCGGGTAGTCAAATTAAGCAGAATTAAAAGACAAACAAAAAAGGTCCAGTAACATTTTTTGATTAAACCAACGGTATAAAAGTTATGACGCAAAAACTCAAAAATCGAGGCTATAGGCAGTGGATATAACAAAAATGCTCCAAATCTATCGTGCGGGTAGTCAAATTAAGCAGAATTAAAAGACAAATAAAAAAGGTCCAGTAACATTTTTTGATAAAACCAACGGTATAAAAGTTATGACGCAAAAACTCAAAAATCGAGGCTATAGCCTTGGGCTCACAGTATATATAAGGTGTGCTGTAGTCTTGTGGTTACATTTGCCATGGAATCCCTCATGATCTTTGGTGCTGTGCACAACTTTGTCGAAGCCAAAAAAGTACTATGGTACATAAGAACGTATCATAGCAATCTGAAGTGTATTAGTGGAGTACTTGAAGCTGTTAAAGCAGACGGTACAAAAATCTGTTGCACTTCGGATTCTATGGATTACGAAGGACTCGAAACATGGGTTCTTTATTATGTACAATTTTGTACAAAAATTCACATCAAAGTTGACACGGACTAAAGGGGTTTTCTAGGAGGAAAGAAAAGAATAGATACCAACAATGCATGTTGGTAGCTATTCTTTTCATTCTTCCGCTAAGATTTAAATGACCTTGACCTACTTAGGACTTAGAAAATTTTCACTAAGTTACAATTGACCTTCAAAATAAGTAGGTCAAGGTCATTTAACTTTAAGCGGAAAAAAGAGAGGAACAGTGTTATTAATTAACACTGTTCCTCTCTTTTTTCCTAAAAGGCAGGGGGAGAAGTTCCGTTAATGTCTACTTTTATGTGGCAGAATCATATCCATCATCATCTGATTCATTTTGAAAGTTGATGTAATCTACATCAACCCAAAGATAATGGAATCCTTGTTCAAAAGCCATAGTATCAATGTATGTTTCAAGTGTTGAAAACCAATTCGGATCTACGAAAGGGTTGATGGTAACTAATAAACGTTGATATGTTAAATTTACCATTCTTTCCCCAGTAACATTAATCGTAAGAAAATTAGTATTCTGGAGGACATGGATTAAATTTAACATAAATTGAATATGTTGTTGAGGAGTGCAAAAAACATTGTAAAACATACGGAAACTTTCCATGATTATCGGTGAGGGAAGTGATGCCTCTTCATATAATCCACGGTTTATATATATACATTTTCCCCACCATAAAGTTTTAAAAGTGGGTCAAGGTCATCTGAAGATACCCTATGAACGGGGATCAGAGCAGTAAGTGGTTAGACCACAAACTGCTCTGTTCCCCGTCCCTATTTAATTTCTCATAATTATATGTGTTTATAAACACATACAATTAATTTCATATTTTGCCAGGGGGCAGAAATTGCAGAGATGACATTTTTCTTGGGGTGCCGGCATTTGTAGTTTATACCCAATTATTCCGCTTCTATAAGCAATAGTTCGATAAAGCTCGTCCCCCGGGCCGGCAAGAGGAAGCGCCTGAAAAAAAAATTATTAATTTAAAGAAAATAATATATTGTTAACAAAATAAACAATGCAGTTAATGAAAAAAACGTACCATGTGACATACGGCACATATTCTGCCAACATTTGGCCCTTCAAACCAAATTTTGGTTTTGTAGACGCATCGTCTTTTATGCTCATAAATGAGCTCTCCTTGCAAAATTGGCGGCAGCGGCTCTGACACCCTTCTGATATGCCGGAGCATAGGGTTATCGGTGCAGATACGCTGCAGACACAACTCGTACAAGGAGCTCATAGTTATGGTCTGGCTATGCAAACCTCAAAGCTTTAAATACGTACCAATCACCTTGATGGCGAAGGTGATTCCCCCTCCCCCCGGGTTTCCACTATATATTGAGCGGATAGAAGCTTTATAGAATTAATAGTTTGCTACATTTTGAATCAACAAAACGTTATGGAATCTTTCCTAAAATACCTGATTGATCAAAGATTAAGTAGAAACCGAAGGGAACAAAGAAGACAACACAGATTAAAAAAAGCTTTTGAAAAATTAAAATTAGTTGTACCGGAAAGTCAAAAACAAAAAAAATTAACAGACAATCTATAGTTCAAAATGCAATAGATTACATTAAAAAATTGGAAGAAGACTTGAAATCACCAACATTTAACTTAGAACAACAAGAATTTGAACAATCCGAACAGACATTTTTACAGTATATAGAAGAATTCCAACAATTCGAACAGAAATTTGTACAGGAAATAGAAGAATATCTTCAAACTTCGCAAAATTTAAACCAAGACATTTATGAAATTTTGTATCAACCTTTTGAAACTGTTTCCTTGCCAGTGTTAGAAAGCTTGGATGAATATTTTTTTGACGTCGAAAAGTAGAGGGGGTAAATGGGTGGGGAGCTGTTATAAAGGCAGGGTAAACAGAGTAATCTTTACTTTCTTAGGATCCAGCGCTATGGCAGGCACTTCGTCTTCGTCCAGGTCTTCTTCCTCGTCATCAAGAACATCATCATCATCTGTTGTTTCTATTGTGAAACAAAAATCTCCTTCTCCAAAAAAATCTTCACCGAAAAAATCTCCTTCCCAAAAAAAATCTTCACCAAAAAAATCTCCTAAAAAAATTTCTGAAAAACTTCAAAAACTTCAAAAATTAAGAAAATCCTGTTTTAAGAAAGAACAATGTGCTCATATTTTAAAAAAAGGAGCGAACAAAGGTGAAAGGTGTGTGAAGTTGTGTAGTGTAGGTGAAAAATTGTGTAATTTGCATAACAAACGTGAACCTTCCGAAAAAGTCAAAATTCAACCTTCTAAAAAAGTCAAAATTGAACCTTCCAAAAGTGAATTGCCAGAAAAAATTGAAAACTATAAAAGAATTAAAATCAACAGATTGAAATTAAACCACAAATATGTTTTTGTAAAAAAGATCAGTAACAGGGATGTTGTTCTTAGATGTTGTGATGAACTCTACTTGCTCAAATTACCAGTAAATCTTCAAATTCCAAATATCAGTAATGTTCATTATTATTTAGTAAGAAAATCCCCATCTGATAAAGTTAAATGGTCAAATTAAACACAAGACAAAAAAAATGGAGCGGGGGAATAGACCACTTTGTAATTCCAAGAGAATTACTTAGCGGTCTATTCCCCCGCTCATAGGGTATTTTTGAATGACCTTGACCTATTTTCAAAATTTACAATGGAGGGTTAATTTCTTATAAAAGCGGGATAACAAAATGACTTTTTACTTTTTACAATCTAGTCCTAAAAAGAACAATGTTCGTATATTATTAAAAAAGGGTAAAAGATGTGTTGTGTAAATCAAACATTATGCAGTGCGCACAACAAATACCTCCTTTTGTTAAAACTGAGAGGTTAGTGTAAAAATGAAATAAAAAAAAATAGGAGCGGGGGAATAGACCACTTTGTAATTCTAAAAGAATTACTTAGCGGTCTATTCCCCCGTTCATAGGGTATTTTTTGGTGACCTTGACCTACTTTTTACACTTATAAATTTTCGCTAACTGCTATTGACCTTGAAAATAAATAGGTCAAGGTCATTCAATAATTAAAAAGAAAATGGAGGTGTACGGTTTTACAGAACCGTACACCTCAGAAACCTAACAGAAGAAAAGCTAAATCTACCTATATATAAATGACCTTGAGACTTAGAAATTTTCGCTAAGTCTTTTTGTTGACCTTGAAAATAAGTAGGTCAAGGTCATTCGATAACTAAAAAGAAAATGGGGGTGTACGGTTTGACAGAACCGTACACCCCCGGAAACCTAAAAGAAGAAAAGCTAATTTACAATACAATCTGCCTAGAGTTTAAGAATTAATAAAAATAAAAAAATAAAGAAATAAAATTTAGTTTAAAAAAAAAATAGCTAGACAGCCCAGCGCTGCACATCATGATTACAGTGTGATCATCACGTAAGCGAACTCACACACCTCACCATAAGCGCACAACGCTAAGCTAAAACAAAAATGTTATTTTGAAATAGCAAGTTGCTTAATTAAATTTAGGAAAAAATGTTATACAAATATGTTTTTTATTTCCTAACACTAAAGGAGCCAGTGTCTCGCCATTAGCGACGCAGAACAACTGAGGTCTAGCGAAACTCCGGAGGTAGGCGAACTACCCATCCAGCACGTATAGAGGTTGTAAGTGACCCGCTTTGGTGAGCGTAATCACTACAAAAGCGGTAGCCGGTTTTACCATTATTGGTTTTACCATGCAAAAGATGGAAGGAAAAAAGGAAAGGAAATTGGAATTGAAAGGTGTCCCTAACTAAAAAGGAGTACAAGACAAGAGAGGGAATGCCCTCAACAAGCTTGTTGGAAAAAGGAAATTGGAATAGAAAGGTATTAAAAACATATCATATAACATTCCTAAAAACAAATATTTTACTTTAAATTTAAACATTCCAGGCAGAAATATATTGTAAGTAAAAGAAAGATTTTAAAATAATACTAACTACCAAACCAGCAAATTAAAAACAAACTACAAACCCTAGGGTATCTACAAGCACAAACAACTACCATGCCTTAAAATTAATCAGTCCTACGTCAAGATGTTATTATACAAATAACACCAAGATATTTTCACCAAACAGCAAAAATGATAAAATGTTCAGGGCGCCTTCTGAACATGTTACCACCTCACTGTCTAGCGAGCAACTGATGCCGAACCACACGCGCAGATCCCGGACCCCAACTCGGCTTGAGGTCATCCCCCCTCCTCGCTTACCCCCTCCCAAACCACAGGACCCTTACTGCGGGTTTGGTTTCCATCATTCTTTTGCCATTGTTCCAACAGGCAACAACATTTCTTTCTTTACTTTACATTGGATTTGTAAATATTTTAAGTGTTAAAACTTCTCAATATTTAATATTTTAGGACTTTGAAAAATTTTCAAACCTATCATTCTTTTGCAACTGTTTAAACAGGCAACAACACTTCTTTCTTTATTTTTACTTTACATTGAACTTGTAAAACTTCCTAATAATTAATACTTTCGGACTTAGAAAAATTTTCAAACATTTGCTTCAACATTTATTTTACAATATCAAGTTTCTTTTATAATGCCTCCAACAGACAACAATTTTCCTTTTGGATGTACAATTTGTGAAAAAATATATAAAATAGTTGAACCAGAAGACTTAACGGATGACGAAAGTATTTTTGAAAATAGTTTGATTCCAGTAGAAGATACATCTGATGCTACATCCGATGCTACATCCGATGCTACGTCTGATGCTACAAGTGATGAAGAAAATATTTTGGAAGTACCAGTAGCAATAGGCGAAGAAACACCGTTAACACATGTTGTAACAATTAACTATGATCCAGTACAATATATACATGCTCTTGTTCGGCGACGTTTGTTTCCGGCATCGGACATGGAGGAAGATGAAAGCGATAACGATTTGGAAATAACATATTTAAACAACAGCAATGATGATCACACTTACGACGCATAATATATGTATTATTTTGAACTTAAATTATTTGACGTTGGCACTTAGATTTTTTTTAAAACTTCCATTATTTGACCTTGAGACTTAGAATTTTTTTAAAACTTCCATTATTTGACCTTGAGACTTAGATTTTTTCTAAAACTTTCATTATTTGACCTTGACACAGATTTTTTTAATACCTGCATTATTTGACACTTAGATGTTTTTTTAAACTTGCATTATTTGACCTTGACACTTAGGAGTTTTGAAATATAAGAAATTTAACTGTTATTAACACTTTTTGTGTTTAATACAGAAAAAGTGGTGGGGGTAGTGCTATAAATAGGGGTAGTTTAAGAGTGGTTCTTATTATTACTGCAACTTTTGTGGAGAGCACACCTACGTCATGTATTACTGCATCAGTTGTGAAGAATCTTTTGAAAATGAAAACTTACTACAAATACACAAAGAAGTGTACCATAACAACGAAACAAGAAACAATGCAGAAGAAGAAGATTTGGAAGAATTAGATCAAATGCTGGCTACCCATCAACAACAACTAAATTCAAGACCAAGTGTTATTCAATACGCACCCGGACCATCTTTGGATGTGGAATTATACGCCCGAGCTTTACCAGGCAGTGTAGTAACTCATTTTAAGATTGACAATGCTCAATTGCAACTAGCACAATTTATATTGAAAGCAAAAACATTAGTAACAGAAACATTGAAGAATGAACTAAGAAGATTAAATTTTATAAAGTTTGGAATATTATTAGATACTGTATTTACAAATGTTCAGAATGAAACATCACCAAGAGGATTTTTAACTAAAAACAAAACCATCATGTTTGCATCGGATATAAGCTCAATTGTGGATGATTGTTTTGAAGAACTTTTAACAAAATTACAAGAACATGAAGGAAGAGGTTCTGGATGGAGTTTGTTAAGTATAACAAGCTTAGATGTGAGAGTTCATAAACATGGATATGGAATGAGAGGTAGTAGTTATATTGCTTTGCCAAGGAAGATTCGAGTAACCAAATCTTGTGTTAATGTACAAAATGAAAATGCTGAATGTTTCAAGTATGCAATGCTTGCAAAATATGTAGAAGATCATGTGGAACGACCGAGTAGAGCATACGATGAGGTTTCCTATATGTATAACTTTCAAGGCATGACTTATCCTGTTTCAATTCAAGACATATCAAAATTTGAAAAGAAAAATCCTTTTGCATCTGTAAACATCTTTGGCTTAGATTCATCCAACAATGTCTATCCCTTACGTATAACACCCACCGAACGCAGAGATCATACTGATTTATTATTTATAACTAAAGGTGATATCTCACATTATGTATATATTAAAGATTTTGAAGCTCTAGTTTGCAAACAGTTATCAAAACGTGAACAACCAAAAACAACTTGTAAAAGATGTTTCTGTTTTGTAAACAAACCTTTAAGAAGAGGAGGTTCAGAATGGTTAACAGAACATAAAAGATTATGCAATGGAAACTATGAAGTAAGAATTAAATTACCACACCCTAGCAGATCACAAGTAAAATTTGATAAAGTTATCCAACAATACAGAATCCCCGTTGTAGTGTATGCAGATTTTGAATCTTCATTGCTTCCACTTGAACAAGAAGAAGGAGAGGAAATTACAAGCAGAACAAAGTATCAACTTCACAAACCAAACAGCTACTGTTTAATAGTAAAATCCACTCTGCCTGAAGAACATCTTCAAGAATATGGTTTGACATCTACACCAAAGATCTATCGTGGAGAAGAAGCAGCTCGATACTTTGTTGATGATTTATACAACATCGCTGGGAAAGTGGAAGCAATGTATAGCAATGTGGTTCCTATGTCACCTATGACACCGGAAGAAATTTATCTTTATGATTCGACAACAACATGCTATTTGTGTAACAATCAATTTACAGAAACTAAAGTTAAAGTTCGCGACCATGACCATCTGACAGGAGCCTACAGAGGTGCAGCTTGCAACGGATGTAACATCAACTACAAACTACCATCTTTTATTCCCGTGGTTTTTCACAATCTTAGCGGATACGATGGACATTTTATCATTCCTGAATTAGCAAGAGACAACGGTGAAATAGACGTTATAGCACAAACTATGGAAAAATTTATAAGCTTTTCAAAAAAGGTGGGCAAAATTAAACTTAGATTTGTTGATTCTTTTCGATTTATGCCTTCCAGTCTTATGAAACTTTCTGAAAATTTAAGAAGACAAAATTTAATAGAAACAAGCAAAATTGTACCTGCAGAAAAAATGGATTTGGTTCTTCGGAAAGGAGTTTTCCCGTATGATTACATCGATGGACTACATAAATTTCAAGAAACGTCACTTCCTCCACCAGAAGCTTTCAAAAGTAAACTTACCGATTTGGACATTTCACCTGAAGACTATCAACACGCATGCAGAGTTTGGGACGAATTGGAAATGAACACTCTGGGAGATTATTCTGACTTTTATGTAAAACTTGATGTGACCCTTCTCTGCGATGTGATGGAAGAATTTAGAAACACCTGCTTTGAAGCTTACGGATTAGACCCTCTTCATTCTTATACTTCTCCAGGACTAGCTTGGCAAGCTATGCTAAAAGAAACAAAGTGCAACCTTCAATTATTAACAGATATTGACATGGTGTTGATGATCGAATCGGGCGTTAGAGGTGGATTGACCCAAAGTGTTACTAGACATGTTAAAGCTAACAACAAATATCTTCCAAACTACGATAAAGAAAAACCATCAGTGTTCTTAGGATATTTCGATGCCAACAATTTATACGGATGGGCCATGTCTAATCCACTTCCTTTTGGAAACTTTGAATGGGTTAATCCAGACTCTATTGGTGATATTTCGCAAATTCCAAAAGACGGAGACACCGGATACATATTGGACTGTGACTTTGAATATCCAGAACACTTGCATGATCTTCATTACGATCTTCCGCTCCTTGCAAAAACAGAAGTTTCACCAATTGGCAAACATCCAAAATTAATGATGACTCTTGAAAATAAACAAAGATACGTAGCTCACTTTTGGGTTGTTCAACAAGCACTCCAATTGGGTTTACGTATAACCAAAATTCATAGAGTTTTAAAATTTTCCCAATCTTGCTGGTTAAAACCGTACATTGATTCAAACACCAGAAGAAGAGCAGCTGCAACATCAACATTTCAAAAGGACTTTTTTAAATTGATGAATAATGCGATATTTGGAAAAACATTGGAAAACAAAAGAAAACACAAAAATGTTAAATTAATTACAGATCCTATAAAACTAGAAAAACTTGTACAAAAACCAAACTTTGGAACATCCGTTATCATCAATGAAAACCTTGTGGCAGTATCTATGAAGAAGACAAGCGTGAAAATGGATCGTCCGTTGTACGTTGGAATGTCAATCTTGGATATTTCCAAAACCCACATGTACGATTTCCACTACAACAAAATGGTCGCCTTCTACGGTAGAGATAACATCGGAATCGCCTACATGGACACGGACGCTTTCATCTACTGGATTCTTACTGAAGATATGTATTTGGATCTTCGAACATTTATTCACAAAAATGAATTTGATTTTAGTGACTATCCAAAAGATCATTTAAATTATGACAATGATCGGAACAAAAAGAAACTTGGAAAATTTAAAGACGAAGCAAATGGAATTTTACTGAAAGAACTTATTGCACTAATGTCAAAATTCTATTCACTACAATTGCATAAAGAAGAAAACAATATTATTAAAAAAGCTAAGGGAGTAAAAAGTTTGTATCTTAAGAAGAATGTAAATTTTGAACACTACAAGCAATGCTTATTTGAAGAAACGACTATAACTGCAAAATTCAACACCATCAGAAGTTTCAACCATCAACTGTACAGCGTAACAGAAGTGAAAAAAGCACTCTGCTCCAATGATGACAAACGACACATTCTTCCAGACAAAATTCACACTCTACCATTCGGCCACTACTCTCTCAATCCTATCAATGAGTAAAAAGAAAAAGAAAAAAAAAGAAAAAAAAAAGAAAAAAAAGGGGAAATCACAGCATGCTCGCTGTGATTTCCCCTTTTTTTAAATATGTTGAAATGACCTTGAACTATAAAAGCGGATGCAGAAAAAGAAACACTCAATACTAACTTGACTTTGTTAGTAAAATCATCATGACAGACTTAAAGGAAAAGATTGTTAATGAACTTCATAAACCTGCAAGAATAAAGTTTCCACGACGAAATACTGTTGTAAAAGGAATAAATGATTTATATCAAGCAGATTTAATTGAAATGCAACCGCATAGTAAAATAAATAAAGGATTTAAATACATACTTACGATTATTAATTGTTTTACTAAAGTTGCAGATGCTTTGCCATTAAAAGACAAAACTGGTAACAGCATAACAAAAGCTATGGAAGTAGCTATAAAAAGAGATAAAAATAAAATTAAACATTTACAAACTGATGATGGGAAAGAATTTTTTAATAAACATTTTGCCTTGTTAATGAAAAAATATAACATAAATCATTATTCCACAAATTCTGAGAAAAAGGCAGCTATAATTGAAAGATTTAATAGAACCTTAAAAGGTGCAATGTATAAAATGTTTTCGAAAAGAGGTTCTTACGTATGGGTTGATATCTTACCAAAATTAATAAGCGATTACAACAACAAGTTTCATAGAACTATCGGTATGGCACCTAACAAAGTGAATAAGAAAAACGCTAAACTAGTTTTACAACGAATTTAAAAAAATACACAGCCAAAAGCGGAACAAAGAAAACCAAGAAAATTTAATGTAAATGATAAAGTTCGAATTAGTAAATACAAAGGAGTGTTTACTAAAAAATACCTGCCCAATTGGACAAACGAAGTTTTTACAGTGTATAAAGTACAACCTACTGTACCGGAAACTTATATTTTAAAAGATAACAAAGGAAATTTGTTACAAGGCGGTTTTTACGGACATGAATTGTTAAAGTCAACAGTAGGCGATTTTTATCTTGTTGAAAAGGTGTTGCAAAGGAAAAAAGACCAAGTTAAAGTACGTTGGTTGGGGTTTGATAAAACTGAAGATTCGTGGATACCTATAAAAGATTTGATTTAGTTTTAAATCAACTTATTTACTCTTCTGCCTTTGAATAAGATGGAGATTGTTCACCATAAAGATAAATTTAATATTAATAACATTGATGATTTAACCGTAGATAACGTTAAAATCAACAATAGTAAACACGGCAGTTTATTTCCAAACACTGTACGATGTATAGTCAGCGGTCCTTCAAACTGTGGCAAAACTAACGTTGTGTTTAACTTAATTACAAACACAAAAGGATTGCGATTTAATAACCTATATATTTTTTCAAAGTCCTTACATCAACCAAAGTATCAATTGTTGGAAAAGATCCTGACTGATGTGCCCGATGTTAACTATTACAAATTTAATGCTAGTGACAGTGTTATGCAACCAGACCAGGCTAAGCCGTATTCTGTATTTGTATTTGATGATGTATCTAGTGAAAATCATGATACTATCAGAAACTATTTTGCCATGGGAAGACATAATAATATTGATAGCATATATATCGGACAAACATATAGCAAAATTCCAAAACAACTAATTAGAGACAATGCAAATATTTTAGTTTTATTCAAACAAGACGATACAAACCTAAAACATATATACAACGATCATGTAAATGCTGATATGTCATTTGATAAATTCAAAGAGCTTTGTGGAAAAGCTTGGGCGGAAAAATATGGATTTTTGGTAATTATGAAAGATAAAGCTATAACAGATGGTCGTTACCGCTTAGGTTTTGATAAATTTGTTTTAATACATTAATTAACAACATTATCGTACAAGTCTTCATGGTGTAAACATGGTTAATCAGGAAAAGCTATTAAAAGAAATAAAATCACTTAGTGATTCTATTAGACATAAAAACAGAGCGTTAAGATTAGGAATAAGTGAAAGAGAGAAATTTCTGGAATCAACATTTAAACCTATTACTGAGCCATTAAAACAATTAGGACAAAATGTTAAACATTCAACATTTAATTTTTCCGGAGATGCTATTTTACCCATTTCAAAATTTGAATAAAAAGAAGAATCTGAAAGTGATACAAGTTTTACACAACAAGGAGAAACAACTGAAGAAGAAAGCGAACTAGGTGAAGAAACGGATGTTTTAACAGAAAAAGAAGGTCTTTCTACAAGCGAAGAACAACAAGAAGAAGAAGAGCCTATTAATCCATCCAACTTGAGCAAATTGGGCTCGGATATTGCGTATAAAGGGCCGCTTGCAAGACAATTTGTATTAAAAATGTTACATTCTGCACAACCAACTCGAAAATATCATACTTTTGGTGCTAGAATAGAAGAAAATGGGCTAATGATTGGAGATAGCAAACTTGATGTAGACGAACATGACAATATTATTATAAATAATAAACAATACAAGGGTACAAAAGGATTGTTTGAACTTATTTTTAAGCCGAAACCTAATAAATATACTAAAAAGGATTTAAACATTTTTAAACAAATATTGGAGGATACAAATGCGCACAAGAAAAATTATTCTAAAAATTTCAATGTTCATAGAAATGCATCAGAAAAATATAAAACTATTATTGCTAAACTTTTCCCACCAAAAAGAAGGGAACCCATAAAAAGAAAATCATTATCTTCTGCTGAAATAAATATTTTACATAAAAGAAGAAAAACAAATCAATCAAGTTTATCAGGAAAAGGATTATTAAAAAACTTGTATGATACTAATATAATATACTACAACGATATAAACAAATTGGTTGACAGAATGAAGTTGATATATGAAGCTAAACAAGCCGGACATAGTGGTTTAGAAAATGAATGGGTAGCTTTGGTCGGCGAACTGCGAAATCGAGGAGTAATTGCATAAAAAAATATGAGTATATATAATACAAGTATAACTGATTAAATATTCAGTATAACCATGAGTGTGGATATGTTTGGACGGTATTCCGAAACTGGAAGCAAATCAGGATCTTATGGAAAAAGAGGTGGTTTACCACTAACATCCGATGGAGATTATGATATAAATAACAAACGGTTAAAGTTTGTAAATGATCCAAAAGATGATAATGATGCGGTAAATTTTAAAACTTTAAGAAGTGAAACATTACCTAGCTTAAAGCTTCAAAATGAAGTGTATAACGCTAATTTTTATAGAATTGTAAATCTTCCAAAACCAATAGATAAGAATGATTCGGTAAATAAAGAATATTTAATGTGGTACATAAACCAAACCTTACGATATGATCCTAGGAGTAATAATAAAGTATACGATGCAAAAGATCTTAGAATAGCCAATATAGCAGATCCTATTAATGATCAAGATTCAGTTACAAAAAAGTATTTACATTCAGTCATCCCTGAAAAAACAGATAAATTTTCCTTTTACAACTTTGTAATACATGATATTGGAGACCCTAAAGATATGAAAGATGCTGTAAACCTTCAATATCTTACAGATCATTGTATTACGCATGATATTAATACAATTGATTGCAAAAATAAAGTGTTAACTAACGTTAAGGAAGGAACTGCAAAATCACATGCAGCTACAATAAGTCAAATAATGAAATTAAAAGATAACAAATGGAATGCGGATGCAAAAATAATTACTAATGTTAAAAAAGGGTCGGATGAAATTGATGTTGCAACAATTGGACAAGTTCCTGTATTAAAAGTATATGAAGACGGTAGTCAACAGTTTGATTGCAAAGGGAAACCACTAGTCAATGTTGCAGAAGGAATAAGAGACAATGATGTAGTTAAGGTAGCACAAATGCATCAGAAGGGACACATATACTATAATCTTTTTCTAAGAAAAGATTTTAATAAGCAGTCTTTTTTTTGTGAAGACTTGCGATTGATTAGCTTAAAAGACCCTATTAATTTTACTGATGCTGTTAATGTAAATTACATTGTAAGACTCTTAAGTGTAGTATTATATGATATTTATAACACAATAAACCCCATAAAATCTGATCAAAAATTAAATTGGGTTAAAAAGAATGTTATGGAAAAATATTTTTTAAATAAGGAAACTGATACTTTAAGAACTTCTAAAGATGATGATGATGAAGAAGATACAATCCTTCCACAAAACTGGAAAAAAATTATTTACCCATAAACAAACATACTTATAAATAAAAAATGTCAAAGGATAAGTGCATCATTCATTATAAAGCATTTATAAAATAAACAAGTATCGACATTTCCTTTCACTATAAAAGACCATGTTGAAAGTTCAACGCATCAGTCATAATCGACACGTTATAAAGAGAGGAAGAGGAATAGCATCAACAGCACTTTCTCTTATTACTAAGCCGGTTGGAGCTATAGTTAATAAAGCTATCGATTTATTACCTGTAGAACTACATTTACCAGGAGGTTATCAATATTGTGGTCCTGGAACAAAATTGAAAAAAAGACTCGCTAGAGGAGATCTTGGAATAAATAAACTTGATCAAGCCTGCAAACAACACGATATAGCATATTCAAAGTTTGCAGATACTAAAAATAGATCAATAGCGGATAGAGCACTTGCTGAAAAAGCTTGGCAAAGAGTAACATCCAGTGACGCTAGTATCGGTGAAAAAGCAGCAGCTTTAGCGGTATCAGCAGCAATGAAGGGTAAAACGATGTTTGGAGGTGGAAAGAAGAAAGGAGGTGGAAAAAGGAGAAGAAAACCTGCAAAGAAACGTGGAGGAAATATAAGAAGAAAACGACGATCCACCGCAGGTAAAAATAAAAAGAAACAAACAATATGGTCAATGATAAAAAAAGGAGGAGGATTATACCTAAGACCGTATCGTGTGTATTAAACAGAAAAAAACAATTACTAATTCCAAATAAAGAATTAACAGATAAAGAATTAATTACTTATGTTTCTTGTTTAAAAATTCCATTTTTTAGAGGAGTGTTTATGAAAGATGCATTACCTGTTAAAATATGGAAAAATGAAACCGGAATAGTAAATTTAGATAATAGTAAAGGATCAGGCACTCATTGGGTATGTTATAAGAAACTAGGATCAACTATTTACTACTTTGATAGTTTTGGTAATCTCCCACCACCAAAAGAACTACAATATTACTTTAAAACAGCTAAAAATGTACTATACAATTATAAAAGAGAGCAACCTGATGATACGGTAATCTGTGGACATTTATGTTTAGATTTTTTTAACAAAAAGCGTTAGTCAACTTTAAGATGTCTTCCTATACAGTATCATTAACTGGAACTTCTGGAACTTCATCTACTTTGCGAAGTGTTCTTTTCCCTGCGTTACGTTTGGAAAAAGATAAATTATGGGAAGCCGCATTATTAGA
The DNA here is from genome assembly GCA_035578135.1 of Flexamia atlantica. NCBI lineage: Eukaryota > Metazoa > Arthropoda > Insecta > Hemiptera > Cicadellidae > Flexamia > Flexamia atlantica. The sequence goes on from JAQJVK010000020.1 coordinate 7,612,489, forward strand.
TATAACAACTTATAATTCTATTCCCAACGTTACTGAAAATGTTAATGACAAAATACATTATTACAAAACAAAAGATAAAAATACAAACAAATATTCAGATATACAAGTATTTAGTTTACCCACTGGAGCATATGAAATTGATGATATAAATGAAGCGATACAAAATCATATGGGAAAAGATAATATAACAATAAAAGGAAATAACAATACTATGAAAGCTGAAATTAAATCTAAATATTATATAGATTTTAGCAAAGAACATTCAATTGGTAGTTTATTAGGATTTCCTAAAACAACAAAAATTTTAGAACCTAATATTAACCATTCAGGTGCTAGAACTGTAACAATAATGAAAGTTAACAGTATAGATATTACATGTAATATTATACATGGTTCTTATAGAGATGGTGAAAATACTCATATATTGCACACATTCTATCCAACGGTCGCTCCGGGTTTTAAAATTGTGGAAAAGCCACAAAACTTGGTGTACCTACCGTTAAACACCAGTTTTATTTCAGACATTGTGGTGAACATACTAGATCAAGACGGAAATCATATTGATTTTAGAGACGAACCTATAACTATACGAATACATATAAAATCAACCGTATAACAATGGGGTTATCATTTAAAAAGAAAGAGCTGACTGGTAAACAAGTCAGTAGCACTTCAGCTATAGAAGGATTAACAAGTGATAACATTCGTTTTCTAGAAGAAATTGGATTAAAACTTATTAATAATGGAAATATTGGATATAGCGCAGGGTCCGACATTCGACGAAACCTTATGGGAAAAGGAATATCATACGCACAACCCTTACGCTTCATCAAAATTAAATAATAATGATGAAATTAGAATTCCCATACAACAACAGGATATTTATACACTTCCATGTGAAAGTTATTTGTATATCGAAGGAAGAGTAACAAAAAAAGATGGAAGCACTGCAAGTACTGTTCCGTTCATAAATAACCCCATGGCATATTTGTTTGATGAAATAAGATATGAAATTTCCGGAGTTACAGTAGATTCAACAAAAAAGGTGGGAATTACAAGTACATTAAAAGGATTAGCATCTTTAACACCGAGTGAAAAAAATATGCTGGCCGCCGCAGGAAGGGTAGCACCCGATTCCAGTACAATCACTCCAAACACTTCAGGCAATTTTGACTTTTACATTCCTTTAAGATTACTTTTAGGCTTTGCCGAAGATTACCGAAAAATAATAATAAACGTAAAACAAGAATTAGTTTTGTTAAGATCATCAAACGACAAAGATATTATTCAAGCAACTGATGGAACAACGGAAGCTACTTTAGAATGGAAAAGGCAATTAGACAAAATTGTTTGGAGAGTACCGCATGTACGGTTAAACGATCAGAATAGAATTTCATTATTAAGAACTTTAAAATCAGATCGTGATATCGTAATACCATTTAGAAGTTGGGAGTTTCATGAATATCCGGTTTTACCGGAAACACAACGTCATACATGGACTGTAAAAACTTCTACTCATTTGGAAAAGGCAAGATATGTAATATTTGGATTACAAACAAAAAGAAGAAACGAAATAACTAAACATGCTGGTGAATTTGATCATTGCAAACTTACAAATTTTAAGGTGTTTCTAAACTCACAATTCTTTCCATACGACAACTTCAACATAAACTTTACAAAAGACAGGTTTAGCGTTTTGTACGATATGTACGCAAGATTCCAAAATTCATATTATGGAAAAACAAACACACCTTTATTAACGCCAAACCAATTTAAATCTAACTATCCGATTGTTGTAGTTGATTGTTCAAAACAAAACGAATCTGTAAAATCTTCCAGTGTAGATATAAAAATAGAAATGGAATTTGAACAAAATGTACCCAAAGATACATCTGCTTATTGTTTAATTTTACATGATAAAATTGTTACATATACACCTTTAACAGGAATTGTAAAAGCAGTTTTGTAAAATGAAAAGGGAAAAAAATACCCCCACCACTCGGTTATAAAAGCAGGAGCGGGAACGAAAATTGTTTAGTTTACTGTCTACAGTTGTATGGGTAACATCGTCTACAGCATTATAAACAAAATGAGTTCTTTATCAGTTGTACAAGACGTTTCCGAAACAGCACCTTTATTGGAAAATGATGATAAACATTTTGAAGAAAATATTGTAAAGGAAATTGATGACTTTTTAAAGTTTGGAAAACAAAATAAAAAGTTGGAAAATAATAAAACAAACGTAAGAAAGAAAAGAAAACTTGAAGAAAATATTCCACCAAACATTTTAACTGAAGTTTTCCTTCGCATCTTTTATCCTATTTCATCTTGCATGAGTAAAAGTGTGTCGATAGGATTGGTAAAATCATTAGACTACTCTCCCGCAGTAATACTAAGCCATGGAACAAAGATGGTTTTATTTTCAGAAAATGCTTGGGATTCCTTTTTAAAACATCTACATCTTATTGAATGTTATTTAGCCAACAGTTTCTTTGGAAGAAAAACTAACATTCGACTTTTGGATTGTGACAATGAAATTGACATTATTAAACATCGTGGTCAACAACAAGTAAGAATTAGAGACTCGACACAATTTGAAAATAAAATTCTTCTAACACGTGAAGAATTTTACATTTTAAACTATGCAACATCACCTATTACCAGGTATATGAAACAACTAGTATTTTCAAGCTCTGTTATTAAGGAATATCTGGTAGATGCATGCGAAAAACAACCAGAAAGCACTTTACAATACGGACCAATAGATACATCCATCTTTAATAGAATACCTCACGAAGTGGAAATGTGGAGGCAGTTAAGAAACTTTGAACCTTTTACCGAAGTTGCAACGGAGGCTACAGAAGAAGAAACCAACAACAACAACAACAGTACAGAAGAAGAAACTACCAACAACAATAATACAGAAGAAGAAACTTTGCTAGGTTAAAACTACAATGTAATTTAACAAAAGAATAAACCGTGGGGTAGGCCTACTGGGGATGGTGCCCACGTTAAACATACACCAACGCGCCTACAACTGTACGGCCTGGTTTATATATATATATCTAACCTACCGTGGTGTGGAAAACAGTTGATCAGCAGACACCATGATGAGCAGACAGGATGAAGAAATGGCAGCAAAACCTTGTGTAATTGAATTTCAAGCATTTCGCGGAAACGATGATAGATTTATCATAAAAGAATTGGTAATTTTGGATTTGCTTACACAAGTAGCATACCCATTTTTATTTGAAGCACCGTGTTCTGTCCATGAACTAAAGTCAAAAGCTAAAATAACAAACAGATGGCTAACAAATAATTTTCATCATATCCATTGGTATGAAGGTTTCCTACCGTACAACAATGTACACAAAATTATGTTTCATTTTTGCAAACAATTTACACACATATATACCAGAGGATTGGAAAAAAAGAATTGGATACGACAGTACACAAACAAAGAAGTTTTAAACATAAAAGTGGACAAAACATTTCACTTTGATGCTAGAAATATTTGTGTTTCTACAATAAATCCGAAACACAACCAATCTCAATGCGCATTACAAAACGCGTATCACTTGGCTGCTTACGTACAACAACAAACGGAAGAATGTAGTGGGGGTTCCGAAGGTTATATAAACGAAGAGGCAACACACCCCGAGTATCAGTCTAACTCCATACTCCGAACAGACAACATCTCCTGTGAAGGATGGCATCACAACAGTTTCTCCAATGTTTAGTTGAACAATTCAACTTGCATTCAAAATCAAATACTCTAATTATCAAGAAATGTTCAGAATTAAAAGAACAGAAACATTATATAGTTCATGAAATGAAGAAAATTGATACAACGCATGGAGACGCAGTCGTCGCATCTTTATCCGATGCACCATATACACCGGGTGATGAACCAAAGTTTCAAGTATATCTTCCAAAACGATTCGTCCAGTTGCTGCAAAATGAAGATCTGCGGGAAATTCAACCAGGATCATTATATTTGGTGTCACACGGAATGAGCGGAAACAACTCTACGGAACTAACTCTGCACATCGCACAAAAATAACATTGTAAAAAAAATGTTTTAAATAAAAAGATAAAAAACAACAACATATCAGTATATATTTTTATATACTGATATGTTGTATTTTTTTAAAACCTCAAACGGATGACCTTGAACTTTTAATCGATAGTATTATTCGATTATTTTATTCGATAGTATTATTCGATTATTTTATTCGATAGTTTTATTCGAATACTTTACATAAATACGAAACTTTAACGTTGAGAGGCTCAGTTCTGTTTAAGACAAGCTACAACCAACATGTCATCCAAAAGAAATAATCTAACACTTATAACTTATTGTTGCAAAGAAAAATGTTTTAGAATACCTGAAGATCAAGTTGACGGACAAGCTTGTACAAAATGTAATTCTTTCTGCTATTGTAAATGTAGTTGCAAAACATATCAAAAGAACCGGTTGGATAAACTAGAAGAATTACAACATCGACTCGGTCTATTGTGGCAACGATTAAATTCAAAGTGATTAAACAAACACCTGCCATTACCCCCACCACTACCCCCACTACCATCGGAGGTACCTGCAGCACCGGCTTTGCAATAGTCATTCCTGCTACACCTCTCGTCGAGTAAACAACTCTAGTCATGTCTCTCAACATTCGCGGGATTCACTACAACACTATCAATCTTACAACCTACAAGGATTTGGAAATTTTTAGCGAAGAACTAAAACAACTTATAACCACTGGGTTTGGTTTATCTTTAGAACTTTATGCAACAAACAATCAAAACGAAAAAAATGTGTTTTTGCCAACTTACAACAACAAGAAGAATGAAAATAAACAAGAAATTTCAGCACCGACAACAACTTACTTTTCAAATTTGGGAGCAAACTTTACTAACTTGTAAAATAATACTTTTGTAAAAAAAACAAATAAATAAAAAAAGAAAATATCTTGCATTTTTCGGATTTTCCGAAAATGCAAGATCTTTTTTAAAAACATCCCCAAACGACCTTGACACACTTCCGGCCATTTAAAATTTAAATACCCAGCACAGCAGGGCATTTAAACTTTAAATACCCACCAACAACACGTCACAGCTACGTCACAGCTGATGACGTCACTTCCGGTCACGTGACCGGAAGTAGCTGTCAAAAAATTGACTGCCTGTCAAAGTTTGATTGGGCCAGAAACGCCACCTCGCCACTACTAAGATCAATAATGCGGCCTTCTCTATTATATTTGCTTATAATTTAAAATTATTCTCAGGGTATTACAGCAGAATCAATAAATTATCGAAAATAACTCAAGTAAACTTGTTGTGAATACTTTTAGTTTCAAGTGGCCGTTTAGTTTGTACTCGTGTCAACAGCCACTCGTGTTGGTTGCCACTAACACTGCTAGAATGTGCTTTCAGTCTACAACTTAACTAAAACATTGAGTAAAAGGATATTTCTAAAGTGGTTTTAGACGCTGTAAATAGTTTACTCAAATATACTTCACATTTTTTTGTAACATGTATTAAAAAATAGAATGTCCTAAATAAATAAGTTTTTCTTAATTAGATTTTGTCAATTTTGAATAGGTAATCTGACAAACTGAGGTGGGGTTCTCGATGTTAGTTTAATTTATGTCGTAGTATATTATTTCAACAACGTGAGTTGAAAGTTAAAGAAATTTTTTTAATAGAGCGATTTTGACATTCTCTGAAGAGCCGCAAGTCGTGTCTCTCACCCGAGATCGACGAGCGGCTCCGTTAGCGAAGGGTTCCCCATTGGACAGGGAGCTGTTAGTCCAGTAAAAATACTGTTTAACCTAGAACAAATTGCAACACGAGCGTTTTTGACGGTATTCTGCTCAAAAAAATGTGCATATTAACATATCCAAAATCGGACAAAATCGGACCATGGGAAACCCCTTAAAATCACGTTTCAAAATGGCGCCTTTTTTTAACATTGGAAAGTTTTTGAAAAAAGCCACTCGGTTGCATTTTTTATCTACATTTAACAAGATATTGAGTTGGGACCGCCGCCAATAATTTTTGAGTGGCTAGTCGTGCATTTTGACAGGGTAAAATTTTTTGGCCGCCATCTTGGATCCGCCATATTGGATTTATTTTATTTTTTTCAAATGTAAAAGTGGTCGTGTGACACATAATTTAGAACTAGATTTTTACGCTGATTTCAATGCTGAAGTCCGTTTTCAAAAATATCGATTCGTTTTTAAGATATGCTCAAAATAAAATTCTTCCCTGTACTTTTCTTATGGGGGCTAAATAAATAATAACATTTTTACGATTATTTTTCTTATATCTCAGGAACCAAGCAAGGCTTTCAGTTCGTTTTGATCTTAAAATGATGAGTGATTTTTTGGCTTTTATTTGGGCTATTGATCACTAAAATCGGACAAGTGTGAAACGAGCTATAAAGCTAAATGCTACATGAAAATTGATTTTTTTTAAATTTGTTTTTTGTTAAAGATTTATATCTCAGGTTTGAAATGAGTTAAAACGTTTCTTCTGGTGTCAAATTACTCGGTAAATTATAAGCATTCATATGAACTATGACTAATCGAAATCTGACTAATATAAATGGAGTTATTATCCATAATACAACTCAAATTCTTCTAATTTTCGAAATTTGTCACCACTTAAAGACTTATATCTCCAAATTTAACAGAGACTCAGGCCTAATTAAGGTCTTAATTAACTCAGTACATTACTGGCTTTAATTTAAGCTCTTAACTATTTAAATAGTTTGAGTTAGATGCGAGTTATGGATCTTTAATCAACATAAAAATATTTTTTTTCAGAATTTTTAATTTAGTTAAGGACGGGTATCTCCAGTTTTGTTTAAGGAATATAGGTTTGAATGGTTTCAAAACACTCAGTGAGCTATCAGCTTTCATTTGAGCCATTGATCATCAAAATCGGACAAGTTTGGAGTGAGTTATATTGTTTTTACTAATTTTTTGGTAACTATTTTTTGTGTCACATTTACAGCTTATAGGGTATCAATAAAACCAACCATTTACCTATTTTAAAGGGGAAACTGTGTAATCCAGGAATGCTAAACAGAATTGTCCTCCACTAACTCAGATATGTAGAATTCATTGAAAATGTGTTCATCACGATTTATCTACAGGGTGTTCCACAAATTAAGGCCAAGGGTAAAAATATCACAATATTGTTAAGTAAACCTATACCACGTTTTATATCATTTTACAGGTCCTGCTGAACGGAACATTTTGAGGAAAACTTAACTAAATTATCTCTAGCCGTTTAAAAAGGCGGCCACTTTAGAGATATTTTCCAATATTTACGGAAAACATTGGATTTTTTTAAACCACTACAAGTATTTTAGTTCTGTTTAGAAATTCTTAATCCTTGTCAACCCAGTTTTGCTATGGTAACTGCTATGACCAAATTATATAAAATCAACTATAGTTCCAATGGAAACCAAATAAAAACTACAAACATTATTCAAAACACTAGTGAGAAATAATTCATACGGGGTGAAACTTAAAGGGACATTAAGGACCTGGGTAGACCCATGTTTTGCCTGGGTAGATGATATACCTTGGTGCGAAATTTCAGCCTATTCCCCTCAGAAGGTTTTGCAGTTACCTGAAACAACTTACACAAAAACAACACCGAAACGACCTTTATTTCATATTATATAAATAAATAAATACATACATAACTAAATAAATTATATATATACCGGGTGTCCCATAATAGCCCTCTCCCTAACTTTTTCCTATATTTTTTCAAATATCAATTTTACACCACCCCCAATCATTATTGGGTACTTAATACTTAATTTTGAGAGGGTACTCAATTTTGGCCGCCATCTTGGATCCGCTGCATTGGATCCAAAATAAATTTTCCAAATGTAAAAGTGGTGTTGTGACCCATCATTTCAAATTGTATTTTTTCACTGATTACAATACCGCAATCTGTTTTTTAATATATCAATTAATTCTCGAGATATGGGTACTTTTAATTAATTTATTTTCAACCAATTTAAACATTACAAATTGATAAAATAGGCCCATAACCACAAAATAATGCTAGATAGTGACGAATAACCACCACCAGTCATTGTTGAGTGCTTTACACTTAACTTTCACCGATGTAATTTTTTTGGCCGCCATATTGGATCCGCCATTTTCGAATGAGGCAAGTTATTTAAAATATGAAGTTGGTATTGTGACCCATAATTTTAAACTAGCTTTTTAAGGCAAATTCAATGCCGCAACCCGTTTTTAGCTGTACAACTTATTTTTTGAAAAAATTCAGGTTTTTTTTAGATATTCATTAGAAACATGTGAATATCTTGAAAACTAAATACTATAGTAAAAAACGGGTTACGGCATTGAATTCAGCGTAAAAATTTAGTTTGAAATAATGGGTCACAATACTAACTTCATATTTGAAATAACTTGCCTCATTTTATAATGGCGGATCCAAGATGGCAGTTTACAGTTATTACCTCGTCAAAATGCAGTTACAGCCACTCAACAAATATTGCCTGTGGTTCCTGATCAATATCTCTGGAAACGTAGACGAAGAAAAGATAAGCTTAAGTTTTTGATAAACGATATCCGGAGAAGCCGCCATTTTGAAACGTGATTTTTTTGGTTCTCCCGTAGACCGTTTTTGTCCGATATTGGATGTGTCAGAATAAGTATTTCTTTAGCAGATTTCCATTAAAAAACGATTGTGCTGAAATTTGGTTTAAAATTATAAGTTTTTTTAACAATTTAAAAAATAAAATAATAAATTCGTCATATTTAAATAACGAAACAAGATTTTTGAAAACGGACTTCAGGATTGTAAGTAGCGAAAAAATCTAGTCTTAAATGATGTGTCATATGACCACCTTTACTTTTGAAAAAAATATTTGAAATCCAAAATGGCGGATCCAAGATGGCGGCCAAAAATTTTTACCTAGACAAAATGCACGACTAGCCACTCAAAAATTATTGGCGGTGGTCTCAACTCAATATCTTGTTAAATGTAGGTAAAAAATGCAGCCGAGTGGCTTTTTTCAAAAGCTTCCCAATGTTAAAAAAACTGCCATTTTGAAACGTGATTTTTGGGGCTTTCCCGTAGACTGATTTTGTTAGATTTTGGATATGTTTGAATAAGTATTTTTTGTTATATTTTCATGAAAAAAGGTTGTGTTGCAGTTTGGTCTAAGCTGGTGAGCATTTTAACAAATTTTAAAAAAATTAAAAAAATAGATTCGTTATATCTTAAAAACAAAAACAGATTTTTGAAAACGGATTTCAGCATTGGAATCAGCGTAAAAATCTAGTTCTAAATGATGTGTCACATGACCACCTTTGTATTTGAAAAAAATAATTGAATCCAATATGGCGGATCCAAGATGGCGGCCAGAATTTAAAATCCTATGACAATGAAGTATTACCCCTCTAACGGTTTTCTGTAGCATTTCTAATTTTATATCTCTAGAGATGTAGTTGAAAACTAAGAATAAAACTTAATTTTAAATTTTTCTATTGTAATCCGCCATTTTGAAACGCAATTTTAGGGAGTTTCCCATGGACCGATTTTGTCCGATTTTGGATATGTTAAAAAGCACATCTTTTTGGACAGATTTCCACCAAAAACCCTCGTGTTGCAATTTGTTCTAGGTTAAGGGTGTTTTTTGCGTAGATTTACTGGACTATGTCGGCATCCCCTGTACTGGTTGTTGATCTGAGGTACGGGACCATGATCTATTACAATAATTCCCTAAGGAATTTATTGTGTACAGCCAATTTCCTTTATTTGTGATTGTGAGCCGATTTTGATAATTGAGGTGTCAACTTAAAAGGGATTTCCTGCAGAAGTCATGGAATAATTTTCATTACTTCAGTTCAATGTGCTTTGCCCCACTGGACTTTAAAGTCTCCATACATTTTAAATGGAAGTACATTTTTCAAGTATATGGTATTTCTTAATTATTTTGACTTTTGTGATAAGCTGTCTTAAGAAAAACCATAATATCTGCCTTCTGTCACTTTGATACTTATTTACATATTTTGCTTCCTTTCCAGTTTACAACAACTACCTTACAAAAGCATTAATATCTAGGTGGATTTTTAATGTTCAAATATAATAAAACTTTAAACCTGTTTTAAAAATAATTTTAACTTAACTTGTTTCTGTTTAACTTGCCTAAAATAATTTTAATAGGTAGGTATAGAAAACTAAATAAAACTAATATAAAACAATTGTAATATCTCCAATACCAAACATCGACTAATATAAGGTTGGTATTGGTCGATATTTGGATTCACACATACCAAACAAATATATTCACTTCAAACTGCCTATCTAAAAGAAATTCGGACAGAAATATGTTTTATTGTTTCCGAGATACTGAGTATTACATAGATAACAACAATCGCCGCCTTTTTGAAATGAATAAAGATAACTTAATTCTGTTTTCACCAAATTGTTCGTCTCATTTAGAGCTTTAAAATTATGCATAGCATGACATATGTTTACATTTAAAATTTCTGAGATTCGAACCCATGACTCCCGGCTTTTGGAACTGTATTTTAGAAAGCTCAAAAATATTTTTAAGTCGTTCATTTTGGCCGATTTAGTGGGGAATGATTTTGTTTCATCTGTGTAGGACTACTAGTATGTCCGCAATCAGTTTGAAACACCTTAGGTGAGACATCCTGTATAATATTCAATTTCATCAGTTCATCAACAAGAATACTAAAAATAATCATAGTTTCTCTAAAAGTTAATCTTGAGTAAAATATTACAGGAAACCGGATTTTAAGGCAAGTAACTCAAGACTGTCAGACTGGAGTGGTGTAGACTACTGATTTGAGAATGTTTTCAATATTACATTATAAACTAAGTATCTGTGGTTCCCGTAAAGGTAATTTATTGTGTTTTGATTGTGGCAGTAAGGTCAATGAGTGAATTCTACCTCTCGTTATTTGATGCTCAATATACGGGCAATAATTAGTTAGAGAGCCTTAAATCGTTTAAGCTCATGGGTATCGCAAGTTATGTCGTCGTCGCCGCTTGGGAAAATCGGTGTGCTTAACACTCCCAGCTGCGGTACAATCTTAATATTTCCAATCAGGACACTCTGCTTGAAAATAGAGAGAGCTCTGAGGGAATGTTTTTTATTCATGCTGTTTTTCAGAAATGTCTATCTAAATGTACGTAAGTTCAGTACTTTCAATGTATAGATATTTCCAGCTTGAGGAATGACAAGCATGAACAATATATTTTGTGTTATAAACCTGTTAAACAAAATATTTACTACGCCGATCGCAGAAGCCTGGACGTCACGGGCGGGAAGCCAGCCGACACTCGAGGCCCGTCCCTTCTATCCCCGGATGGGCGCCTTCCATCGCGCGATTGGATCAACTCACAAACATTATCAAGCCAAAGCCACTGCCGTAAAATTAAAATAAGAGCAAAGTGCTTGAATTAAACCATGGAATAGTGAAATAAAAAATACTAGTAAGAAATAAAAAGCTACTAAGAGAGCAGCAGCTTGTGATCCCCATCCGTGGTGGATGCTGGCGGGAATCTTACAACGATTTAGGAAAAGACATGGGGAGAACAACGTCGCTTGATTTTACGTTGATGGACAGTTGATTCAACATCTGAGGGGAATTTGAAAGCTTGCTGAGTTTTATGATTTCACCACGATGATTCTCTGAAGAGCTCATACTTTCATGCCTCTCATGACTTCTCTCGTTTGTTCACCAGTTACTCTGTGTTCAAAACCACTCAACAATCTGGTAAACACGGACATATTCTCTTCCTATACCGGCGTTTTCAAACGTAAATAACGTCGAGCATATTCAGCATTGGGTGAGAACTTTAAAGAATTTTGCTACAAAATAACGCCCCAAACAAGAATGTTTGTCGGATATATGGGAATATGCACAAAAATGTCCAGCCAAATCAGACAAAAATATGGTCAATGAGGAAATATACTAGATGGTTTAATAAACGGACATATGTTTGTTAGAACCATCTGAACGTCACACCAAAGGTGCCCGAGGTACTTAAGGTAGGTGTTCGCTCGAGAAGGAATTTATCAGGAATTGAGGTATTATTATTAAATCTTAGAATTTTCTTTATAACCCTATAAAAAAGTAAATTCCTCCTTGAGCGACACCCATCCTTCGGGGACTGTTACTGTACGACGTTCATTTGGGTCTAAAGTTGAACATTCACGCTCGTGCCCCGCCGGCGCGGCGGTGTATATCGCATGTCATGCAACGTCTACATTACATGGGTCCGGTTCAGAGGCGGATGCGGGGCATATTCGATTTCGCCCATTCCATGTCTGAGATAGTGATTTCGGTTCGGTTTCTTAGTTTCTGATTCACGTCTTCCAACCAACCAATATCATCCATTTTGTAGGCTCACGGTTTTTAGGCTATCTGAACTCACTAGCACTTTATTGTGATAGATAATACTGAATTAGTGATAAATTAGGATTAGGATAATTCCTGTAAATTCATTAATTATGTGATTATACTTATAGCTACAGCCACAGTGCCAATATATTTCGGAATTTATATAATAGCACATCTAAATATAAAAAGCGCGGCATTTGGCTTTCAAGCAAAATTGGGGTGAATTGGACGGGGCCTAGGCAAGTTGGAATTCTCTTGTCTTATGATGTAAGTGTATTTTTTATGAGTATTTTATAATTGTAAGTAAGTTTTATCATCATAGTTAATGTGAGTAGTTATCATTTCAATCTCCAAAAAGCAATATGGATTTCGCAAAAATAAATCCACAAAATTGGCTCTTATTGACTTTGTAAATCAATGCATAGATAGATGCGTTGGACGACGGAGAGTCGGTGATTGGCTGCTTCGCCGACCTCTCAAAAGCGTTCGATTGTGTCGATGCTCAAATTCTCTCTTCCAAATTAAAGGCTCTTTGAATTCAAGGCCCAGCTTTCAAGTGGCTGAATTCTTTCATGGAAAATTGAAAACAATGTGTTGAAATTCAACGCCAAAGAAAATCTAAAATTAAAACCCACAGATCCTCTGAAAAAATCATCACCAGCAGAGTTCCGCAGGGCTCAATTCTCGGTCCGGTACTGTTCCTGATATATATATACAACATCTGTTTATTTTCAAGGTCTTGAGATTATTTTTTATTCGGAGCGGAAATAGAGAAATAACTCCAAACCATGTGTATAGTACAAGAAGTTTTGCAAATAAATCTCTCAAATTACCCAAAGTAAATAAAACAATTTTCCGACATTCTTTTCAATATCTGGGTCCCAAGTACTTCAATCAGCTTCCGCTTCAAATCAAGAATGCAAATAATCTTAATATTTTTAGTAAAAAAACAATCACTTGGCTTTTTTCTCAGCAGGATCTAAGATATTTAAATAACTTTTTGGTATAAAAATATTTTATTAATTGTTAAAATGATGCTGTTTTTTATAAATACTTTCAAAATTTTAACATAGTTTACGATTAAATTTTTTCATTACAGTAGAGTCCCACAAACCCGGACTAATGTGGACCGAACGGTTTCCGGGTTTGTGAAAATTCCGAGTTATCGGGAAATGAGTAAAAATAAGAAAAAATAAGAGTAGTTCTGTTATTTCTATAAGAAATCATTTATTTATTGCATAGTAGATATAAAACTATATTAGTTACAAAAAAAACTTAAAGAAAAACTAAAACTGTTTTAAAAGTGTCACACCGTGCTCTGGTTTTGAATCTCAATGCACTTTATTGCTCTGGCAGGCTTTCCGAGTTATCCAGAATTCCGGGTTATCAAAGTCCGGGTTTGCGGGACTCTACTGTACAACAAAAACTGAAACCTCAGATGTTACAGCAGGCAGATTTAATGTTATTATAATGATGCTAGACTCTGTAGTTTTTTAGTTGTAACTTTTTCTGTTCAGCAACTGGTCACACAACTTGTTAAAGTGGCCAGTTTCATTTCTCAATAAATACAATGACTGTATGTATATGTTTATTTACTATGAGAAATAAAATTCATTTATTCATTTATTCATATATATATATATATATATATATATATATATATAAATGATATGTCAGGGGCAGTACCGGTCGAGGATTTGTTCTTGTTTGCGGATGATACAACTCTCTTTACCAAGGCTTCAGATCTTCATGATCTTGAAATCCAAACTTTTCCAAAAATCAATCAACTCGCCCAGTTTTTTTCTAACAGTAATTTAAGCCTAAACGCTGGTAAGATAGGGTATCTCCGCATTCAAACCTTGCAAAGGAACATCCAAAATCCTGACTTGGAAATCGATGTCTTTATTGGCGTGGAAAGACTCGATTCTTTGGAATCAATCGACTTCCTAGGAGTGAGGTTGGACCAGTGCCTTCCTTACCTGGTCTGACCAGATCGATAAACTCAAAAAGAGACTATCCACCGGGCTCTTCGTGTTGCGAAGAACCAGTAGCTTTAACAACACTGACTTGTCAAAACTAGTTTACCATAGCCTAATTAATTGAGTCTCATATTTTGTATTCCTTAGCGTTATGGGGTTGCCCCATTTAAATAAGATCTCTGTTTGGCAAAAAAAGCCATTCGAGCTATTTTTAAGCTTTCACCATGGGAACACTGTTGTGACTTTTTAGGGAACTCGGCATACTCTCTTGTCCCTTGCCTATACTTTTTAGAGCTTGTCATTTACATTAAGAATCAAAACTTAATATGTTATGGTTTAAGATTTCACCATTACAACACTAGGCATATAGAGATAGGTATGCTGAAAGTCAAAGGCTGTCTCTCTTTGAGAAAAAACCTCTGTTTGCTGGTTTAAAGTTTTTTCAAAATTTACCCCCCTTTATCAAGGGAATTCAAGAAAACAAATTTAAAAAAAACAAAATTTAAATTTAAAAATTAAAAAAAATTTAGTGCTGCGCCTAAAATGGCTGCAATCAGAAAGAATTACAAATTGTACATCAATTTGTGCTGCGCCTATAATGGCTGCAATCAGAATTACAAATCTATACTATTATAAAGAAGAGGTGGTTTCTGTATGTATGTATGTATGGGACAAGTGAACTAGAAAAATACTGAACCGACTGGGTTGAAGTTTCACACAGAGGTAGATCTTGAACCTGGGAAACATATAGGCCTATTTACTTCCTTAAAATCCCCTCGGGCTACGCCCCGTGAACGTCCTTAGCTTCAATGTTTACATTTAAATAAGGATGTATGTAAACATTCAAATACAGAAATGTAAAGAGCTGTGAGCACTAAAATTTGACAGTTCAAAGAGCAGAAGTAAGATCAGCTGTATTTTTTATCGTGAGTGAAGCCACGGGCAACTGCTAGTTGTACATAAATTTTTGCTGCGCCTGTAACGGCTGCAATCAGAATTACAAAAATTACATCAATATATGTTAAGCCTATAGTTAAAACACAGGCAAAGGCCTATATAGTTACCTGCACATTTTATATCCATATGGTTTTGAGTACAATGGCTGTAGTTTTATTTATGGAGGATTAGAGGTTTTCTCGTCCGCTAAACAGAAAAATCACATACATTTTCGAATTTGGTTTGTGTGACCTGTCAATACTGTTATTGGCACCCTATCAAAATCATTTTAATCATTATGTAATGTAATTACTTAGGGTGGGTTGGGGTAATTTAGGGTGGGTTGAGGTAATTTTGAGACAAGGGTTCTAGGGGTAATTTTGAGACACCCTTATAATTGTTATGAAAATAATTTTTAGAAAATGTAATGAGTTAAAAAACTTTAAATGAACACTTTCAGATTATGACACAAAAATTTGTTGAGAAGCCAACAAAAATATTTACTGGGATAAAAAAATTTTCTGCCAAATGTCTGCGAAAATTTTGAAAAAACTTTCGTTCAAGCTGATCAAACTTTTGACTTCCATGTAAAACCAATCAACTTAATGAGTTAAAAAATATGTTATAATATTTATACACAACCCATGATCAAGTTATCAAAGTTTCACATTAGGCCTATATCATTAGAACTTTTTTATTTAAAATTTTTTTTCTCCAACTGTATATTATTTTCCGAACGGGGGTAATTTTGAGACGGTCGCTGGGGTAATTTTGATACATGACTAATATTAATAAACTAACACGATTCACGGTTTGTTCTGTTTTAGGTTCTGCTAAGTAGTTGTGTAGAAGAGTAGATTAGTTTGAATTGTTGTGTCGGTGGTTTAAAATTTAACCCTTCAACGTGGTTTGCCGTACATGATACGCTGATTTTACGAAGTGGTCTTGCCGGTCATGCATGTGGCTGTTACTGAGGGCTTGGCCTCAAAGGACACGTTAAAAAAATTTTTTTTTAAGGAGACCCCTGAAAACCTTACTGATTTAGAAATGAAGTAGCCTACTTAAAATAGGTTGGAGATGAGAAGTTTTGGTGGCCTGTAAAGGGAGATATGTTGGAATTGTACAACCTTCATTCATTTTCGATGGACCTATCCAAACTCTGTCTTTCGACCCTTTTTTAATAAGATCAATCAGAGATGTTCGCATATGCCTAAAAAAAATTCAGGAATGATATTTTCTCTGAAATTTAACCTGAAAAAGAGGATACAAAGTGAAATTTAGTTCTAAAGTGATGTATCGTTCTTTTTAATGAGATTAGGACAAGTTAATTGACAAAGGCTGTTTTTGTTCTTTACGTAGAAGCTATGCCTAAGTATTTCATTTACAAAGGTTAGTTCCCATTATACTGATTGGTTAAATTCTGCTAAATGCAAACTAAAATTAACTAAAGTGAACATGAAACTAAGATCAAGTGTGCGTCATTTTAATATACTGTTATCAAGATCGAAGACTGTTATTTTTCTTTGTTTACCTATTTGCTATAAAATGATCAACTATACCAAATATTAGTATTAAGAGTATATACATAAACTCTACCTATACAAGGACCTGTAGCAAATAAAAATTCTTTACTGTCCAATAATGCTGTCTCAAAATTTCCCCAAGCCTCAAAAATGATGTCTAGGGTACTGGCTACAAATTGCCCTAGTCAGGAGTTACTTAGCTTGTGTTAAAGTCATGGTAGAGTGGGTGTCCCAAAATTCCCCCGGGCTGTCTTATAATTCCCCCATTGGCCGGGGTAATGATGAGATACGTTTTTTTTATTTATTTCCCAACTAATTGATTAATCTGGATGTAACTCTTACCACATAGTTCTAACATCTATGAGGTGCTATGATAAAATTTACAATAAAATTCAACCATAACTTTTTGAGATATAGGGAAAGTTAGATTTTTGTCTCAAAATTACCCCGACCCACCCTATATTTTGTCAAAAGATTGTTTCTCCAGACTTATGTTGGTTTTTGCGTTCGCTCATTCAAGTTTTTTTAAAGCATTTAGTTGCACCGTATACTGCTTGGCATGTGTCCTCTGGGTAATGCTTAATGAACGACACAAGCAAATTATTTTTTAGGTTTTCAAACAGAAATCACGATTGAAACATAACCAATGGACAATGAAATCCAACAACCACTGAGAAAAATTTTGCTAACACTCCAGGGAATTGACAAGGATGATCATTGTGACATTGTCCTAAACAGGAAAAATAGGTAAGGTTTCACTAAAATTTTATTCTTTTTCAAGGTCTATTTTTGAATGAAATGTTTCTTATGTGAGGATTATTATTTCGTTCCTATTTGGGCTTCACTCACCTTAGTAAAATTTCCTTTTGGGCTTGTCAAGTTGATGAAAAACACACAAATCACATACAACACTCACGACAGATGCTCGAACATGAAATATGTTCGTATATTTAATGTTTGTGTGTTTGTCGTGGGTGTTGCATGTGAGTTGTGTGTGTTTTTCATTAAGTCCAAACATTTCCCAAAGGAAATGTTACTAAGGTGAGTGAAACCCAATAATAGGAGCAAAAGGTTACTTTGTCTTTTTAATTTTGGTGATGGTTTATTTTGATTTTGATTTTCGCGGACATTTGCTAGATATCGCCAGGGCTTAATTTCCAAAAATAATTAATAGTTTTTTTTTAAGAAAAAATTACTGGAGCTATGTCACATCGGTGGCCTGGGACGTATTGAAAACCCCCCTGCAGGACGGGGGGGGGGGGGGTCCAGGGGCCCTCCCACAGAAAATTTTTATAAATTGCAAATAAATTTGGAGCCTTTTAACACTTATGACCTCTGTGTAATGTTTAGGCCGTGTTCAATTTCAGTTTTGTCCCTGCCACGTCAAGAGTGTGCTAGTGCCATAGTAATCATAAGGGTTGTGTCTCCAGCGCTACGTGCGTTAGCGCCATGTATTTATTTTTTCTAAAATCTGTTCTCAGGATTGCGGTTGGAGCTTGGAAATAAGAACAACTAAAGAAAACACAACGACTGCAAAATCCCTTGAATAACACTAAAATTGGGGTTTACAAACTCTGATTAGCCTCGTCTCTCTCTCAACTACATCTACTGAAACTTGGATACCATATTTTTGTATTTTTTCATACTCTTAATTGTATTAAATATTTAATTTTACAGTATTTGAATTTTTTGTTTAAAATAATCTTATTAATAAATATATGTTGGATTTATATTGTGTATTTGATGTTTAATTTAAACATTATTTCAACCTGTGAATTGTTTTTGTACGGTAGCCCTTCCTTTTTATGCATCCCCAAAGTAAATAATATAGTGGGGACAAATCCGGTGATCTTGGGGAGTATATAGCCTACTGGTCGAAATTCAACCAGTTTTGTTTTTAACTTACTACTCCAATAACACATGCTTTTCTTCACAATTTGTTGTTATATTCTGCAACCAACGTGGCAACTCATAAAGCTCTTGTTAATTTTTGTATAGTTTCAAATTCTTTGTTCTACGATTATATAAATTACATTGGGATTGTTGTGTACATATTCAGGAAAGACTTTTCTAACCATGTGCTAACATTATTCTACGACAACCCACAGGCTGAGAAAAAAGGATTACGGTACAAAAAATCATGCTTGCCTATTAATATATGTCTATCAATATATAGATAATATCCATATGGTCCATATCTATAAAATCCATATGATAGTCCAAACTACCTGTAACTTTTGAGAAAACCATAAGTCTGACCCCTATCAACCCTATACCATCCATGAATGAAATATCTTGGTGAGAAAATCCCATCCCAGATATATCCCAGAGAAAATAATGTAGTTTTTTGATAACATTTTCCCTTGAGGCACAATATTCAATCAACAATATTCAAGAGAAGGGCTGAAAAGCTGATGTATTTGTTTTTATTCACTATTATTTGTTTGTAATATTTGTTCACTTTTGTATTATTTGTTTACTTTTCCCAGCAAAGTAGGATACCATCAGCTAGTAGATAAAAACTCAAGCTGGCGCTTAAAAAACCATGTCATGGGTCTATTTATAATTTAACCATAAATATTATCAATGACATATTAGTGCATGATGAAAGATTCCAGGCTGCAGTTAGGTAGGCTAGAAATCAGTGGTCCTCAGTTTTAAATAGGGATGGCAATTGTTTTTCAAAAGATCGATATATCACTTTTTCGATGTATCGGAACCATTAATATCCGAGACACAAGATGTATCGGGAGCAAAATATTGATATTTCCAATATATCGAAAAAAGGATATCTCTGGAGAAAAAGAACACACACAATTTTTGTAAGTTCAAAGATGAATCAGAAACAGGTATTGCCACTACGGAACTAATGATTTTCAAAATCTTACTAGGGGAGATTTATTGGCTTTTAAAGGGCAAAACAATGGAGTACGCATTTTTACTACCTGGAAACAGCCTTAATACTAAACTCCTTAAAATTTGTCTTCTAAAGCCTTTTTGATGTGTATCAGAAAAGTAATATCGACACACCGATACAATTTCGACAGAACCAAACTCAATATCCTTTTTCCGATAGATCGGAACCAAAATCATCAGTATTTACAATGTATAGATATTTTGATGCCATCCCTAATTTTAACCTACAATGCTCTCTTTCACCTAAATACTTGTCTTTGATTCAGAGTAATTTACCTTGGAAGATACTTTGCAACATGCTGGAAATGAAATGGTGGTTTTAGGAATGATTGATTGTTTGGTAGTTAAAACTTAGGGCTGCTTTCGAATTGAGATAGGCCTAGCCTATTTTAGATATTTATTTTCTGTTAAGTCAAAAATCAAACCAAAACCTCATTGAAAGCTCACTCAAGTAGGCTATGCAAATAAGTCATTTAGCAACAAACAACCTAGTTAAGAGTTAGTTACAGGCAGCTTACCATCCAGATATTTTGTTTTGGGCGTAAAGACTTAGTGTTCTTTTTCTCTTACCTTGGTCATCAAGTAAAATAACTGATTTTTACTAGTTGGTGATATCTTAATGTTTTGGCAAATGTAACAGATTTTTGAAATTGGGTTTTTAGTCAAGAAAGAAAATCTTTTTCATGTGCAATCGAGACAATTCCGATTCTTCAGAAGAAAGCTATTATGGATTAAATTTTTCAGCTGCAGCCACAGATCACAATCACTGCAAACCTTTTATTTCCTAAAAAGGTCTAACCCTATGAGAAATCAAACTCATAAAACCCCTAAGAGGAGACTGCTACAAAACAATTTAAGAAATAAATGCAGAGTTTATATTCAACAAATATGAGCAACTTATATTATGCACTGTTATGAAAGGAAAGATTTAGTAGCCTAAAAATGTTTAGACCACAATCCATTTTCAGAAAAGTCTAGGAGCCATTAGGCCCTAGAAAAATGCTCACAAAAACACTTGGGCGCACACTCGTACATAAAAGACTATGGTCCTGTTTTTTACCAGTATATATATATAATATTTACCATGTACGAGCAAGCCTATGTTTGATGCGGTGTATTGTCTAAGGAACATACATGTCGGCCTTAGTGACAAAGACTACAAGATCGCGTCACAACCATTCTTCACTCATCTGTTGTTTAGCTTGGCTTAAAAATATACCTACCTGGGTAGGTCGCCATTTCAAGGAAAGTATAAATAAAGTACAGGGTGTTTTTTGTTTAAATGAATCCGAATTTTTCTTGCATTAGTTTTGTTATGTTTTTTGAGGTGCTGAATCTTGTGAATTGTAGTAGGCCTTACTACTTTTTATGTATCCCTAAAGAAAATAATATAGTGGGTGGCATCAAATCCGGGGGACCTTGGGGGTTAATCCTTCAGTGAAGAAATATAGTTTTGGGTTGCGTTTAAAAAAACACCCTGTATAAAGTATAACTGACTAGTGTAGAATGACTTACTAGTCTGTGTTCATGGGCGGATTTAGGTCTTAATTGCAGGCATGCATACTCCAATAAAATATCTATTTAATTTTGTCCTATATGTAATTTTATGTAAAGCCAAAAGTTATATTGAAAATTGATTCCCCCTTTGGCCGCCAAATAATCAGGGTGTGCCGGAGAACCCCTGGCCCCCCCAGAAATCCGCCTACGCCTATGTCTTAAATTTATGTTGGGGGGTCGGTCCTCTCTCAAATAATAAATATAAGCCTTTTGAGGTGGTTCCAGCCGACACGAGGCTATAAGAAGGGGGCAAGGAGATTTATCTATTTTGCTCTATGGTTCTTTGAGATAATAAATCGGAATTGAATTTAATCAATCCTCTGTTGATGACTGACAACTTCCATCAAGATTTAATTATAAATCACTCACCATTATTAATTAGCACTCAATTTTGCTAATTCAACAATATTAGTTTGAATCATTAGTTTTAGTATTTTTAATATGTTTGTAAATATTAGGCTATAATATTTGTACACAAATTTTGACAATTAATTGTCCATGCGCTGTAGCCTATTTGTGTTTTATGATAAAGGGAAAGGATCTTGAATCTTAAATCTTTCAATTTAAATGCAAGTTGAACATAAGCGGACAGAATGATGACAGATGACACTGTCGTCTGCCATCGTCAACGTCATAGACCTGACCTGCGGAATATGTGAAATGGGCCAACATCATGACGTCATCCAATGTGCCCCGCAACCTCCTCTGAACCGGACCCTACATTACATCATTAGCTTTATAAGCAAAAGCACAACGTGCCATTTTGGTGTAGCCTGGTTAAGATTGTAAAGAACAAGAAGACAAAGTCTACATCATTAGCCTTAAGAGCAAAAGCACGACGTGCCATTTAATCGTTTGGTTAAGTTTAAGAGAAGAAGAAGACATACCGTACAGACGCGCCCTACTTAGCCAGGAGATTCTCCTCCGTCCGTGACGGTTGTTTGTTTGCTGAGGGATGTCTTCTCCTCGGCGTCTCACCTCCACATGTCTCAAGCTTCACATGTTCAAGAACCGGTCTCCATCCTGCACAAATATATATACATAACTATTTCACTCGTTGTACGATTAATAAATAGTTTTAGGCGTAAACAGTTTCATAATAATTTGATTTGTGTTTATTTTTTTAAATTCAAACATCAGATAAAGCACAGGTTAGTGTCAGTTATGTTATTTACAACCTATATTGAACATTTAGTTTCTTAACTATTTAAAAGTGGATTCCACCTTACCTTTCCTTTTAGGAATTACTATGTAGATCAGTCAAGAAATCAGTTGAATTCGTAAAACATATCAAAAACGCAATATTAAATTAACTGTAACCTAGCAACAAAATTTAAATGTACTCAAGATACTTGTATGGTCTATGTTGAATAATGGAACAGCCGCTAAACTTAACATTATTTTTCTGATTGAAATGTATAATGTTGCGACAAAGACAGAATGAATAAATAAATACTTGGAAATAATTACTTGAGAAGGCCCAAAACATACCGATTGTCATCCCCTTTCAGACGTAACGATGAGTAGTTTTACAAGATTAATTCAAATTCTCCAAAATGAGGTTTTAAGAATAGCTACAAACAGCCCTTGGTACATTTGAAATGCGCAAATACACTGTGAATTAGGCCTTAGTTCTATTAAAAACTTTGTAACAGTGACTACAAGAAAATTTCTTTCAAATTTGCACCTCGTCCCTGGAGCAGTGGCATTTAACATCGGGGAACCAACACTCAACCGTAGATTGAAACCACGAATCCCTCAAGATTTTGGCGACATGTTGGAAGAATTCAATTGAATTATTTCTGCAAATCTATTTTTTGTCTTTCCTTATTGTTAACTATTTTTATTTAATTTTGTTCATGGGTGTCTCTAAATAGAGCGAACCCGATAATGTTATGGCTGTACTGTTATCCTTTCTGTGCATAATATTTTGTGTATTGACCCAAAAATAAAACCACGTTAAAAAAAAGGCTCTTATGTATTCGCGTTTTGGGAATAAGTCTTCACGTTGAATTACGTTTCTAAGCAACTGAGTCATATTGTTATTAAATTTAGCGTTCGGTTTTAGTCCTGAAATTAATAAAGTAGGAAAATGGCTATTACCGTAGAGGCGGCATGGTGAGACTCGAGCCTAGGACCATGTTATTTTTTGGCTATTCTTTGCGCATAAAAATTCAATTTATTTTCAGCAAGTAAAATTTGCTCCAATTGAAAAGTTTTATATTCTTTCAAACCTTTTTTAGTTTTGGTCGCGAAAACACAAGCTAAAGCACCAACATAAACTGTAAAGGATACTGATAAAACAGCAATGTTTGGTCTTGATGCATATAATTTAAACTTGTCTTTACTTCTGTTATTTGAACACATAACATTTGTATACATATTCACTATTCATTATAGTAATTTTGATTTTCAAAGTACAGTCTAATTTCTTAGCTCAAATTGAAATGTCCTTTGATTTTTCATCATAATTCCTAAAATGAATGACAATCATATTTTTATGTTAGTTAACATTCTGATTTGTCAAGCTTTTAAAACTGTTAAGGAACCACGCTGTATTCTTTACCTTAGTTTCTGGTTTCTTGACAACAAAGTAGTGCGGCCCCATACGGTTTACCACAGGACATCGTGTCTGCCTTCAAGAGGATCACCGATAACATACAATTGTATCTGTACAAAATAATGAACTTCAAACATCTGTTGTTATAAAAACTGACGTAGATGCACATCAATACCTTGTATACTGAAGTTTCCAAACATTATACGTGGAATGATTATTCGTATAGTATTATGATTATTATGTTATACGTATAATTATTATGATTACAAGAAATAAAATTTCACAAAAGATCTATTAACATACCTTCATATCAACTTTTCCTTAATTTGGGTGTAAGGACTCCTCTTCTGGAACGTTTTCAATGGACACGCTGTATATGATTTATCCGAGTAGCAAAGAAGAAAGTTACCTGAGCAAAGTAGCGGGTTTCTGAAAAAGATCTCCCTAATTTGAATATACTCGACATTATACTAAAACTAATAAATCAAAATAAAGGAAAAATTTCTAAGTTTTTGTTAAAAGTCGCAGTTTTTGAGTACGTACAACTTTTGCAATGTGACATTCTAAAAACACAAAAAATAAATTTTTGCCTTCAAAACCTCACATTTTTGGATTACAAGAAATGTAATTTTCTTAAATTTTGTTTCTTGAGTCTTTACTCTAAGATGCGTGGTTATAAAAATATCTGTAAAAAAATTTATTATACGTGTCATTGAATTGCGATCGTCACCAACGCATAGGGAAATTTGATTTTTCATATTACAGCTTCCGTATGTCTTAAGTTTCACACATTGAAAATTCGTGAGTACTAACAAAATCTTGGTGACTTTGCCTTTCTATTCATAGGCCGCGTCACATTGGTCGAGAGGAGGGCGAGTTATACAAGCGAGTTTGACTCTACCGTCAACTCGACCAATGTAAACCGGTCTTGCCAAGTCGGCGAGTCGAGTGGCGGGCGAGTTGACTATTCTAGTGTAGGAATCAGCCGAGCCGAGTTGACTCGGCCGAGTTGCTCGAACCATGTGACGCAGCCCTTTAATCGTCATGCTATAATTTAGTTTATCAAAATTAGGGAGTTCTTTTGCAGACACCCGGTGAAATCAAGCACACATTGACTTTTACCGTAACGGATTGATTCTTTGTTTTTGTTAAGAATTCGCCGTAATTTTATAGAATTCATAGCAAAGATTATGTTTGCGACTAAGAATATCTCTAATGGTTTGGTTTAAAGAATATGTCAGTCAGCTAAAAAGCATGCAGTCGTTTGTTACAGTATTTGACGCAGAGTGCGAATCTCAATATTTCTGGTAATCACTGATAACAAACAATAGTTGAGGCGTTGTCCACGCTGCTGTGTAGTGTACAATGATATACAATGGACTAAAAAGCAAACACACACACACAATAAGTGATGTTGTAAAATATTTATAGGTGTTGAGTGGAAACGCGTGTATTAATTTTGTATAGTAAAAGTCGTCTGAAATGGACAGTTGTTTGCTTTGCGGTGAATTGCTTGATGAAGCATTAAAACCTACAAATGAGGTTTGTCGGGTTTCGACGCATTGCGAAGTGCAAGTAAACTTCGTGGTGATAATGCTGTATTTAAAAAACTGAAGGGCATCATAAGGTCTTTGACAGTACATACAGAGTGCAGAAAAAACTATACACGACCGGCTTATGAGATCAGAAAGAGATAATGGGTTTGCGATAAAGATTCACATCCTCTTCTGTGGAAATGACCCGTCATCCAGAGCAAAAACGAAGCTCCCTATGAAATATAGGAAGGTTGTGCATGAAGTCCGCACTCATGCTATGAAAGATTCGATCGAAAAACAGGCATTACCGAGGAACGACCAGTGGGGTCAGCTTGTACTTTCCCGAATAGCTGCAGTTGGAGACTTAGTTGCTGCTGAGGCAAAATATTGCCACGATTGGCATCTCCGCTTTTTTACATCGAAGTACACGGACAATGATAAATGTCAGAGTGAGAATTTATTGAAAAATGAAGCTTTTTTGAAACTTTGCTCTTACATGGAAAATTCTGGAGAGTGCCAATTTTGAATCGGAGAGTTAACGAGCAAAATGAACGAGTATTTGGATGGTCAGGACGGCTACAGTACAAAACATTTCTTAAGAAAGCTTGATGCACACTACTCTAGCCAGATTATTATTAGCAGTTTACAAGGTCAAAATTCCATAAGTTTTTCAGGCGCTGCAAAAAAATTTGGTTGATTCTTGGTACGAAAGTTGGAATGAAAATGAGCTAGATGAGCGACGACGGCTAGTTGAGACTGCAGCACGATTTGCATGGGAAGATGTCAGAAAAATGGGGTATGACACAACTACTTACCCCTCTTCACAAAACCTATCAATGGAATCTGCGGCACAACTTATTACAGAAAAACTCCAGTGTTTTCTTGACATATTGATCCAGTCTAAAAGTGATGAAAGAAATAAAATAGATCTGAAACGTATGTCTATTGCACATGCACTTATTTCAGCCTGTAGACCTCGGAATTTCTCTCTCCCATTCTAAATAGTCTGGGTATGTATATACACAGAAAACATACCTCGAAACAACCGATTGACTTGCTAAACAATGTAGGATTTAGCTCGAGATACAACGAAATCCAACGTTCTGAGTATTCCCTCATGGAGGAAGATGAACCCTGTCATGGAACTGAGGGGTTTCATCCAGTTAATTTTCGATTATGCTGATTTCAATGTGAGAACACTTGATGGCCATGGTACTTTTCATGCCATGGGAGGTATTAAGTGCACAACACCTGCACCAACCCCTATACAATGATTAATAGCACACATGATGCCATTGGTTGTTGGGCTATTAATTAACAATCCTGTCTAAGGAACGTGCCAACCTTAGTCAGTAACAAGGCTACAAGATCGCGCCACTATCATCACGATCAGCACACTAATCCTTCACTCATATTCAGGGTAACGTCCTCCATGAGCTACCTGTCTTATCAAGAATGATTAAGAATATACCAGTCAGCGTCCCCAGAATAATGAAAGTGTCGTCTGCTGCTGAGATAGCTGCGAAAGGAAAATTCCCCCTGTAGTGGTATAAGAAGCCACTTATTCCGGGCTTGAAAAGTATCATTATAAAAGACGTAACGAGTTCTCTTTCCCATGATCTGTGTAATTCCGAGTTCACTAGACATGATGCCTTAGATTTGTTGTGGTTAGGCTCTGTCTTTATCCCAGCACCTTTGTCTCCAAGGCCCCATTGGAATGGTTTCATGCATTCACTATATGACGACTGTGAATCAGTAAGCCAATCAGCAATAGATGCATTATCTTTTATAAATTTGGATCCCACTAATCCTCCACTATCTTTACAGCACTTAAATTTGCCGCAAATCAATGCAGGAAACAAGGCCAATCTGCTTGCTTTGCTACTTTCGATCAACCGGTCTATGCCAAAGCCGTTGAAATCGCCACTTCATTTGGATCGAGTAGTGACTTATCCAATGTAGTTGTTCGGTTAGGTGGCCTCCACCTTATCATGTCGTTTTTAGGTTCAATCGGACATGTAATGTTGGGAAGCGGTTTGGAAGAAGCTTGGAGTGAAGTCTATGCAAAAGCTTCAGTCACGCATATGATATCTGGACAGGCATGTGCACGGTCTGTAAGAGCCCACTTCCTAACCCAAACAGTCATAGGTATTCTTCTCCTTAGGGACACCTGTGACGGTGATGACACCCTTTCCGATGAAATTGCAGATCTGTAAAACGATGTGCAGTCCAATACCATTAAACCAGACCAAGTTGCCACATCTGAGGCTGTGGTAAAGTCGTGTAGCCTTCTGGATGAAAAATGTAACCAGCTGAATTCTATCAGAACTTCTAAACTTTGGACTCAATATTTTCATTTAGTTGCCTTGTTACGCCTCTTCATCGAAGCTGAGAGGACTGGAAACTGGAACCTGCACTTGTATTGTGTAAAGCAAATAAATGCTGCCTCTCTTACATGCCGCTGGTCATATGGCATATGCCATATATGCACATCTCTACATTCAACCAATGTAAAACTTTCACAATGACTTATCTGAAGAAGAATTCCATAAATTTACTAGGCAAGGCTTTTTTACTATTCGTTGGACAGATAAATTCTGGAGTGGAGTGTGCACTGATCTTGTGATAGAACAGGATTTGATGCGAGTGTTGAAATCTTCAGGAGGCCTTACACGTGGCAGAGGACTTAATGATTGCTCTCTAGCAAAATTTGTACTCGCTCAGCCTCGATGTTGGAAAGTGTGCACTTCACTAGAGAAGATGGTGGGTGCTTTTTCAGGAACAAGCGAACAACACGTTGAATTGAGAGAGTCTCGCAGAGGTAACGACCATGCTGATCTTCTTAAAATCTTCAATTGGTTTGAATGTCACTCCCCGTTCAGCAGAAATGATGACTTACTCGTATCATTATCCACTGGTGTTGTAGCTGACCACAGAATGAACTGTGATTTAGCGATGGTGGCAGGCTTAAATGGGGTCCACGAGATTGTTGGAAATAACTCTCATGACGTTAAAATCACACGTAAAACCAAAGTTGTGCCTCTTGCAGCCACGAATGGCACCATCAGGGTTAGAGCAGAAGAGGTTTTGGTGATTGGACAGCATTTCCCAGTGTGAGGTGCGTGATGTCCAGGGAACGTCGCCGGGGGCAATGACCTCCCTGCATCAACTGATGGCATTGGGGAGATGCTCCAAGGAGTTCAATCCCACAGAGGATTGACAAACGAACCGAATCCCCGACCGTTTTTAGAGGGGTGGTTGGGCCTGCAAATGCTAGATGTGTCGTCTATGCATCTTCACAGGGTTAAGCCTTACTGGCCCAGTCTAACTCCCTGTATATGGAAGCTACTTTCAGAACAGTGCCAATGGGGGTTGGAGGATCCCAAGTATTCTCTATACCTGGGACCTTCCTGAACTACGTAAGTGCCTTTATAATGAAATAAAAATAATGAAACAAAAACAATCATTGTCTTTTAGGTATGCTAAGACGGCGAGAACAAAGGCTCAATTGAAAACTATTTAGTACATCATTGTACGTTATTAATAAATTATGTAATACATTATGTATCGTGGATTTTTAACAGTACAAAAAAAATTGTCAAATAAGGAAGTGTCTTAAAAAATAGCCCAACCTTAAATTTGGATTTTACTATCCTGATTCTAACAGTACAAACAATTTTAAATGTCATCTATTATTTGGGTGAGTAACAAGATCGCACTACAGTGTGGCCTTGGGAACAACCTTAGCTTCAGCTGTTTAAACCAGTTGAATACAGTATTATCTTGTAGCTACTTTAAACAGTTATTTTCATTGTTTTAAGTGTTCCCAGGAGTCTATGCTATAATGAGTAAGAAGACAACAGAGACGTAAGAAGTTGTCATGATGTAAGAAAAAATTTAAAATAATGCAATGGAATGTTATTCGCAAATTTCACCTGTAAGTTATTTTTCCTTATTGGAGTGAGGGTATACTATAATACTGGTTAAAGTACATTTCATAAGAGGCTTTCATTATAGCAATATACATAATTTGTGTTTGTTAATAATTTTCCTCATTTTCATAGAGACTTTAATTTAATAAATTGGTTCTTGTAATAAAATTTTATAATTTAATTTTTATGTATTTTATACTTTTTCATCCTTAAAATTGTTTGGTAATCTTTTATAGAATGCAATTTTATTGTGCTGCAAGTGTTTTTTAAATAAATTTTCGACACAGATTTATTGATGACATTGATGGCTGATGAGGTATTGGTTGGATTGACTGATGACAAGGTGGGATTGGTTTTTAAATTCGAATTGTCATGAACTTTATAGAAATTTATATTGTTTTTTACAGATAATATCGATCCCTAAATATTAAGAGATGGAAATGTCATTATTTGATTTTTGGAGAAATCTTTACATGAATGTTGTCTCGATTTTTTAATATAATTCTTAGCCATTTCCTATACAATTAGGACTTGTTTACATCTTGAGGTGGGATAGCCCCAAATGCATATACCATATGTCACAAGAGAAAAAAAAAACAAACAATAGTAAGCTAATAGTAATAATTTAACATCACAGAATTTAGATAATTTCGTTAAAACAAAGTTTCATGCATAATTTTTTTTACATGAGTGGGTGCAACGTGTTATAATATTGACTCGTTTTTTTTAGATTCCTTTGTGAGCTTAAATATGGAATCCAACCCGTAACCATCACGGCCGATGTTGAAGCATCCATGAGGAACGCTGCGGCAGTGTGGCCAGGGTCAGCGGTGTCGGGCTGCTGGTTTCATTGTGCTAAGGTAGAACAAATATTATGGTAAATTTTCTAATTCAATAACCCAAAGCTATGTTATTAGACATTTCAGGTAGACTTTCATACAAAATTTCATTGACTTGTGTCCAACGACTACTATTACCCATGGGAAGTACAGCAGTTTGTTATTTTACGATAATAAGTCTCATGATAAAAGTTTTTTGGATTTACCATATTTTATTCAACTTTTAATGTACTTTTGCCAAACATAATTTTTAAAATTATGATTTTTTCAGGCTGTTTGGGCCAAGCACAAGAGCCTGGGAACGGCTGTAACGAGAAACGGAGAATACAGCGGCGAAGGCTTTAAAAATGATTCTTTGCCTTCCCCTGCTGCCTGCTGGAACTATTCCTGAAGGTAAGGAGGTGGTTGTTGTATATCTGCGCAACAACCACTTGCTGCCCACATTTATGGAACTACTGACTTACCTTCAGCAACACTGGCTGGACGTGGTCAGTCCTGCTGCAGCGACAGTCCCCGGACTGCCACAAGGACCAACAACTGTGTGGGGTCTTTTTACCGGCAACTGAACGACATCGTGGGGCCACACCCAAGTTTTTGGGATTTCCTGGGTTGCTAGCAATTTGAAATGTATTGAATGTAATAGAAGTTAAAACTTTTTATGTTACTTCTTTTTTAGGAATTTTTTAAATTTAATTTTTATTTTGAATTTCTACAACAAATCTGTGTTAAAGTGTAAAAACTTATGTATAAATTCATATACTTGCTTTAACTAAAATTAAGAGTATATACAAATTCAAACGGTACTCAAAATTAAAAGGCTGATTTAAAAATATCAATCAATTAATATACTAATGAGTTGTAATATCTGTGATAAAAAATAAATAAATATAACTGACAATGACCAGTTAAAACTGAGATTATACCGGAAGATACAGGTACTGTGAATCGGCAAATTAAAGCTAATTTAAATATTTTAAAAAATGAAGCAATCATCTAAAAAATATCATGTGTGAAAAGTGACTGTAACCAAAAAGTAATGAGTTATTTTGGATGTATTTTTATATTTACAAAAACTGAGAGAAGTTGACCAAATCCAACGGACTCAGATGGAGCGGCTGGAAGCTGGGGTCCGCCATGTACGGTGCCCGTCCGAATCAGGACAGAAGAATTGCTGAGGCCCAGGAAGACTTCAACCGAGAAGAAGCCTCTTGACACAGATCCACAATGTCGCAGCAGCGGGAGTCCGACAGTTGTGGCATGAGGCGGCCGCACATGAAACAGAACATCAATGTGTCTTGGCGACTGATATCGCTTTCAGAGCTTTGGTGGGTTATATTATTAATAGTGTGTTAGTATTTTAATGGTTGTGTAGACACAACGTGGCCACCGGCGTACGCGTAAATTTTTTTATAAAAAAATAAATGTTGAAAATATCAAGGTTACGTGAAAACGCCAAAAATGGTGGAAGGGGCGTAAGAAAACCCGGGAAGTCATTATTTTAAACTCATTATTTTAAAATTCACAAATTTCAATCAAATTAGCTATTTTTAGTATACACAAGGTAAAATCAACGGATATTTTTAAGATTTAGTTAAAAGAATGACTTAGGTTTGTTTAATCTTTTGTTGGTCAGTTTATCGATTATTGCAACGACCTTTTAATAAGTTCGAAAATTCAGTCGTGTATCACTGGTGGTGCACGTCGGACTGAACGTGTTAAACACTCATGTTATAAATTGTTATTAATGTTTTGTAAAGTTGTTAAAAATAATAACGTATGTTATGATATTTTTAAAAGAAATATCTAAAAAACCAAAATAAAAATTCTGTTTCCTATAATACTGGCATTAAATATAAATACCATATGATGTAATGCATAACTCTTGTTGTTGTTTGAAGAGATCATATAAAGATTGATTCACGCATTTCTTTACCAAGGTAAGTTTTCATTCATTAAAATTTAAAAATTGTATTTATAATATTATTTTTGTTTATTTAATTTAAACTAATTAAATTTCATATACAAATGTATCACAGATTCTCAAGTAATACATTAAATCATTATAAGACTATGAAAAGTCTTGGATTAACATTATAAATATGATCAATATAGTCTCACAAATTCAAAACAACCTCAATTATGATTATGTTAGATTAGAATAATGTTGTTTCCGTATTACATCGTGCAGATGAGGTAAACACAAAAGACTTCAAACTATACAGTATATTATGTTAAATTTAAAATTATAAATGGATTATAAATGTTTAAATTTAATAAAAATAATGCAACACTTAAAGATTGAAAATTAAAAACTATTATGAGATATTATTAAAATTGTTAAAATAATATAAAATTACTAAAAAACTGGTTTTGACTTTCTTTTACGTCTATTCAAAGAGATTTCTTTTTATAAGATTTTACATTATTTAAATTTTTCAAATGAGTTGATGTTAGATTATGAAAATCAATCATAATTTACAGATGTCAGCATTCGACATTTTGAACTCATATCTTGAGTTCAACGTTCAAAGAACTCATATCTTGAGTGCTACGTTCAAAGAAAACATGAAGACTATCGCTGAAATGAACAGACATTTGAGAGTACCACTGCTGGCGGGTATTCTGTGTAAGTAAACATACAAAAATATTAATATATAATTTTAACATCTTATTTAAATAATAATAACAATAATTTATAACTAACAGTAAATTTTAAAACAATTTATATCCAAAAAAGTTTAATAGTTTAGACTAAGTTATCAATTTTACTTATAAAAAATTCATAATTTAATAAGCACTTTCTTAAGACCATGTCACTCATTGCATTATGAATTGATAATTAGTAATGAAATAATCATTGATAGAGTATAATAATTGTCATAGCGCCACAGGACAAATACTGTTAATATTCCTTTCTAGTTCATCCAAATGCATTAGACAATGCCCAGTGAATTTAGCATTTTTTTCCACTCTATGAAGATTACCAATATTATTTTATGACACAAAACTTTTATTATAATAATGTTATTTTTGTTTCAGTCACAACCAGATCCCTTGAGGAAGCAAATAGATTAATTGAAAAATGCACCTCACTGAAGAAAAAAAATAAAAATGTAAGATTATTTAAAAAATAATATTTATTAAAAAGTAAAATAAAATAAATGTAAAATAAAACATAATCTATATAATGATATTTGAGGGGTCTTCCTTGCATAAATTCATAAATCAATATGGATGGTTCGATTTAAAAGGCTAATTAACATAATGATTATGTTAATATTTAAGTACAATAAGAAAGACATTTTATACATTATGTAAAGGGCTTAGAGTTCTGAGCAATGACGCCATTTAATGACTTTTAACAATGATTAACTCACACTTTTTTAACTAAACATATATTCAATTTTAAAATAGTACAAACTGTAAATATTTTACATTATTTGTAAATTATAAGCTGCAACTAAGTTATTTAATACTATGTTAATGAAATAATAATGTTATCTGCATATATATTCGATAATCTTTATTGTTATTTAACCCTAGAACGGCCAAACGACTTTTTTAGTCGTTAGGTTACGGTAAGATGGTGGCCAAACAACTTTTATAGTCGTTTGCTACAGACTTTGGTTCTAACCAATATTTCGTACTGTTAAATTAAAGTAATCACAAAGACAATTAAACCATTGGAAAGATAATGAAATTAGCTTCAATTTACTTATATAATATACTCATTTATGTTTACTATAACCGCAGGATAATTAGATAAATATACAGGGGTGCTGAAAAGTCCCGGAACGGCTAAATATTTTTTGAACCGAATTGGTTTGAGAAATCAAACTTTGCACATTCACTCCTATATAAAAAAAAACTAATTTCTGAGGTGTTTACTGGCTCTTGGCCCCCAGTGAGGAACGGCCCACAAGGAGTCGGTACAAAATCTTAAATGTAAGCATAGGTCAATATGCACATCATTTTGTAGAGTTCAATGTCACAAACCGCATCTCAATAGGTTCATTTGTTACAAAATGGCGGCTGATTAAAGTTTCAACAAAGATTCATAGGCTCTGGTTTGTTGGGAGGGGGGTGGAATAAAAGTTTGAATAAATCAAATTGTGTATCAAACCTATAAGCCTATGTATTTTTGTTGAAAACTTCAATCATCTGCCATTTTATAACCAATAATCCATTTTAAATGCGGTTTGTGGCATTGAATTTTATTTGATTAGACCTTTAAAATTATGTGAATATCGACCTATGCTTACATTAAAGATTTTGTACTGACTCCTTGTGGGCCATCCCCTCTTGGAGGTACGTAATATCCTCTACGGCACCCTAAAAGATAGGGTTTTAGGTCTGACAAACAATTCCGGAGTTAGATCCTTTAGACATAGTCTGTAAGCACTTTTCATACAATCCTTAAGCAAACACTGTGTATTTCCTCTAGATTTTTTATCAGCCGCCATTTCGTAATTAATGAACCTTTTGAATTGCGGTTTGCGGCATTGAACTCTACTTGATTAGCCCTTTAAAACGATGTGCATATCAACCTATGCTTACATTTAAGATTTTGTACCGACTCCTTGTGGGCCGTCCCCCAATGGGGGCCAAGAGTCAGTAAACACCTCAGAAAGTAGTTTTTTTTTACATAGGAGTGAATGTGCAAAGTTTGATTTCTCAAACCAATTCGGTTCAAAAAATATTTAGCCGTTCCGGGACTTTTCAGCACCCCTGTATTGAGATTTTGACCTTCCCGTTCCGCGGCACTGCCGAGCGAGCAGTGGAGGCAAAATGGGCCATTTTGTAAAATTCGTGGAAGCTTTATTTTTCGTCGTAGAAGCTAGAGGGTGGTATCACTCAATTCATTCTTTCTATCTGTACACTTCGTCTGTTGAAAGATTTAGTCTAGCGCATTAATTTACCAGCTGTGATTTTTTTACAAATTCATGGTAAACTAAGTCGGTAAGAGTTTTCTGTAGGGCCAAACAACTTTTTTAGTCGTTTGGATAAGTATTTATTATTCTGCTTGTAGATGGAATTGAAAACAAAGAAAAATACAGAAATGAAGAGGAAGAAATCCTCTACCGATCTAAGTATGATTGTAAGTTTCCTGGAGTGATATTTTGGTTTTTGCAGTTGGTCAAAGTTATGGAATGTCGCAATTCGTCAGAGCACCTGTTGTGTTGTAGGCCTATCGCGTTGCCGCCAGATGATTCTTTGTTGTGGTGAACAGCTGTCGGTTATAAGTTTGTTTTTGTTAGTTGTGACTGCTTTAGTGAATAAATATTGTTATTATAGTGATATTAGAAGGTATTTATGTGTAAATCAGTGATGAATAATGGAAGAAAACTTGGACTCCAGGTTTTTTTGTGAGTTGCGAGGAAGATAAGCAAAATAAAATTGTTTATAAACATATACAGGGTGTTTCATGATAAGTGTAAACAAATTCACCAGGCGATTCCTTACATCAAGACAAGAAAAAAATGTCATCTGAACATGGGTCCGAAAACTAGTTGTTATGGAGTTACAGCCAAAAATTGATTTTTTTCATTTTTAAGTGTATTTATCGCACTTTTTGACCTGTAGATTAAAAAATTATGAAGATATTTTGATGAAATTTTCACAGTTTGATAGATTATGAAATTCCAAAGAAATATCATTACTTTTCAGTACTGAAATCTTAAATATGGCTGAGAAAATAAAGTTGGAACATAAGGTTTTTTCAAAAACATTCAATGCCTCAAAAAAGATTTTATTTTTGATTGGTTATTAAATTTTGACCATTTAAGTAGTTTGGCTGCAACTTTCCCAAAAACTGCGGAATTTTATGAACTCAATAATATCAACTTTCATACACCTTCGCTTGTGACTTTTTATGTTATTAACGAAAATATTGGAAAGTGACAAAAATTAGAAAGTAAATCATCAAAAGACCAACCAGTCAAAAAAATTGCATAGAGCCTGAGGAATGTTTTAGCTTCATAATTCTTTATGAAACCTTCCAAGAACTGTCGATTGAAAATTTTAAGAAATCCAAAATCCCCAAAAATCCAACCACAAGGCCCGCTACAGAAAATTATTCAAAATGGCGGCATTTTCCCTCGACAGGATAGGCCATGAACAGAAACTTACTCCCGTCTTTTTTTCACACATTTTATGTTTCTCAACATGAGTAATATTGGACTACTACAATAATTTTTGGTTCGTAATGTACTTTATTTTGATTAATTTCTGTATTTACTCAATTACAGTCGCCATCTTGGATCTGCAATATTTGATAAGAGCTCTTAACGTATGTAAAGAAACTACGTTTATAATTCGATAATTTTTTTTCATTCCGGATTTTGTAAACAGTAATTGAGAATTATATTTACTTGATAAATACTATGCTGAAATCAGTTTGAAAAAAATTAACCTAATGAAAAAAATCATTAAATTTGAAAATAACGAGTGTTTATTGGCTACGCTTTAGATAAAACATATTTTATCAAGGAAACTAAATGTTAAGTAAACGTGTTAAATTGACTTTAGCAATACCAAAACTTGATTAAAACTTTTCTTTTTTTACAAAATGTTATTTGTTTAAGATAAAAATTGAATTTATGCTTGTTGAAAAAGTACAACAAATTTAGGTTTATTTTTGTTTAATTTATTCAATTTCCGTTGTTTCGCCTTGTATGTATTGTTCCGTTGTTGTTTTTGTAAGTGAGTAGGAATCAATCAAAATAAAGTACATTACGAACCAAAAATTATTGTGGTAGTCCAATATTCCTCATGTTGAGAAACATAAAATGTATAAAAAAAGACGGGAGTAGGTTTCTGTTCACGGCCTATCCTGTGGAGGGGAAATGCCGCCATTTTGAATAATTTTCTGTGGCGGGTCTTGTGGTTGGATTTTTGCGGATTATGGATTTCTTAAATTTTACAATCGACAGTTCTTGGAAGGTTTCACAAAGAATTATGAAGCTAAAACATTCCTCAGGCTCTATACAATCTTTTTGACTGGCTGATCTTTTGATTATTTACTTTCTAATTTTTGTCACCTTCCAATATTTTGGTTAATAACATAAAAAGTTATTGGCGAAGGTGTATGAAAGTTGATATTATTGTGTTCTCCATGAACTTCCGCAGTTTTTGGGAAAGTTGCAGCCAAAATACTCAAATGGTCAAAATGTAATAAACAATCAAAAATTAAAAAACTTTTGAGGCATTGAATTTTTTGGAAAAATTTTATTTTCTAACTATTCTTTCTCTTCCAAATTTAGAAGTTCACTATTGAAAAGTAATGATATTTGTTTGGAATTTTGTAATCTATTTAACTGTGCAAATTTCATCAAAATATCTTAATAATTTTTGAATCTACATGACAAAAAGTGCAATAAGTACACTTAAAAATGGAAAAACCCAATTTTCGACTTTAACTCCATAACGACTAGTTTTCGGACCCATGTTTATATGACATTTTTTTCTTGTCTTGATGTGAGGAATTCCCTGGTGAATTTGTTTACACTTATCCTGAAACACCCTGTATTGACGTTAGTTGCATGGTTTGCCTACTAAAAAAATATTATTTTCTACATTTTTCTCATTGACTCATTTGGTATGATAAAAGGCTAATTCCATAAAATCAAGAAAGTGAGAGTGTTTTGAAGAAAATCTTGCTCTGATATCAGAGCATAACAGAGCGGTAAATAAAAAAAATGTTCTCTTTTTTTATATTTTACCACTTATAACCCTTATAAGTTGTTTTATTTCAAATAATTTACATATTTTCTGATTCGGTACAAAATTTCACACATTTTGTATATCTTGGAATTTTTATAAAAAAATACCAAGATTTACGACAATAGAAAAACACGGATTTGTTTACGTGCGTTAGAAGTTGTTAGTTTTTTGTGTAATATCCCGTAAGTAAAAACAAAACTTATTTTCAAACTGAAATACTATATTAACGGAAAAATTATTAATACGGATATTCATTTTTTCTTATTCTATGTTTACTGCTCTATCAGAATATATGTGTTTTTATTATGCTTTAGGTCTTTTACTATGTGTAGGCCTAAAAAGTATATAAGCATGCAAAAATCAAACAAAATGTAGAGTTTCACATTTCACGCTTTAACTCAAAATCGTTTATAGTTGTTTCAAATATTCTTGTGTTTTTGAGTAAGGAAATATATTTCAAACAACTTGTATATCTTGGATTTTCGTAAAAAAATCTTTTTCTATTTTTTGGAAGGCCTTACTTTTGAAATTTAGTTTTTAGCAAATGTTTGTTTTTTGGTTTTTGCCATGTACCATTTTTGTTTGAACAAAGGTTCAGGGTTTGTTAGTATATTTAGATTCTACAGAATGTCCCAAATCCAATGAAATATAATGTTATATGTTTTTGTAAAAATAGGTATTTTATAACAGTTAACATAAAATGCTGCACGGAGGGCAAAAACTGCCTGGCCCCACAGAATCTCACCATTTGGCCTTTCTAGGGTTAAAAAATCAATTTTATTCATATAATTACAGGTGAATGTGTATAAGATCCTCGAAAATTACCTGACAGATGAAGGGAAAACATTCAAGGAGGACGTAAGAAACTTGATGATCCACCATATCAACATTAGATTCCCATTATTGGCAGGACTTCTACGTAAGACATTCAATTAATCAATTTTATATTACGCTACAAGACCTCTAAGTACTGTTTTACAAGAAGAGCTTGAGCATCTGGCTCTCGCGCGGGTTTTTTCATGCGACTAAGATAAAACCTTCCATCGTTTATGTACAATACTTTACATCATCAAATCAAATCAAAACACACAAGTCAGAATAAAAAATTTATATTCATAAATTGTTCTTTTTATAAACGATTTTTTTTTATTTATACATGTTGTTGGACATGAAATGCATTACTGAACTATTTGCCAAGTTGTTAAAATAAAGATATTGACTTGACAAGGATTTTTAATATTTAAAACCAAGAATTTTCATTTAAATGTAGGGTTGATTGATGTCGGACTTACTCATAAGTTATGAATAGGTTATGTTTTTATTTATTTAAATTACTTAATTTTCTTTCATATGAAATAACAAAAATAAATTTATATAAAAATTTCAGACTGCAAAAAAACGTATGGGGAAACATGCAAAATCATTAAAAAAACGATGTTCCTTGGGGCAGAGATGAAACAAAAATCTGTGCTTGGGGGAAAAAAAAGGAAACAACCACAGAAAAGAAAAGAAAACGTAAATGAAGCAACAAAAAAAAACAAAGAAAAATTCGGGGGAAAAGCTACAAAAAGATGAGGAAAAAAAGGCAGAAATAAATGAGGATAAAAGGCAGAAAAAAATGAGAGGATTAGATGATTCTGATTCAAGCACAACAGAAAAAACAAACATCAAAACTAGATATTTCAGAAATAGTATAGTATATAAAGTACACTCTCGATTATCCGAGCCCTGGATATCCAAGACTCCGGGTTATCCGAGGCAGCTCTATGCTTAAATATATGTTTTTATTTTCTTACTAAACTTTATAAATATGCGTGAAAAAAGTGTTTTCTTTCAAAATTCTACCATTTGCAACTCAAAAGGACTTTCATTGTCGTATTTATTGGTAAATACTGTATCTGATAAAGCATTTTCAAGTGGTCTTATTACAGCCCAACATCAAAACACGTAAACTCCGTATTATCCGAGGTAGCCTCGGTCCCAAATACGTCAGATAACCGGGAGTGTATTGTATTTATGGTGTGTGATGAATTATTAGAAAAATATACTAATTAGGAATCTTATATTTATTTACCTTACATGAGTTAATGAAATTGTATATTAAATTTATATATGAATTAAAATATAGTATCTTTATATCAATAGACAAGCATTTTTTCCATAAGGTTTTTGTACTCCTTTTTTTCTCAGCCTGTGTGCAACGTAGCAAAAATCTAAGCACACCGATAGAATTGTATTTTCCTGTAGATGTGCAGAATCCCATTGAAATTTATTTTAGTCTTTTAGAAATGTAGAAAATTCAATTTAAAATTTCAAAAAAAATTAACATTAGCCTTATGAGTTGCTGTTTTGGAGATATCATAACAACCAAATGTAAACAAAGTTAGCATCATATGTAGCTGTTATCACATGCTATTTTTCTAGAGTAAAGATTTGATGTAGAAACATTAAGCCACAGTTAATTGGGGCATGGAGTGAAAATATAGAATTTGATTGAAATCAGGACTACTTAAAGAAGATTAGGGATATCATACTCAAATGTGTTCCATTTTACATATATGGAAAAATAAAGTTTACTTGCTTAAATAAGATTGAGATAAAATTTTCTGATAAAAAGGGAAGAAAAAAGTTCATTAAGTTAAGTTTCTACCATCCAATGTACTAACTAACATGCAACCGGCAGGGCCGGCGACGGGGGGAGGGGCAAATGCAGAGGGGCCTGGACTCACAGGGGGCCCGAATCCACGCGAGATTAGTAAAAATGGGGCCCTGAATCGAGATGAGTAAAAAAGGCGGGTTTCTCAATGGCACATGGGTCCGAAAATCCTGTCACCGGGCTTGGCAACCGGAGTATAAATGGACACATTATATTCAAATTTTGTTTTTATTAGTGGATAATGGGTAAAATATATATTACATTTTAGTGATGATAATAGGAAGAGAGGGAAGGAGGGAAAAAGTTCCAAATGATAGGAAAGAAGGGAGGAGAGATGGTAAGAAGAGAATAAAGGAGAAAAGGAGGGAATGGTGGAAAGAAGGTCGGAAGTAGAGAGTGAGGAATTAATGGAGGGAGGGAGAGAACTGTAATAAGGGGTGTACAGGATAAACTGATTTGATGACTGAAGTTTTACTTTCCTCTGATTCAATAATTATTCTTAAAAAAATAAACATGAAATCTTAATAAAATAGTCATTATCTTAATAAAATAGTAATTACTAAAAACCATGCCATAAGCCAGAAATGAAGTAAAATAATTAGTCAAGGACTGAGTCTTTCTCTTTTGTTTTTGGGACCCCAGTTTGGTTATATTATGTGTTTACATGGAGAATATGTACTAAATGAAATGTATTTAGAAACGCATTGGTTTATGCGGGGATTATTTATAAAATTAGCTATCCCTAATTGTCACTTTGAAAATTGGTCGAATTTTCGACCACTGGCGATCTCTAGTACTATATTATTAGTTAGGAAAGAAATATATTAACAGACAGACAAGCATAATTTTTCACTTTTGAGCTGGACTATTCCTGGACTGGCATTGGTAAAGGGTAAGATTTGAGCAAATTAAAGGAATATGAAAAAATTATTTATATGTAAGTATGATGAAAACTAAGTAATTTAATATTATTAATATATATTTATATTGTTTCAGGGCAAAACAAAAGATGATTAAAAAAAATAAAAAAGAAGTTGAAATAAGTTTAATTTTTTAATTTTTGATTTTTGTAAATAGAAATTTTTGTATTTTTTTGGTAAAGTATGATTTCTTTTTAACTTTGTTAAATTGTTAAATGGACAGATAATAAATCATGTCATTAATTAATTTTTTTTTATTTGTTAGTTGATAAACGTTTCTTATTGATTTTTTATTACATCATTAGATTAAAAAAAATTGTCGTCGGTTAGTAGCGTAAGAAAAATTTTCTGCAGGTCTTAAAGGCTAATTTTTATGTTATCGTGCACATCTTCAGGAAAATACAAATTTGTTGGTGTTGTTATTTTTTTTACTATTACATTGCCTAGAGAATGTAAAAAAAGGGATTTTATTAAACATTAAAAAAATTAAGATTAATAAATTCAATAATATTACTTTGTGTTGTCACTGAGTAAAGGGAATTTAATTGTTTTTTTAAGTTGTATGAAGTATATTTCAGCCTACCTAGTGACAGTTTGGCAGCCTGCATGTATGTTGATATTTTCATTTTATTTAACCTACAAATTTAAATAATTCAAAATGCCACTGCAAAATAAAAGTATCTACCAATTATTAATAATATTCGAAATACAAATTCATGTTAATACAAATGTTTATTCTATATTCGTTTATTGTCTGTGTTCTATTGTATTTCAAATTGTTAGTAAGTATAAATTGTAATATAGTTTTGCTAATGATAGAGGTACAAGTCAATAGTCTCTGTAAAAGAATATATTTCTCATATATTTAGTACCTATGACATTTTGATATCATTGACCTACACTTTTTTGCATGTTATTTTTGTACCTATAACTTTATTTCTCAAATCAAAAACCATGCTTCATGATGTGAGCATATAAGTTGTAATAATTTGCTGGCTAACATCGTACATCATAACATCATACTAGCTAACTATGCTCAAATCTTTCTAATTTCTTTACAGCATACAGTTTCTTTGCTTTAAACAAGATGATTAAAATTAATTTTTTGGGTTAAACATTTCGACACTTTCATAGGGCGCTACCTTATTACCGGTACCTAAGATGGCTATATTTTCATCATCAACTACCATAGTAACTAGATAGGCCTAGCTGAACAGTTTAATAAAAATGAATTTTTCTTGTCTTTTAACAATTCTGATTGGTCAATAGTTAATCATCTGCTATAGTTTTGGACAGCCTTACTGGCGGGTGAGTGAGTGCGCTGTATTCAGAATTGGCGTGAAACATCTGTGTTGTGTAGGCATTCAATTAAATGATCACATGTTTAAGTAAATGTGCACTTACAATATTAACGTTTTTGCTGCAAGTTCAAAATGCAATAAATATTAAATATAAACAAGGTCTCGTTGAAATCTAGGCTACTTCAAACTTATATATAAAATTAAAGTAAAAGTTTTCGCAGAGCTTGCCGCAAGTCTAAGAAGAGGTTTTATTCTCATTAGTAGTGGCAATACTTAATATTACGTTTGGTATTGCGCAAGACAACTTTCGGTAAAGTATTGCAAGACAAATTTAGTAGTGTTGATGTGCCTTAAAAACATAAACAGTGTTTTGACAGATTAACACAATTATGAGTTTTAGCAGATGATTTGTAGAGTTTCCACATTTTGCCACCCGCCAGTAAGGCTGTCCAGAACTATAGTAGCCTATAGTCGTTCAAATTAGTATAATGACTGGGACGGTGGCGTGTCCTGTAATCCAGCTACTAGGAGTTCACGAACTGTGGATAGTTATAAGCGATGGCTTGTATAGAGGGGGTGTTCCCTAGTGGGGTTTAACGTTGAGACTAACTCCAATCGATTTCTGGTGGTCTAAAACCCCAATTTAAACAATAAATAAAAAATCCTAGGACAAAATAAAAATTTTGCCTGTACAAATATTGTTTGTTTTAGATTATTGAAACTTTGATGTATCATAGGGCATAGACATGGGGGATTTTTTTAAAAATCCGTTCTCATTGGATGACTATGCACTAAGAGGAACGTTCATGCAAAGTTTCGAGTTTCTAGGTCAAGTAGTTTGAGCTGTGCGATCATGGGTGAGTGGTATTTTAAAAATATATAGTGGATTTCAAGCTCACCTTACAGAACAAAACATATGGGAGATGCTATTCTATTATATTTTCTGGGTACATTTGTTTTTTTATAAAAAAAAAATTAGGCCTAGGTGTTATAAAATCATTAGCTAGTTATAATATAATAACAAAACAACCAGCCATACCAACCAACCAACCATACTATAACTTAAATTGCAATTTGAAATACATGGCTTATTGAAAATTTGGTTTGAAATTTCAAAACT
This sequence comes from Flexamia atlantica, assembly GCA_035578135.1. Classification (NCBI taxonomy): domain Eukaryota; kingdom Metazoa; phylum Arthropoda; class Insecta; order Hemiptera; family Cicadellidae; genus Flexamia; species Flexamia atlantica. Next base: position 7,656,419 of record JAQJVK010000020.1, read on the forward strand.
GAAAGTTATTCTTGGAACAGATTATAAGTAGGACCTAAACATAAAATAGGCTATTACTTGTTTATTTATATTTGAATGTTTTGCATTAAATGTAGTTGATGAGCAGCGCAGTTGCGAGTCCAGAGCCAGATTCTCAGCCTATCTACTTGTTTGACATCATTAATTCGACAACTTGTCCTGTTTTTAAGTGAGACCTTGGTTATATGTAGTTTGATTAAAACATAATTCGTCAAATGGAAGCGATTCATCAAGCTAATTTGAGATCATACTGATGTTCTATCAATAAAATAAATGAAAATTTTAATTAAAGAAATAAATAATATTGACCTAGACTATGGGCGTATAAAAAAATTGGATATGCTGCTCTTTGATTTTTAAATTTCACCAGGTAACAATATGAAAATCGAGGAAAAGATAAAATCTGTAGTAATTTAAAATATGATTATGTCTGTAGCGAGACCTCGATCACTTCTTTCACCTCTTGGTATTGGTCTGAGTGTCCATCTGCATCGTAAGTATGGGTCCAAACTTCTAATCGATTTGCTGCATGGATCGGGTGTGTGCGAGCTGTAAAGAATCTTTGAAGTTCGAAGCTTCTGCAACAATCAATTCAAAGGTTGAAATAAAGTCAAATGCCTACATTCAATATGTGTTTGACAGTGCAGACCATAATGTAAGTACGCTTGATGGCCACAATACCTTTCTTGCAATGGGTGGTATACGTTGTGTAGCACCAGGTGAAAGTATTTATGTAACAGATAAAGTTCCAAGACCAAAAGAGACCTATTTAGCAGGACAAATAGGCTAAATAGGTCTCTAAACCTATTTAGAAACCTAAATAAGACCTATTAAGATACAATAAAAATGGTTTTGTTTAACAAAAACCAATTAAGTGGCTATACACTTAATTGGTTAAGTGTATAGCCATCCTCCCCACAACCACCTCTTACCGATAATCACATTATTGATTCAAATTCTGTTTCAGTGTCCTTGTGTTGTTTAAATTAAAGCTTGATTATTGTTTTTTTGTGTTAAATCTCTTTTGATAAATTGTCTACGAGCTCTAGCGTTGTTTTCATTTTATTTTATATTAGATTTTTTATTAAAAACCAATAATTTAAAATGTCCTTAAGAAACGTTAATATTAGAAGCCAGACTAAAAGTACGATCTTCAATGTTCATACTTATTTAAAAAACTTTGTTACAAACGTGCCGACCTTGACAGTGTGGGAAGTGTTCCACCAAACACAAAAAGCGACAACTAAGGCTTGCTGAGTTTCTATCCGAGCAGTTCAAAGAGTAACGGGAGAAGGAAACAAGAGTAAAGAAATTCATACCGCCCTAAGTGATGATGGCACTCTTGTCATTCCAAACCAAGTTGAGTTTTCCTCGCCTAAAAGAAAAAAAGGCACAAGAAGTGGATCACACTGACCTTGATCAGTTCGACAAGGACGTAGTGCGGCGAACACTTTAGGAGTTTCAAAAAATTAAAATCCGCATTAGTAGAAAAGATTGGCTTTGGTTGAAGCATAGGTTTCCTCTGGGAAATTTTGAAAACCACGGAATTCCATTATAAAAAATTAATGATGGCCGTAAATTCCTGATGGAACGTAGCGATTATGTTACTTCCCGTGTTCCGTCTTTGAGAAAAATGCACGATTTCGGAAGAGAAAAAAAACCGCACCCAATCATCTACTTAGACGAGACATGGGTTAACCAAAACCATCACAAGAATCGTCTGACAAAGCTCTGAAGGTAAAAAAATGTAGAAATACATGCAGTAAATTTTAGGTACAGTTGGCAATAGTTTATTTTCAAAACAATTTCATTCAATGCATGTTCTTTTGGTCGCTCTTTTATTTCAAGCAATCGAATAAAAATTGAATAGTACAATATTTTTCTTATATTAAGGATGGTTATTTTAGATTCAAATTAGGATTTAACAATTTCACTTTGGATTGATTGTTTTAGTGTTGTATATGTCGCAGCCACTTAATTGGGCACTTCATAGATAGCACTACAGAAAGCGGACATAGTGCAGTGGCTGTCAAGCAAACATAGACTATAACCCATTACACACTGTGACTGAACTCCTCTCGCAGGTGCTTCGTGGATGAACTAGCCTTTCATACAAAAGCCATGACGTTTTTCGGCTACCTCCTTATCACTGTCAATACAACCCTATCGAACGTTTATAGTCAAAAATGAAAGGGGAGGTAGCGCTGAACAACAGCACATTTAATATCAAAGACGTCAAGGCCCTTCTTGAAAGTGCGTAGTGTCAGAGCTGAAGATTGGTCGAAATGCGTGCTTCACGCAGATAAATTCGGTGCCTAAAGAAAACCTCTAAATAGAACGGGATGAAACCATCGATGTAAATAAATACAACTGGATAGCGCGCTCCCCGAAAGGCTCGTGTAGTGATTTCCGAGCCAACACAGTTGTGCGTTGGGGTTGCAGCTGGGCCGAATTGAAGGGGCATTGGGGGAAAAGCGCGAAACTGTATTGTTAACTGTATTGAAACTGCACGGATTTGGGAGCAGTTTTACGGATAAAGCTTGCTATAATAAATGTATTTCTATAACTATTTAGTAATTACAATTAATATTTAACTAGACGGTCAGTACAAGTTGGCCGGCAAAAGATGCGTTCCCCCATCGCCCCTGCAAAATCTTAAACGCAACCACTGCCGGCGGCTCGCGTCGCGGGGCCTGAGTTACCAATCCAGTGTGTATTTATTTACATCGATGGATGAAACCTCCAAACCGATTGCTGGATACTGAAGCAATGTAATTTAATACGTTTCAGTATTCTAAATTGGCCTTGGGTATAATATATCTTTGCGACATCAAAAAACAGTTGACGAGAACTAAATTTTTTGGAGCATGAGAAAACTATTTTCAACAGTTTGATATTTATGAACAACTGGTGAATTATAGTGGTTACAGTTAATCTTCAATTACTTTTTATTGTTAGATAAAATTCATGAACTAAAACAGCTTTAATGCTAGGTAAAACCTACAAATTACGTCACTTATGCAATGTATCATTTAGTAAAGTTTTATAGAAGTGAGGATCACCCCCGAACCCTATTACAATACCATCAATAAGACGCGGCGCGGCCGTAACGGTGACGATTTTACATTCTAACTTGTTAGGAAGGGCACAGATCGATGTTTTGTGGAGTTTTACATGGTGCCTGTCATTGCTTACAAATCGATACTTCTTCAAATCAAGTTACAACCGATATATTCTGTGAATAAGTATTTCGTCTATAATTGTACTTTTGGTATTAAAGTGTAGTTTGAACTGGAATTTCACGAACTATCTGCACAAAAAAGTTCCTACGGTAAATTCATTTAAGCAATTGCTCAAGTTACGTTAAAAAGAGTATTAAGCGAGCATGTTTACAGGGCGTGCATTAAGTTACATTCAAGATTTCCTTACTATTGTCAAAGGGATAATTTAGTATTTAATAATTTTTGTTCCTTCATAATTGTGATATCGTCTCCTTGTACTATATTTAGATGCAATGGACTTTCATTCAGTCTGTCAGATATATGGCATTTGCGAAATAAACGGATTTTTCCATTTTTACAATGTGTAAAATATAATAAGTTTGTCAGTAGTATAGGTTATCGCCGGGGGGGCAACCCTCACTTTTGCTAATAAGAGTTTTATAGCATATTGATACAATTCACCTTTCACCTTAAGAATTACCACATACCTTGAACATTTTAAAATACAAAGTTATAATAATAGATTAAAAATACTACCTTTGCTAGTCAATGTCCGATTTGTCTAATACTTGGAAATGTGATCATTCCTATTACACTTATACATTTTGAAATATAAAATCAATAAAACAGGATTCGTCTGTTGCTGCCTGAGGTCAATACATGTGTTATTCCTATCACACTTGTGCGTTAGTAAAATAGTCTAAAATAGCAACATTGCTCTTTATTGTCTGATTTGTCTAATATTTTGATATGTTGTTAAACTAAGCAAGTGAACTTGTAAATATTATAAATTAATTCTATCTACCCTATATCTTTTAAAATATAAGATTACAAAATTAGGTAAAAATGCTAACTTTGCCTTTGTTAACAGATTTGTCTAATATTTGGGTATGTTGTTAATCTAGGCAAGTGCATGTATAAATGATATATATTATTTTTATCTAGCCCGTATATTTTAAAATTATAAAATAGGCCAAATATATCAACTTTCCTATTTGTTGTCTGATTTAATAGATTGTAAATTAAATTGGGCCCCACACGTTCAATTCATGAAAAATAAATTGCGACAGTTAACGTATGCATTTACCCAACTCCGCGAGGTGCTGTCACAGCAGCAGTTGAGAACAGTGTACTTTGCCTACGTGCAGTCGGTGTTGCAGTACGGCATTCTTGCATGGGGCGGCGCCCTCCCGACGATCCTGGAGCCCCTCGCTGTTTCCCAGCGGTCGATTATTAAAACAATTTTGAGGAAGGGAATCAGATTTTCTACGTCTGAACTTTTTTATGAATTTTAGGTTTTAAATATTCGACAGCTTTTTATTAAGACTCTTCTCCTATTTATAAAAATGAATAAAAGCAACATTTTTACAAATTTTCAACACCATTATCCAACTCGTGGTAATATAAACCTTGGCATTTTTCTTCCAAGGTTAACTCATACAAGTATGAGAAGTGTTTCCTTTTATATTTGTCATATATTATTTAGGAATTTACCTGCCGAACTATGCATGGCTGAGAGTGACAGTGTCAGTGTGTACAAAAGGAAGATCAAACAGTGGCTTCTAAATACCGAGCCGGAAGTAGCAAAAGCTCTCATTCGTTCCCCTTACTCTTAAAAAAAGAGAGTTTCAACAATTAACCTAAAAATCTTTTTAGTCTGCTATATTTATTCTATTAATCTGTGATCTAATTATAAATTCATCATCATGGATAGTTGTTTTTTTTCTCGTAAGAAAATATTACAAAATTAAATGCGACTGAAATTATTTTTTGTCGCAGTCTCATTTTATTCATGGGTGTTTTGGTGTGAAATGTTTGTTTTCCTTAGCAACTTTTGCTTACTGTAGTTACTACCAGTTTTTTTACAGTAGTTAACCACTATAATATGTTGTTATCGACGTAACCTTTTGTTCTAATTGTATATAATACGTTCAAGAGTTCCTGATGTTTTCGTTTTTATATTTGTTACTTAATTTCTAATGTTTATATTTAATTGTAATTTGATTATGTATTTAAAATAATGTGATAGCGACTCATTTTCATGCACAGACGAAGAGTCTTTTTGGGAATTATTTAAATCCTGTTTCATTATTTCTTGTAAACAACACTGTAAATTTTCAGCAATAAAGCTTTTTTTGATTTGATTTGTCTAATATTCGGGCATGACGTTAACTTAAGGTAGAATATTTGCAAATGATATATATTAATCCTATCTGCTCTGTATATTTAAAAATATAAAACTATAAAATGAGCAAAAAATATTAACTTTGATGTTTATAGTTTGATTTGTATAATATTTGGGCATGTTGTTAACCTAAGTAGTTGCATCTGTAAATGATGTGTTTTATTTCTATCTAACTTGTATATTTTAAAATATAAAATTATAAAACAGGCCAAAAATATTAACTTTGGTCTTTATTATCTGATTTGTCTAATACTTGGAAATGTTGTTCAGCTAAGTAAGTGGATTTGGAAATAGCACATATTAATCAAATCTACCCTGTATATTTTAAAAGGTAAAATTATAAAATGGGTGAAATTATCAATTTTGCTGTTTATTGTCTGATTTGTCTAATATTTGGGTATGTTGTTAACTTAAGCTAGTATAGTTATAAATTATATATATTAATCCTATCTACTCTGTATATTTTAAAATATAAAATTATAAAATGGGCCAAAAAATTAACTTAGATGTTTGAGTTTTGATTTGTCTAATACTTGGGTATGTTTTTAACTTAAGCTAGTATTTTGTAAATCCCATTTACTCTGTATATTTTAAAATATAAAAATTTTAAATGGACCAAAAACATTAACTTTGATGTTTATAGTTTGATTTGTCTAATACTTGGGTATGTTGTTAGGCTAAGCAAGTGCATGTTAAATGGTGTATATTAACTATATTTTCTTTGTATATTCCAAACTATAAAATTATAAAATAGGCTAAAAATACTAACTTTGAGCTTTATTGTTTGATATGCCTAATATTTGGATGTGTTGTTAACCTAAGCAGCTGAACTTGTAAATAGCATATGCTAATCAAATATTACCACTAACTTTTAAAATAAAAAATTACAAAAATATATAAAAATGCTAATTTTGTATTTATTAACATATCTCTCTAATATTTGGATATGGTGTTAATTTAAGTAAGTGCATGTGTAAATGGTATATATTGATAATACCTACCCTGTATATTTTAAATTATAAAATTACAAAACAAGCAAAAAGATTAACTTTTGTCTTTACTATTTGATTTGTCTGTGTTTTTGATATGCTGTTAACTTAAGTTAGTACATGTGTAAATTGTATACAATATTTCCATTTACCTTGTATATTTTAAATTATAAAATTACAAAATAAGGAAAAATATTAACTTGTTTATTTATTAACTGATTCATCTGTATTTTTGATATGTTGTTAGCTTAGGCTAATGTATGTTTATAATGTGTAAATTATGTTTATTTACTCTGTATATGTTAAATTATAAAATTATAAATATTGATGGAAAATTAATTTAGCTCTTTATTGTGTAATCTTTTTTGGTATTTGGATATGTAGTTATTCTGTGTTAGAAATTTGTAAAATCTATATAATATTGATATCTACCTTCTATATTTTGTATTATAAAATTACAAATGTGGATTAAAAAAATTAATTTGCCTCTTTATTGTTTGGATATGTCGTTGTCCTAGACTAATATATGTGGAACTACTAAATTTTATTCTCATATACCCTGTACAGTTTAAATTATAAAATTACAGGGTAAAAAAACAGGTAAAAAAATAATTATTTTAGTTTTTACTAGACAATTAATTAAAACTTTTGTTTTATGACCGTTCTTACCCAGTACATGTGTAAATTGAACATAATAATCCTATCTGCCCTGTATAATTTAAGTTGTAAAATTATATAAACAGGTAAAATATTAACTTTAGTCTTTGTTGATTGATTTATTAAATAATTGGATATGAATTAGTCGTAAGCTAATGCTTAGTATAATGTAAAAGGGTGAAATTACAAATACAAGTAAAAACAAATTAACTGATCCACCTCTAATTTTAGCATGTTGTTAACCTAGACAAGTACATGTGTAATACTAATCCAATGTACCCTGTTATGTAATATTTTTGTAAAAAATGTACGTTGGACTTACACACTTATTTTGACAAACAATAATAAGAATATACAAAGCCTAAAGCCTGGAAATTATAATTTGATATATTGCAGAACTTGTAGTATTTGTATAAAACTGTCTGTTGGACCTACATACTTAGTCTGGCCGAAATTTAAAAGAATTTACAGAACATGTAAAATAATTATTATTAATTTGTAACTGCTAAATATTATTCTTATCTATCCTGTAAAATTTAAATTATAAAATTATAGGGTAAAACAACAGGTAAAAATAATGATTTAAGTTTTTATTGGCCAATTACTCAAAACATTTGTTTTATGATAATCCTTAGGCAGTACATGTTTAAATTGTACATAATAATCATATCTACCCTGTATAATTTAAGTTGTAAAATTATATAAATAGGTAAAATATTACCTTTTGCATTTGCTGCCTTTGTTGATTGATTTATTAAATAATAATTGGATATGTGTTTGTTGTAAGCTAATGCATAGTATAATGTAAAAGGATGAAATTATAAATATAGGTAAAAGATTTAACTGATCTTCCTCTAATGTTCGCATGTTGTTAACCTAAGCAAGTACATGTGTAATACTAATCCAATGTACCCTGTTATGTAATATTTATGTAAAAAATGTACGTTGGACTTACACACTTAATTTGGCAGACAATAATAAGAATTTACAAAGCCTGGATATTATAATTTGATACATTGCAGAACTTGTAGTATTTATGTAAAACTGTCTGTCGGACCTACATATTTAGTCTGGAAAAACTCATAAGAATTTACAGAACGTGTAAAATAATTATTATTATAATCACTTTGTCCATACTTTCTGGATATTTTCTTTATAACCTAAGCATAGCTTGCAAAACTATTGCCTTTAATGTTTGATTTATCTGTGATAATCATAAGCTTACCAGCCTTGTAAAATTTAATGTTGATTTATACTGTAATCTTAACATGTTTAGTTGCAAATGGTGGCAACAAGAATAGCAGTATTTGTTTTTGTATAGTCAGTCTGGTCTGTGTATATATTGTATATGTTTCTTTTATAAACTTACCAACTTGATTAGTTGTTGTTATCCAGCTAGTACATGTGTACATACCAGGATACAAATACGTATTGTCCAGTAATACCTGTTAAATAGTTAAAAATAAATTGTAACACATTATGGGTTAGAGAAATACTATTTTGTTTTAATATATTTATAAATGTCTGTAAACAATTGATAGATCTTGTAACATTTGTGTAAAACTCTATGATGGACTTGCACACTTCATTTAACAGCTATTTACAATTATTTACAGAATTATATATAATTATTACATTTTCTGTAAATTATTAAACCAGAGTTTACAGATATTTTACAGACTTTTACATATTCTGTAAATATCTGTGCAGATATCTGTACAGAGTTGATTAATTAATTATTTTAATTTATATATTCTGTAAATATAATATAATAATCTGTACTTATTTCTTTTTTAAATTGTTTGGTAATGTATTATCTATTCTATCCTATTACTTTATTATTAATTTAAATGAGCAATTCTTGTAAATCCTATCACGAAAACGGCTCTAACGATTTTAACCCACTCGCCTACCTTTTTGAAATTTTGCACATAGGTGTAGTTTTTATTTTTAAGTTCACCTACGCAGTCCATTTCGCTGTAGACACGCAAACTTTTAGAAAAATGAAATTTAAAGTTAAACAATTTTAACATTGGGTCATATGAGTAGCTGGTTACACAATTACAACAAAAACAAAAGTAAACAAATCAATCATCGAGCTGTTCATAAACAAGTCATCTAAAACTTTAACTATGTCACGTGGCAAGTATAGTGAAATAGAACTGAGATAATACAATTGAGTACAGATTGTTCAAGGGGTTTAATCAAATATGTTATTTAAAAAATGTAAACAGGCAAACAGCTTGTTTTTGGTTAATCTATATAAATAAAAATCAATTCGATGAGTGGTAAAACACAGTACGTTGTTCCAATGTTAATCTTACCTAAATAAATAAAAACATTTCTATTTCTTTTGAATCCAATAACTTTTTTATTTTTGCACCAAACTTGATAATTCTTTTTTCGCTTTCTTCGTTTTTTTAGGACAAGGTTTGTGTGAAATAAAATTTTTAATTCGACCCTGGGGCTCTCTCCCACTGGCCTTTAAGTTACTTGGCCATGTATGCCTTCTGGTAGAGTAACTTGAAAACTAATTCAAATTATAACCATAAGTTGACATGTAAACAAATTTGAATTTGAAATATGTGTTTATTTATTTACACTTGAATCATTATTTACTTTTGTAGTTCAAGGATATTGTGAAACTAAAAAGTCTATTCTAAAGTTAATACTTGTATTTGAAGAATTCCGATTACATGCCACGTGAAACTACCTTTTTATCTAACTCTAACTAGGCTTTTAGGATGTTTAGAAATTAAGATAAATTCTCATAGTTTTGATTTGTTTTAGAAAAATTAATATTGCAGGCCTTATATGAGTGTGTGAAAAACTGCAGTTTTTTATTTGGCCAGAGAGGTTGAGAAGTGTTTGAGTTCAATAGTTCACCAAAATCATGACTATATTTTAAGTTTAATATAACATTGATTCAGTATTATTCTGATTCTTGAAAATGACACGTTACCCTCGACGCAACAACCTGATCCGTAGAGAACGCAGTGCTATGAGTGTAGGACACTTTCGAGCAAGTCAAAATGACAAACAAAACGAGTCTCGAAATGAAGATGAAAGTGCTTTATTTAATCTAAACCATCAACGAGGAGATGTTGCATTCATTGAGCTGCGTTTAATTATAACGCGACGATCGATTACAGTTTATTGTCAATAGTTGCTATTGGCTCAATGAACATTGTGTTTCAACAATTGCAATGATTTTAGGTTTAAACATGAAGCCCCTGTAATGTACTGCACCAGTGGCCAACTACAATTGACACCAATGGAATTTCAGGTTGAACCAGGCAAAACTCCGTTCCGTGGAATACGTACATCTTCGGGATGCTACCAATACTGATTGGAATGCATTTAATGACGGCAGAGTGACTATTGCCCCAGCAACATGCGTCGGAAGTCCGCGACATGAGTACGCTCATTATGTTGGATGTACGTCATTATGGTACACCAGATTTGTTTATTACGTTCACGTGCAATTTAAATCGGTCAGAAATTCTACAAGGATTATTTCCTGGCCAATCTCATGGATTTTATATTTAAGCATTGCATGTTCGGCGAGACGCATTGTGGGACGTATTCAGTAGAATGACAAAAACGCGGTTTACAACACGCACACATCCTTATTTGGTTGGTTGAGAAGATAAAACCGAATGAAATGGATTATGTGATATCAGCTAATGTAATGAAGGATATCCATTCAGCTAAAAGTCGGTTCAGTAGTTATTGTGTTGCGGATCATTAACTCACTGTTCGTATTTGTAATGGCATTCAGCTGACGGTAAAAAGATTAATTAACAACATAATTGAGGCAACGATTTTGAAAAAAAAAAACTACAAAGGTGAAGACGTTTTTATTCCACGTATCCACATAATTCCAAACGATACGCCCTTTGACTTTAAGCGGCAACAATTTCCAGCAGCTTGCATTTGCAATGTCCAAATTAAACGGACAGTCGTTGAATGTTTGTGGAAACCACCTTGAAAATCCATGATTTTTACATGGCCAATTTTATGTCGCCTGTTCCCGTGTGGGAACACTGAAAATATAATTTTTGCGCCAGAAAACAAAACTAACAATGTTGTATGTTAATAAAGCTTTAGTATAAAACCTATGTTGTTTATGTGAATATTTTGATATTTATTCAAACTAAAACAAATTATTCATAAAGAAAAAAGGACAACGTCTGTCGGGTCAGCTAGTTGGAAATAAAATGACACAGCAACAACATGCATTTTTTACATAAAGGTGTTTTGATTCTTTAAATTTAATTTATATCAGTTTTTAGAAGTTTGCAAATACGATTCATGAAATAGAGATAATAGAGCAAATTCCTTCAAACCAAGATTATTTAAGGTTGCCAAGTCAAAAAAAACTTTGCATTATTCAACTCGATCCACCAGTTTTTTGCTGCAAAATTTAGATGCTTACAAAATTAATAATTGTCTAATGAATATGAACATACCAACGTGCGTTAAACCGTTGGTCACTGAAACGAGCAATGTTAGCGCGATTAGAAAAACAATACCAACCAAATTTAATAATTGAACAAAATGGAAACCTCAGTTGATCAAACCACAAATTTAATTGTCTTTGTGGAGAGCACTATGAATTTGTATGTTTAAAAATATTCCTGTTTAAGCTCGGTCCCCAGATATATATATTCGTTCTTTAAAAGACATGTCTTAGGTGGGGTTTTGTTAATTTCAAATACCTTGAGTATTATTGGGCACTTTCCACCTTCAGTTGACGGCGTTGGTCCATTTATTTAGCGAAAACTGCAATGAGGTCAAATCAGTCCATTTGTCACATCAATACACAAACACAACATTGACGAAAACACGTAAACATTAAAACAACGCACGCCTAAACGAACCTGACGTTTCGAAAAACAAAAAAAAATGTTTTTCGTTATCAAAGGTCCCCGGAGAATCACTCACCTATTTACATTCTTATTCGTGGTCGCGGTCAATCGAGCCGAGCGCCTAACCATGACTGCCGTGCGTTATCAACTCCTGGTGGAGGGAGGGGCGGGGGGCAGCTGTCTTGTTATGTTGTGTTGCTGATAACATTTGTTTTTTTGCTCTTTCAGGCAGGCGTTGTATTTCTTATGCAGGTTCTTATTTCAGGTTTTACGTTACATTCAGCTAAGGCGTTTTCCCAGAAATCCTCCATAAAAATGTTGCTTAGTACGGGGCTGAGAACACCGCCCATTGCCAAGCCAGCTGTCTGTTCGTAAAACGTCAATTAGCTGAAAATAGTTTGACCTTATACATACAGTTAACAACTCCAGGTTCGTGTCGCAGAGCACATGAAAAAAGCTAAGAACAAGGAGTTATATGGCTCGAAAATATGTGAGCACATATGTAATACGGGTCATACTATGAGATGGGACCAGAATGTTGTGCTATACAAAGACTGGAGGAAGCGAAATTTAGCGGAGTCTCTGTTTATGGTGGTAGAGCAACACCCTATTTCCCGACCATCTGTGGAAATAAGTCCCGTTTATTTAGGCTTTGTAAGGGAAAAAATACAATGCCTACCTGACCGAGCAAAAAAACAAATGTTATCAGCAACACAACATAACAGGTCAGCTGCCCCCCGCCCCTCCCTCCACCAGGAGTTGATAACGCACGGCAGTCATGGTTAGGCGCTCGGCTCGATTGACCGCGACCGCGAATAAGAATGTAAATAGTTAAGTGATTCTCCGGGGACCTTGGATAACGAAAAACTTTTTTTTGTTTTTCGAAACGTCAGGTTCGTTTAGCCGTGCGTTGTTTTAATGTTTTCCGTGTTTTCATCAATGTTGTGTTTGTGTATTCATGTGACAGATGGACCGAATTGACCTCATTGCAGTTTTCGCTAAATAATTGGACCAATGCCGTCAACCTGGAGGTGGGAAGTGCCCAATAAAACTCAGATATATATTACTAGCTGATCAACAAGGTTTCACCCGTGGAAAAACATAAAAACTTCCCCTGTATTTTTTTTTTGGGATTTAACTAGCTGTTGGTAACCCGCTTCGCTGGGTTGAAAAATCTTATTAAGGGGATCCGCCACCAATACGGGAGATTTTTTGATTTTTTTGGATAAATAAAAGTTTGACTACCAAAACTGGTTCAAATTAACCTAAAAAGAATAAATATATATATAACAACTCCATTTTTTTCCTTTGATTACGTTTTATTTAATTTTTTTAGTTTTTTTTACGTTTTTTTTAATTTTAACAACTTTTGAATAACTTTTTTATTTTTGGATGAATTTTAATAATCTTTTTTTAATTTGTATATTGTAATCATAGGAATATTCCCCGGTATTTTAACTAGTGTAACACAAATAGGAAATTATTTATACACGTTTACGTAAAAAACAATATTTTTCATTTTATTATTTTCAAATAAACATTTTTTACCTATGAAAAAATTACTGTACAAAGCTCTCTATACCAACAAATCATCAATACAGTATGAAGATACACTGGTAAAAATTTCAGTCAATTGTCTCTTGTAGTAAAAAAGTTATTCAACAATTTGTGCTAAAAAACGGGGGAAAACACAATTTTCGGGAATCGGCTTACAAAGTTGAGCTGACACAGATGCACTAAGTAAACTTACCTACCTTCGAAATACCAATTTTCGAATAATAATTTTTTAAATATGAAAAACTGCTCAAATTTGCCCAAAATTTTGTATACAAGTTCAGAAATACATGTTCTATCCAAAAAAAATAAAAACCAAAATTTGACAAAAAATAAATAAATACCGAATTATCGGTGGCGGATCCCCTTAAGGTGAATAGTGATAGCTTTAGGTATTATATTTTTGGAGATTTGCTGTCCGATAGAAAACCCCTTCTCCTTTATATATATATAGAAGAAGAAGATAGATAAGATATATGACGGTTTTTTTACTTTTAAATTTCCTGTTTTTATAATTTAGGGGCTTTGACCTTCTCACCATTTAAAAAGCAAGGGGAATTTAATACGTCTGTTTTGTTTACATTATATCATGTAGTAGTAGCTGATGCTACGTGGAGCGTATGGAGTCGTCAACGGGAGACCATTATTTTCTGATTTCATCCTTACCTATTTGCCTATTATGTAAAAATGTAGCCTCAATCGGAGGTTTCCATAACAAATACCCTTTGCCTTTAACTGTCCAATATGGTCCGTTGAACATATTGCTACACGCGGCATTTATTCACATTTGTGTGTTGAAAAGTCGTCTTTCCTTGGGAAATAAATTAAGTGCTGCAATCTGTGGTTGACCTTAAGAACTTCATCTTCAAACTATGTCCATTTGTTTACTTAAAAACAAAGCGAACTGATTTTTTTCAAGATCGTTGAATAGCGCCACTGTTCCAAAAGATTAAGCCCTTTACTATACTGAAATAAGGCCCTTTTTAAGATTCTGATACGCACTAGGAAATGTCAAAATATCTTTAATACTACACAGAAAACGTTTAAACCCGCCAAACTTCACCTATTTGTCAGTGTGAAGGAAACATGAAATATTCAGCATTTGCATTTTATTTTTAGGGACTTTTGCCCCTACCAGCCACTAGTAAAAATTTATTGCATTGTACTGTAAGGGTTTTTCTTTGAATAATTCTGTGTTGTGATGAGAACTTACAAGGTGGAATTTGCTTCGTGAATTCGAATTTTCATGAACTTCACATAACTGTATGTTTTTTTTGACAAATAATATTGATTCATACATATGAAAAGATAGAAATGTCATTAATTTATTATTTTTAAATAAGTCTTTACATGAGTGTTGTCTTAATTTTTTACATATAATTCTTAGAGCCATTTTCTGTATATTAATCATATTAATTTGATTTACCTGGTTTTGTTTACTTGTATCAGTTGCTTGATAATGAAACCTTAAGCAAGGTATATTTAGTTCTCCTATGTTTAAATCTTAGAAATACCTATCCAGGGTGATTGATATAAGTGTCTCACCTATGTTTTATGGAAAATTATAAAAGTTATCAAAAAAAGTTAAATGGTAACCCCCGTGGATTATTTGTCCTATATTATATGGCTATTTTCATTATTTCATATTTGCCGCCATTTTCCCAATATGGCGGCCAACTTGGAAATTTTAAATAGATACACTATAATTTTTTGTCATTTTTAGGTAGAATGGACTATTTTAAGACATTTTTGTTCTTTGCAATTTTTCTCTAAACCAAACCGTTTTTGAGATATATGCGTTTTAATGTTTGAGTTATCTGCATGACCCTGCCCAGGAAGACCACAATTAATTGGTAAAAATCCTTACACCTACGGTTAAGTACAGCAATGAATTCAAATTACAACAAATTTCTTTGCAAAAAGGGTCATTTTCATAAAAAAAAACACAACAAAAGTAAGATAAAAAACATAAATAGTTTGATAATAAGTCAATTGAAAGTATTTTCACGATAGGTGTAATGATATATGACAATACTTTCAACCGAATTTTTATCTTATCTTTCTTGTGTTTTTTATTAAAACAATTATTGGTGCTGAGAAATTTGTAATTTGAATTCATTGCTGTATTTGCCCATAGCAAATACAAATGAACACATGATCATTGGTACAATGATTGTTACCAATTAATTGGGGTCCTCCTGGGCAACAGGGTCAGATAACTCACACATTAAAAACGTATATATCTAGAAAACGGTTCGGCTTAGAGAAAAATGGCAAAGAACAAAAATGTCATAAAATGATCCATTCTATCTAAAAATGACAAAAAAACATAGTGTATCTATTTAAAATTTTCAAGTTGGTCGCCATATTGGGAAAATGGCGGCAAATATGAAAAAATGAAAAACACCATATAATTTAGGACAAATAATCTAGGGGGGTTACCATTTAACTTTTTTTGATAACTTTTATAACTTGCCATAAAACATAGGTGAGGCACTTATATCAATCACCCTGCAGAAGGTTTGACGCCCATCAATCCTCGTTTTCAATTTTTTTTGTTTGTACTAGTCTCAATAAATTGAATTTTGAAAATCTTAGAAACTAATTTTATAACTGGGATTGAATATAGAGTCTCAAGTGATAATAGACTTGTGGCTATTTGCGGCAGCCTGCCTTCAATAATGGAAAACAATGGTGACAGTTCATCGGTAACATGGTTACTCAAAGCATTTAGTTTTTTGTTACAGTTTTGTTGTTGCGCTCTGGGACGTAGTCAGGTGGTCTGGACTTGATAATGCAAATTTCAATTTCTCGCTTCTCTGGGAGAGTGATATGCGTTACCACCAATTTTTTTCTATTTTACAAACCTCGTTCACAGTTTAAATAGAATACAACTACTTATTTTTAGGGCAAATAAACTCTGCTATTTTTACATTGCTACTTATTTTATTGCAATATTATTACTTATTTATTGCATTTACTTTAATGCTCCTGAATTAAAATCAAACTTATTATAATGTTTCTTACTTTATAGACTAGTGTAATTTTTGTCTGTTTTCCCACAAACGGTGCTCACAGTACTCCGTGTCACTTGACCTCTAACCATCTTGAAGCACAATCAAGAAGAATTGATGTTAAATATACAACTTGAAGCACTATGCTACAAAATTACCTCAAATCAAAATTTGTAAGTCGTATTTGTGATTATATGCTATCCTTCAAGGTTTTAAATGTCTTTTTGAAACACCCTATTGCAGTACTAATGAATACAATGACAATGATTAGTGTGTTTTTAAAATAACAGTGAATTTCCATTTTGGACTTTACTTAACTGTCCTTTAAATCCATGACCCTCAGACTGTTAATATTTTTTTTTGGAGATACTTCTAAAACTATTTCAAGTTGCACATTTACTTCTCAACATCGTCCTTAGGAATAACATTTATTCCTTTCCTTGAACACAAATTAAACCAAGAGGTTTCTAGAATTCTGGACGAGTAACTGGAACGAACTTAATTGAATGAAAACAAAATATTTCAGCCTTATCCTTCCTTGTCTTTTTCAGCCAGGAAGTTTGATCCTTAAATGTTTCCGCGGTGTTGGTTCCTCACCATTACTGCTATCCGCTGTTTCCGAGACTATGTTTCAAAAATGTTACAAGCCAGTCCCCCCTCCCACAGTCGAAATTAATTACAACTTTTAGAATAAAATCATGCAAAATATGTGGGCATCAAACATTTAACTTTTTAACTTGAGTTACTAAAGTTTGAATTGAAATCTTCCTTTTACAAAACAGTGGTAATATACAGACAGGGTGTTAAAAATGTGGGACAGTTACGAAGTGATTCCTTGGTTTAAAATAAGAAAAAACAAGTTTATATAAACATATGTCCTTAAGTGCTTCTTTTCCGTCTGTGTGCCTGTTTGTGAATTTTTCATCTTTAATCATATCTCATGAACCTCTTAACGTATAAACTTCAAACATGATATATGGATGACCACTAATGAGAACTATTTTTTTCAGAGGTATCAAATTTCTACTTTGCACCATTTCAAAATGGCGACTTTTTTGTATTCAAAACTAAATATCTTAAAACCGTAAATTAAAAAAGTATACAAGAAACAAAAAAGGTGCAAAACCTGTCTGAAATGTTTTTTACTCGGGAAAGTTAAAATTTCTCCGTTATTAGTAGTCCGATCATCATAATCTTAATATCAGCGTTAATTGGATTAAATTTTGCAACTTTTTTGTCTCATGTGTGATTATTCTTAAATCTACAATTTTTAAGATAATTAGCTTTAAATACAAAAAAATCACCATTTTGAAATGGTACAAAGTAGAAATTTGATACTTTCTTACAAAAATAGTTCTCAATAGAGGTCATCCAATCACCAAGTTTAAGTTTATACGTCAAGAGTTTCATGAGATATGATTAAATATGTAAAAATCGCAAACAGACACACAGACGGAAATCTAAGCACTTAAGGAGCAAGTTGTTAATATAAACTTTTTTCTTACTTTGATCCAAGGAATCACTACGTAAATTATTACCCCACATTTTTTGAACGCCCTGAATAATTCAATCACTGATATCTCGTGAGGGCAATAAATCACAAAAAAACTCTTTAATCTTTATTATCATAAGGTCTTACCTAGAATAACAAATGAGTTATACCCTATACAATTTATTTAACATTAATAACACAGAGATTTAAATAGTTGGTGCCAGTCAGTTCTATGGCACATATATACACGCTGGCTTGTAGCTCTACACTTCACACAGGTAAAGGGAGAGGCGAATACGGCACATCTACGACCGAGTGCGATACAATAGTGTACCTTGACCTCTTAATGATACTGTTTGAGAATATTTTATCTATGAACATGTACATATTTTTTACTTACTATGATTATACCAGTATTTTTCCCTTACATGCTAGAGAAGAATTTGGCATGATGGAGAGTTCGTTTTAAATATCACTAAGATTTAGAACGACTTTAATACCTTTTATTTATGCGCGTTATCAACCTACGCATTAGAACACAAATTTATTTTTTCCAATATATCCTCGACGACTAAACGTTCAGATACAAAACTGATTATCAAAAAAATTTATCCTTAATTAAAATTTACCAATGAGTCCCCTTCATAGTATTCTATGTAATCTAGGAAAAACATTCTCATTAAATCTTTAAGATGAAGATATAATTGGTACTCGTGATTTACTTAAGTCGGTACCTGGTGAACCGAGCTTTGCTTGATAGTATTTCAATTTTTACCAGTTCTTCCAATTACTATAAAACACTTCAATGTCATAAAATTGAAAAAAAAAAAACATTTTCATTACTCCATGCGAACTTTGGCCCTCTCGGTGTATTTTTCCTACATGGATGTAGTTCGCAAAAAGCCGCTATGATTACTTTATTTTTTACTTTTTCGTTGTTTATTTCGTCGCAAGCATGGCAACTCATAAGGCCAAATGTTAAATTTATACAACTTTAAAAACTAATTTTATAACGTTGTTCGATTCTCTCTGGCCAAATAACCTGCATAGTATACGCTTTCGAGTCAGAAATTATTTATTTCCAAAAAAATGGAGGAAATCTTCGGAGCCGTTTTCAAGATGATTGAGCAATCAATAAGACAAGCAAGCAAGTATTCGAACAAACACACACCCTAACTCTCTTTTATGAGCAATGTTTGCTTGATTGTATATTTGCTAATTTGCTTTTCTCAAAAACGAGATCTAATCCGGTCACATTGCCAGTAAAAATCTAATTACGTGAATTTGAAAGTTACAAAATTTTAACATTGACCTTTTGAGTTGCCATTATAGTAACGAAATAAACAACGAAAATATAAACAAAATTATCATAACAGCTGCTTGCAAACCAATCCATCTGTATAAGGTCATGTTCCAGCGTGTGAATGAAATAGCATAGAATATTAAAAATAATGTGTATAAAGAGAATGGTACTGAATTGTTCTATAGTGACGGGATGACTTGGTAAAATGAAATAGTACCGAACGTGTCTCGGTCCACCAAGTACTTATTTATTAGATTGAAAGGATTCGCTCAAAGTGTATCTCATTCGCGATCGTTGTGTACTCGAGGCGAACTTTTATATCCGACTCCATCGTATTTATCGATTTTTACAATCGTTCTTCACCATTGAATACTAATGTTGAGTAATCCATTCTAACCATCGGAACAATTAATTGTAAACAATCTTAAATGGTATGTTAGTAGTACTGGTAAATTATTTCTTGATCATCAATGTTGGTTACGTATTTTTGTCATAAGAATTGTAACCGAACACTTATTTGTACATTCAAACAAGACTTTACTATAAAACGAAAATGTAACCAAAATGACAATCCTCAGTTCATCGGGCAGTCTACAAAACACTACAACACTGACGACGACTGACATGACATGTTAGAGACAAATAATCAAGTGCAAGATGGCGAACTCTGTAGAATGTTATTATATAATGAGTTTTATTCAATTTTTTTTATAGTGTAGTTTTAATTTCATTGTATTAAGGTTAAATGTGATATGTTTTGTTGTAAGATCACATGATGTAAACGAATAATGTATTCAGTTTCAGTACTTATACAAGGTGTCCGGAAATTATGGTAAAACAGTATATGATAGTGGAGGGAAATATAAGAAAAAAAGTTCATACAAACATAGATCCTAAAGTGCTTAGTTTTTCGTCTGTGTGTCTGTTAGTGATTTTTAAATATTTCATCTTATCTCACGAACCACTTAACGTATAAACTTCAAACTTGATGTATGGATAACCATTAGTAAGAACTATTTTTGTAAGAGGAATTCAATTTCTACCTTGTACCATTTTAAAATGGCGACTGTCTTTTGTTTTCAAAGCTAAATTATCTAAAAGGAAACGTTATAAAAATCCAGACAAAAAAGTTGCCAAATTTAATCCAATTGACGCTAATATTAAGATTATGATGATCGAACTAATAATAACGTAGAAATTTTAACTTTTCTGACTAAAAACATCGTTCTTTAGAACATACTGTCTGAAATTTGCATGTTTTTATTCGGAAAATTTAAAATTTCCCCAATACTAGTTGTCTGATCATTATGATCTTAATATCAGGATTAATTGGATTAAATTTCGCAACTTTTTCATCCTTTGTATATTTTTTCTTAAATTTATGGTTTAAAAGATATTTAGCTTCGAAAACAAAAGCAATCGCCGTTTTGAAATGGTACAAAGTAAAAATTTGACACTTCTTAAAAATTTAGTTAGTAATAGTGGTCATCCTTATACCAAGTTTGAAGTTTATACGTTGAGAGGTTCGTGAGATATGACTAAATATGTAAAAATCACAAACAGACACACAAACGGAAAACGAAGCACTTTAGGACCTATGTTTCTTTTTTTCTTATTTACCCCTACTATCATATACTAAAATATTTTACCATAATTTCCGGACACCCTGTATAATCAACAAAACATCGACAAATCGATTGTAAACATCGATAGATACGTTGGAGTCTGATATCACAGTTCTGCCGTACTCGACTCTCCCGCCACCCTCCACCCAGAAGTCACCGGACGGAACCTTCTGTCCTCAGGTCCTCATGTTACAGAGGGAAGAGGTCCTTGTAGGGGAAGGAGGAGGCGATTCCGTCCGCGCTCTCCAACATGAACTTGGCCAGAGCCTTCTCTATGATCGGCCGAAGCTCGTTGATGAACTGCTCGAAGTTGGCGTTGATCGCGCTGTTGATGACCTCTCCTGCAACAGCACGTGGTGAAGTGTAAGTTCCAAGTGAACAAATAATTGCAAATTTAAATCCTACTAATATTATAAATATGAAAGTATGGATGTTTGTGTGAATATCTGCCTTTCAACCACGTGGAAATAGTGGACCAACTGAGCTGAAATTTTTCAGGAATAGAGCCACTATATCAGAAAAGGACAAAGGCCTATTTACTTCCTTATCCCCTCAGGCTACGCCCCGTGAACGTCCTTAGCTTAAATGTTTACATTTTATAAGGATGTAAACATTCAAATACTGAATTGTAAACAGCTGTGAATACTAAAATTTGACAGTTTAAAGAGCTGAAGTAAGATCAGCTGTAATTTTTATCGTGAGCGAAGCAACGGGCAACTGCTACAGATCTATTCAGCCAGAAAGTCTTGTAGGGGTGGAAGTGCGAGAGAGATGGAGAATACCCCCACCACTGTTTTTCCTTCATCGGTTGTGTATAGTCAACTTAAAATCCCACATGGCCTATGACAACATTACAAATATTGTTGCAAACAAAGAATCATATGTTTTGACAGATGAGTTATTTCGAAATTTGACTGTACTGAGACTCGCGGTAGGGGAAATCTTCACTGCGCATGCGCATCCCACAGGACTTCTGGGCTGAACAGATCTGTAGTAAAAAACTAAATTAAATTCTTCTTCTTGTGCGATGCAAGCCGCTTTACAAAAATTCTAGACAATTCTCATACTGATTAAATAAATGTTTCGATTTTGATTTTTGCGGACATTTGCCATCATTGATTGGTAAAAACAAGTTTCACATGTTTCGAGATCTAGAATCTGATTCCGTCTTCAGGTAAAAAGGGTCTTGACATAACAAGATTACTAACAGGAGCCAGGGTAACCTGGTAAAAAAAAAACAGCTAAAACAGAGAACTGTAAAAGCAATCACAAAACACTATGGAGAAAACGAAACAAGAACACAATATAGCACAAGAATAAAAAATCACCAATCAGGAGAGAGCACGTTCACACCCAGTTAAAGCAGAGCTAAGACTGACTGATGGGCTTTTCTGTCCTATTTGTTGTGTTCTCATTTTGAACACAACAAAATGAGAACACAACATGAATGATTCTAACTTCGCCTAGTGTTTTTTACTACTTTTACAGTTCTCTACTCAGTAATGTTTTTGACTAAATTACACTGGCTGTGTGTTACACTCACCGAGCAGAGCCTCGCCGCCAAACAAGTTGTCCAGGTGCAGTTGTCCCTGCGACACCTTTATCTTGATCGTCATCTTGTTGTAGTGGAGGTACTCCTCGCCCTTGCGTTTGACCACCTGCCCGCCCAGTGTCACGTTGGCCTTGGCGTTATCTGGAATAAAGAGATACTGGGATTCAATACCAACATTCCTCCAATTTTAGTTATAAACTAGCTGGTAATCCCAGCTTTGCCCGGGATATTATTTTCTTGTCGTATTCTTGAAGTTTCTTAGTGCTGCAGTCTGAAAGTGACCATATTAGCTATTTCAAATGGTAACGATAGCAACTTCCAAAGAACCTCCAAAATCCTTGGCATGGGTCTCTCTCAGACGATTCTGCGCCTGCGTTTTTGAAGATATGAAAACCATACCGCCATGGTGCACATCATGAGATTTCAAGCTTTAATTTGACACCAAGATCAAGTGTCTCCGACATGTAGTTTTCGCTACAACACGAAATATACCCACACACAACTCTCTCTCTCTCCCTTATATATATATGATTGAAATGAACATAATATTAACAAAGTACCCTTTTTTATAATATTTTTATTTAATTTGACAACATGTTTCGGGTATTATCCCATCTTCATGGTCAGAAAATAAATACTTAACCCTAATAATATTTTGTAGTAAACATTTCATTCAAAATCCACCTGGTGTACTGTTATGGTTTGGTTGTTCTTATTTATTTAATTTTATATTTCTTATTTTCATAAATATCGGGTTGTTGTCGTATATATCATAATATGTTATATCAAATTGCAAAACAATACCAAAAGAAGAACAAAATAAGCTTAAAATCTTAAATCCCAAAGCCCCGAAACTCAGAGGACAACCCAAAGTCCATAAACCTAATATCCCAATTAGACCAGTAGTGAATTTTCGTTCAGCACCAACCTATAATCTTTGTAAGTATTTAAACAACGAAATAAAAAATAATTTAATATGGGAAAACAATTATTCAGTAAAAAATACAATAGAACTAATTAACCAAATTAAAAACAAGAAAATACAAGAAAATCATATCTTCATTTCATTTGACATAAAGGACATGTATTCAAATATTCCTCCTGATGAAACTATAAAAATTTAGAAAATGACTTACAGAAAAACAAAAAAATTAATAACCAAACTATTAAAGATATTATAAAACTGACAAAACTTTGTACTAATCAGAATTATTTTGAATTTAATTCCACATTCTATAAACATGAAAACGCATTACCAATGGGTTCTCCTTTATCAGGATTGTTATCAGATATCTACATACATAATTTAGAAATCAACCAAATCATTAATGAATCCAATCCTTACATTAACAACATTACATACTGGTATAGATATGTTGATGACATTTTATGTCTTTTCAAAGGAACGAAAGAAGAAAGTGAACATTTATTAAAATAACTCAACTCATTATCAGAAAAGATAGGATTTACCATGGAAGTACAAACGGACAAACTGAAGGGAAACAATACATTAGAGTTCCATACAACACCGTTATTAATAAAGCCATTCGCAAAACTTTTCATAATAAAAAAAAATTATCATTGAGCTACGCAACCCGAAATAATACATTCCAAATGATTGAAAAACTCTCAAGACAAGAACAACAAAATAATAAATATAAAAAATCTGGAATTTACCGAATTAATTGTTCAGATTGCAACAAATTTTACATTGGGCAGACAGGACGATCATTTGAATCAAGATTTAAGGAACATATTCAAGCGCTTAAAAGCAATAATCAAACATCCATGAGATCTAACTTCGCTGAACACCTCTTGTCCACAAACCACAATTACAAGAGCATCGAAGAAAATTTAAAAATAATAAACTGTATGCCCAAAGGAGAAAAATGAATGCTGAAGAAGAATTTCAAATATATAATGCATACAAAGAAAACACCCATGAACTTCTAAACACACATATATACGACAACAACCCGATATTTATGAAAATAAGAAATATAAAATTAAATAAATAAGAACAACCATACCATAACAGTACACCAGGTGGATTTTGAATGAAATGTTTACTACAAAATATTATTAAGTTAAGTATTTACATTTTGACCATGAAGATGGAATAATACCCGAAACATGTTGTCAAATTAAATAAAAATATTATAAAAAAGGGTACTTTGTTAATATTATGTTCATTTCAATCATAACTATAGTAGCCCTAACAAATTAATGTTTTTTAAATGATATATATATATACAGGGTGTCCCGAAATTATGGTAAAATATTTTAGTATATGATAGTACAGGTAAAAATAAGGAAAAAGGTTCATGTAAACATAGGTCCAAAAGTGCTTCGTTTTCCGTCTGAGTGTCTGTTTGTGATTTTTACATATTTAATCATATCTCATGAACCTCTTAACATATAAACTTCAAACTTTGTACATGGATGACCACTATTAAGACCTATTTTCGTAAGAAGTATCAAATTTCTACTTTGTACATTTCAAAATGGCGACTGATTTTTGTTTTCAAAGCTAAATATCTTAAAAACCGTAAATTTTAGAAAAAATATACAAGAATCAAAAAAGTTGTGAAATTTAATTCAATTAACGCTGATATTAAGATTATAATGATCGGACTACTAATAACGGAGAAATATTAACTTTTCTGAGTAAAAACATGGTCCTTTAGAACAAACTGTCAGAAATTTCCATGTTTTTATTTGGAAAAATTAAAATTTCTCCGTTATTAGTAATCCAATCATCATAATCTTAATATCAGCGTTAATTGGATTAAATTTCACAACTTTTTTGTGTATATATATATATATATATATATATACAGGGTGTCTGTAAAGTCCACCACCAAACTCCATAAATTGGTTTTTTGGGTCAAAATAAGCAAAAAAGTTCCTGTAAAGGTATGTCCTAAACTGCATATTTACCCAGATATCCGCCATTTCGTATTTTTCACAAAATATTTTTTATCTCCAAATGTTGTGAATCGATTTTTTTGAAACTTAGTATGTACCTATAACTAGTCAAGGTCAGTTTATGAAAAAATAATCAGAATAATCGAATGGTAAATTTCAAAATGGCGGCCGCTTAAAATTTTTAATTTGAAATACCAGAAAAACGTTACGTAGTACAAAAGATATGAAGAATTAAAATTTTTAGAAAATTTAATTTCCAGTCTAATGACACCAGAATTATGAAAATCGGTCAATAAATAACTGAGTTATGGTTGAATTTATCCAACGAGGCAGCATAAATTGGAAGGAGAATGGCCCATTGTTGCATTGAGTCATGCGCTGACATAGGTCAATTACGCTGCCTCAGTAGATAAATTTGACCATAACTCAGTTATTTATTAACCGATTTTCATAATTCTGGTGTCAATAGACAGGAAATTAAATTTTCTAAAAATTTTAATTCATCATATTTTTTTGAACTACGTAACGTTTTTCCGATATTTCAAATTAAAGGTTTCAAACGGCCGCCATTTTGAAATTTACTATTCGATCATGCTGATTATTTTTTCATAAACTAACCTTGACTAGTTATAGGTACATACCAAGGTTCAAAAAAATCGATTCACAAACTTCGGAGATAAAAAATATTTTGTGAAAAATACAAAATGGCGGATATCTGGGTAAATATGCATTTTAGGACATACCTTCACAGGAACTTTTTTGCTTATTTTGACCCAATAAACAAAGTTATGGCGTTTGGTGACGGACTTTACAGACACCCTGTATATAGATGAATAATTACAAACTCTGTTTAAAAATCATTTTACATGTAGGCTAAGATGTGAAAGAGCTTTTTGTTTTAATTATATACAACCTGGTGTACCTGGTGAATCGATCAAAATTATCTTATTGTATGTTCCAGGTTTTCAGATTTTTATAATTTTGAAATCGAATAAAATTGTCTGTACATAGATTAATAATTAATAATCCGATCAATAATAAATAGGACCGTCTATAAGGGAAGCAAAATGAGATCCAGCTACAAAAGATATTAAATAAATGTTACAAATACGTCATAATCGTGATGGTAGAAATTTAGGGCCTCACACAAAACCTCTTTAGATAAAAATGTTCATTTTTAAGCCACAGATGGTTTAGTTGAATTTATCCCCTAAATAATAATTATGAAAAATTTTGGTTTGGTAAGGCAATTTGGTGCACAGTATCAACACAGACCACTTAAAAGTAATGTCAGAACTTGAGCATTTACCTCTTGGGCTGCAATATGTTTTTATAAACATGTTTTCAACTTCATCTTCCCGTTTCTTCAGGTTTAAAAAATTACAATACCGCTTGAAAATGACAATTTAAGATTTTAAATTTGAATAACTTAAAAACCACTAATTATCTATAAAGGAATAAATTACGCAATTTTTTTACAAAAAACGTGTGATCTAAAATGATAGAATTTCAAAAAAATACCACTTACAGCTGAAATCAAATTTACAAAACAAACACATATTTTTATCTTGATTGATTAAAAATAGATTTTCCTACTAAATTATGTTTAAGGATAATAGTAGTTATGGAACATATTATGTAATTTTTGAAACAAAATTAGTCCTATTGTATGTTGTTATAAGCTGATGATGGATTAAGAATTTTAAGTATCCGTAATATAGTAATTATTTAAAAGTGAACTTATAAACTCAAACGATCAAATAGGACGATAAACTTCAAGGAACGATCAAATAGAAAATAATAATCCTTTTATCTCTTGATGAATTTTTAAATATATTTAAGTTTTAAAGACATAAAGCTTTTAATATTATAACTGACCACCACTGTGAAACGTCACTGACCACTTAAACATCTAAAACTACTTGCATCCTAACTTACTTACTTTAGTGTAAGTATGTATCAAAATAAAATCCTATTAGTATAACAGTTGGAAGTTTAATTTGGTTCCTCACCTAATTACGCTAATTTAAGCATTGTTGTTGCATTCTAAGATAAGGCACTGATCCATTGAAAGGAGTCCACTTTGTTTACGGACACCTTTATAAAAGCGCCTTGAGGTTACGTGCAATACTTTTTAATTCAAATTAGATGGGTTTTAATATGTTATCGAATTTGAGACTAATACAGACCTGAATTAACATCCATACGGAGAGATACATCTTTAATAAAAGCCACGTAAAACTCACGAGAGTTGAAATAAAATGTGGCATGATCTGCAACCTAGCGGCATCTACACAAACTAATTTCGCTTATTACACTTGGGCCTGGTAGGTGGCAGCACCTCCCTGAGCTACGAACATAATTTTTCATCACTCCGTACCGAAAGTAGCTACTTTCGATGTCAGCTGGTAGCAACGAAAACGATCGTTTCCCAAGCTCTAATTTAGAGCAAGGGAAAAACGATCAGCTGATTTTCCCTTGCTCTAAATATGTTTTCCCTTGCTCTCAATTAGTTTTCCATTTGCCCGCTACGCGCTCTGACGTCGCTTTGCCGTTTATTCTTACAATTTAAATCAGCTGTTCTTATTGTTCAACAATGTAAACCGAAAACAGGAATAGGTATAAATGAGTTTTGCTGTGTTGTTATTATAGCGCATGTTTAAAGTCTCTCAACCAATACCAACTGCACAATAAACATAACCTTGAAATTCTAATTTTTACGTTGTTATGTAGACTTATTATAGTAAATTTGTTATTATAAAAAAATGTTCATTGAGAAATATAATAGTTTACATTTTACTGAGGTTTCTTCTTCAGCATTGTGTGTATTTTTGCGTCGTGATGAAAAATACCGTTCATAACTTGTACCGAAAGTGATTTTCCGGCACTTGCTCCAATTATTCCCGTACTCGGCTTCGCCTCGTACGTGAAACACACTTTCACATGCTCGGCTTCGCCTCACACGTGAAATTCGATATTCCTGTGTTCGGCTCCGCCTCACACATGAAACTTGGGCGCGCACCGGAAAGTGCCACTTTCGGTACTAGTAATGAAATATACTATTGCAATTTTGTAAAATAATTTGAAACGCAGAGGAAATCAACGCTTTGGCTGGTAGTGTGACATTACCCTTCAAGCTATAGTTACATGCAACCAGATCGAAGGCTACTGAAAGTGTAGGGTCACTTATACTTAAGCTCACACTTCGTCCT
Organism: Flexamia atlantica; assembly: GCA_035578135.1. Taxonomy (NCBI): domain Eukaryota; kingdom Metazoa; phylum Arthropoda; class Insecta; order Hemiptera; family Cicadellidae; genus Flexamia; species Flexamia atlantica. Next base: position 7,685,040 of record JAQJVK010000020.1, read on the forward strand.
TTTAAAACCAAGCCAAATTTTTCGACTCGTATTTTTTTGGTATTAACGTTTACTTTAGATTTTACTTGTTTGCCACGTGCAAATTATAGCATATAAACAAAAAAGTTCATAGAAAATAGTGCGGGAACGTTTTTTTTAAAGGTTGATTCACTGTATTTTTATACATGCATTTTTTATTTATTGACTCGAGACAAACCTCTATAGGCAGTTACGTTCTTTGCTGTGACTGATTTAGGCCGCCCTCTGGAATCCGCCATATTGTCCATAAACGTTTTTATTTTCAAATGTAACGGTAAAGTTGAGCCAGGTAATTATGGACTAGTTTTTCACGCTAATTTCACTGCTAAAACAGTTTTTGAAATTTCGTTTGATAAAATTAGCGGTCGAGATAAACTAAACAAATTTCTTGAATCTCTTAATAGTTTCTGTACATTGCAATTCACTTGGTCTTACTCTGAGACACCGATTACATTTTTAGATGTTGATATTTATCTAGAGTCAGGATTTTGAAAGATTTCATATAAAAGAAACAAACACAATGCAATACCTAAACTACGGAAGCTGTCATCCAACTTAAATAAATAAATCAATACCAAAAAGCTTATCCAGCAGAGCGAAGAAACTGCACAGTGAACAGTCTGTAAACAAACTGACAGTATCAATGAAAAAGTCAGGATATTCAGACAAAGTCATTAAAAAGAATATTGATCAACCAAAAAACCAACAACAAAACAGTTTGACAGTCAATGATCCAAAATTTGTCACACAATACTATCTAGGCCTCCATAATGTTAACCATGTTTTAAAAACCTCTTTTAATATACTCCAAACATCAGAAGAGACAAAAACCTTCCTCAAAACCCTCAAGTTTGATATTTAAAAGACCCCCAAATTCAAAGAACATGTTAGTAAATAAAAACCGATCAAACCTATGTAATGGGGATATAAAAAAAGCAAATGCAAACCTTGCAAAAAACCACGGTGTGGTAACTGCAGGTTAATTAAAGATGTCATACAATTTGATAGCAGCACCACTAAAAAAGAAATATATCATAAGGGGAGATATTGACTGTAACACAAAAAATGTCATTACCAGCTCGATTGCAAATTCTTTAACAAACAGTACATTGTACAAACATCGAACCATCTGCGAGCAAGAATGACTGGGCATCGCGCAGATGTAAATCATGGAGACAATGAAAAACCAGTCGCAAGCCATGCCAGTTTTCACAAAAAAACTAAACTGGAAGATTGTTTCATTCTGGGGGGGGGGCATAAAAAAATTGAACTAGATGAAAACAAAAATATAAACGCCATTAACCTAAGAAAAAATGAGCTGGCCCACCAACTAGACCAAAAAACGAGACGAGAAATGTTTGTTTGTATTATTTATTTATTTTTAGTTATATGATTGGGAGACCAAATATGTTTATTTTATTAGTTTAGTTCTGAGCGTTTTTACTATATATGCAAAAAAATGAAGGAACCTCAAAAACAGGCACTGCCTAATGAGGCCCTATTTTATTTTCTCTTTACTATTTTTTAAATATTTTGTAACAGCCTGGCAAGTGAGGACATTTTATTTTTGTTTTTTTTAGAAGAAACTTTCTGGGTTGAAATACCTTTGTTGTATAGAAGCTAGCTGTATTTTCTGTTTGTAAAAATGTTTTTGTTGTTATTGAGAAAATAAAAATTTATTCTATTCTATTCTATTCTATTCTAAAATCCCGATGGTTTAAATTTAAGAAAATAGCAAAGTCAAAAAAAATTCAACCCTACCATGAGAGATTTTTATCTTGACTGCAACATGTCAGCAGCTATTTATCTGGACCCAAACACCCTGCTTCAAAGTTTTACCATCTAAGGAAAACAGGTAAGTTCGTAAAAAATAACTGAACGTGACAAAGAACCAAGCAATATCGTTCGAAGAAGTAAAACTGATCGAAGAAAAAGAAAAGAAAAATATATGTATGAGATTATCCAATACTACAACAGAAGACGAAAAGCAGTTTAAAGACTAATGAATGGCATAAACAACGGTTGTGAAATAGATTAAATTGATTTATTTTTAAGATTCAGTGATCTTTTTACTCACGCCAATCATAACGCTGATAAAAATTATAGAATACCTGATAAAGAAACATTGGAACAAATCAACCAACCATAATCATTGGAACAATATAATTCAACCATAACTGAAGAAGAAGTTAAACGAGCAATACAGAAGATTAAACCTGATACAGCGCCAGGCCCAGATAACGTCATTTTAAGAATGTTACATTTTTAAAAAGAATTCAAAGGACTCGGACTCCATGAAAATACTTTTTCATCATACTAACACAGAAACATCTGTTTTCAGTTCCTTTTGTTGGCTCGAAAGTTACCCATTGCCGGCCTGGGCCTGAAAGAACGGAAGTAAACAATCAGCTGACTTGCAGAAACCCGACGTTTAATGCTGGTTTATTGGTTAATTTTTAGAGGAATGTAGTCTATGTAGTGGCAGCATTGCATCCGTAGCAAATGTTTGTTCTGTTTGTTATAGGTTAGGTTTGAAGGATTGAGAAACGTATGTTTATGCAACGACTACGTTATGATTGAAGGTATGTTTTTCCTGCGTAGTGTGATGAAAAATATCCCTCGCCTTCGCTCGCGCGGGAACTATCATGCTCGTTCGGCAAAACAGTACTTCCCGGCCTAGTAACGTAACGGTACGTCCTGAGTGCACGCCGGTTCCGATTCCGATTCAGTTTCAGATTATCGGTGCCTGTTTAGGCTGAATCAGATTTTTAGTCGGTGGCAATAGCGGAGGCATTAAAGGCTTCGCCGACTCGGCGAGCAGGCAATAGAGTTGCCAATGTTGTGTACATTATTTCACCATTGATTGTACAGCTAATGTAATAAATACCTAATTTAATAAATGCAATTAATTACTTTACACGGCATATCGGTAATTTAGGAGGCCTCTGCGGAAAAGATGTCGGGGAGTGGTAAAAAAACCACGAAGCAATTAATTATTTTATAATGGTAAACGACATCAAAGCAAGCTTAACAATAAAGATAATTTATGATCGCAACTTCGACATAGTCAGGATTTAATTTGTGTACTTTATCTCAAGTCTTTCTAGTTCGTGGAAATCAGCAAAAAATATATTGAGATAGTGCGACGAGCAGATAAGGGAACAATGGACTTACAAAAAATTGGAGGCGCGTAAGGAATATTTTAACTTCACAAACCATTTTAGCTGACTGATATAATAACCTATAATTTCAAATTTAACCTTTAAGTTCCTGTGTTTGAATCAGACCATTATATACTTTCTTTTAAGTTTGAATAAGCTGCTTTATTTGCAAGAAAATCATTATTTTGTCTTATCCACTAGGCCTACAGTCATTGAACATAAATTTAGAAATATTGTATAAATGATCTTGAACAAATAGGTTGTTTCACTTACATTCAACGCCGAGCTCCGATTAAATTTCTTTCCAACATCTACTATATCTCTGTTTGAATATGATATGAGTATTTAATCCCAGATTGGTGGGTTTCTTACAATATGAGAGAATAAATCTGGTAAATCCATTAATTAAACTGCTGAATTAGGTTTCAAAATTAAATGTTGCTATTAAAAATGGCGGCTGGAGCAATCGGAAACTGTAATCTGCAACCGGAATGAATAATACATTCCGGTGAGCAGGCGCCTGCGCGCAAGCTCTGCTTCCGGCTGCCACAATGGCCACTTCCGTTAAAATACAAGTGTCATTCCTGTCGCCGAAAATCTGAATCTGAGTCGGAATCGGAACCGGCGTGCACTCAGGACGTACCGTAATACTATTTCCGATCTATCGGAAATATCGAAATTTGTCTCCCGATGTATCGTATGTATTGATATTTAAGGTTGCGATACATCAAAAAAGCGACATATCGAGATTTTAAAAATAATTTTCATCCCAATCAATCCCTCAAAAAATATCTATTTAAATCATATATAATAGTTCTTACATATGTCGCCGGTGAGCCGCCCCTTGCCTCTGATGGGGATGAGCAGGACGCGGCCGTCTATGACGTAGCGTCCGTCCAGCACCAGGTGCGGCAGCTTGATGTTGAACTGGTAGTGGTGTTTGGTCAGGTCCACACTGGAACAGTCACGGACAACTTGAAACTTGGCTGTTCATCTAAAACATCTAGCGTCGACTATTTGAAATGGTACACTCATATAGATTATAAAGGGTGATTTATTTAGTGGTTCCATTTTTAAAACGAAATAAAACAATGAAAAATAACCTGTATTCGCATAAAATGCATTTATTTTAACCACAGTGTTATGACATTTATGTTTAAAAATGATTTCCGGCATATGGGGCTCCATTTCGTTCCTGTACAAAGCCCGATCTATTAGTCCAATTTTCAAATACCCTTTCCAGCAGCTGGGGGGCGTATTCCGTGAATAACTCGACGAATGTTGGCTTCCAAGTCAATTAGAGTCTGTGGCTTGTCAGCGTAGCTTGAGACTTGACATATCCCCACAGAAAGTAGTCTGTCGGGGATGATATCACACGACCGTGGAGGCCAGTTAACATTATCTCTTTATACGTTCACCAAACGTTTCTGCCAAGAGACTAATTGTAGTTTGCTGTGTGGCACATCGCGCCGACAGAATAAGCTCTAGACAATACAAATAGGTACCTATCTTATGGTACCCTAGACAATACAATAGAGGTACCTATCTTATGGTACCTCTAGACAATACAGGTAGGTAAAATCTTATGAATTGAAATGACATAAGATAGTAAAAAATTAGCTGTATGATTTTGATTTGATTGTTGCTGCCAACTTAAAAACCACACAACTAAAAATTCACCCTTTATTTCACCTAGGGTGGCAAGAGGTGTTTTCTTGGAAAGGAAATTAACAAGGATAGTTCCCATGGAAGTTTTTTTGCTCACTGTTTGTTTTAGCTATATACATTGTTACTTGACATGTGGTGTTATTTTATGGGCTAATTCTAACTATGCTAATTCATTGTTTGTGTTGCATAAGAGAGCATTGAGGTTAATAGCTGGTGTTCCACCCCAAACTCATTGCAGACCTATTTTTATTACTTTCTGTGATGCCTTTAACTTGCATTTACGTTTTTCAGGTCTACTTTATGTTAAGAATAACCTTCATCTATCTTCATGTAACAAAGATTTTCATGACTACGAAACAAATTATTGCTCCAAACTGAAGAATGATATATGGTTTATATATCCCAACTCAATCTAGTTTTAAGTAAAATCTTAGCCATCTCTAGAGATGGTTATGGTATAATGCAATTAAAATATAAAATCATGTATAAATTTTAAACACACTTTCACAGAAAAAAAGTACAATAATAATAATAATAATAATAATAATAATAATAATAATTCTTTATTGTATATGGCACCATTTGGTGCATTACAATGTTTTACAAAATATTCATTATATATATTACAGTATAACATTATTAAAATTTTAGGTTAAAAAATTCATTTGTATCATAAATACAATGATTTGTTAAAAATGTCTTCATGTATTTTTTAAATTTGTCATCACGTAATTTTTTTATATTTGATGGTAGCTTATTGTATAGCTTTATATTTGTGTATGTAAATGCCCTTTGTGTTTTAGAGTATCTTGTTCGTTGTAACTTCAATTTATCCATAACTAGCAGAACCCGTGGCTTCGCTCACGATAAAAATTATCGTCTAACCTTGATATGAAGAATCTAGAGGACTGAATAGAAAATATTTATATCAAGGAATATGTCATGTAGAGATATGTTTGGTTTATGGCGGAATGTAGGATAAAATGTAGATACCACAGTAGGATGTAGGATACAACAGTAGATAGTGAAGGTTTTCTTTTCACCGTTATAACTCGAAAACGGCCGGACCGATTTTAACACCAAATGTGTCGATTTTAAGGTACTTCCTTGTAGATTTACCATTACGTCCCTGGATTGCCTAGTAGGGCATCAATTACGTACAGTAAAGGGCTGAATGTTCGAAAAAGTTATGGTGCTATCCGTGGGCAGTATTTAAACTCGATTCACTTAGTTTTTAACTTAAAATATGGACGGGTAGGAATAATTTAAGATCAACCACTGATTGCAGCATTCATTTTTCCGTGAAAAGCCGGGACACCGTCGAATTAGATGAAAAAGGAATTTGCCAAATTATTGTAACTGGCATGACTGTTATTAAAAACATGAAGGCCGGCCTAAGGAAATAACTATAGCTCCCGCTGCCTAAAAAGTTGGCACCACATTATGAGCTTATGATTGAACGTATAAGGTAAGAAACTAAATCAAATGTAACTTTTATATAGTACGAATAACCTAACAAAATCATCAAAACAACCACAAAACTATGATAAAACGAATAAAATTATAAATCAGCTGTAACAACGTATCCGTTTGTGAAGCTAATATGCTTGATTGAATAAAATTGGAAATTTAAACAAAAGATCATCCATTACATTAACATGGGGCATTTTCAAAGCTTCAGCTCCACGAAAAACCTCTAAAAACCTCGAATTAAAAAAATCCGTTCTTGGTGAATGTCAACACTCTGTAAGGAACGTCCATGCAAATTTTCAAGGTTCTAGGTTAAGTAGTTTTGGCTGTACATAGGATAGGTCAGTGGTATTTGACAAAAATATAGTAGAAAAGATAGTATAAATTTAACTTACAATCAGGGATTTGTATAATTTATAAATTTTTACATAAGTAGATCAAAGAATCATATCATTTCAGCACATTCTATTTGTGACTGAAAAACCACTGTTCTTTTCTCTTTCCATCTTACCGGGATTTAGTCTCAGCCACAAAAGGCAGCTCTTCACGTTTAAAACTGCGTAACTCCCGCTACCGAAATATAGATGGTGCCACTTAACTAATTAATGGTGGATTTTATCTAAACTAAATGTAATTTTTATATAGTACATAATTATGTCCTTGAAAGAAATCAACAAAAATCAATGAAGCCATGATCAAAGAAATCAATTTATTATCATCTGTATCAACGTATACAATTCCGAAGCTAACTACCAGGTGATTGTTTTATGAACATTAAAAATGTAAATAAAAATCGTCCAACATACTTTTAAATGGGAAAATTTGAAAACTTCGGCCTCGCCAAAAACCCCTTTATACTACGAATTTTGTAAAATCCGTTCTTAGCGGATGCCTACGCCCTAAGAGGAACATCCATGCAAATTTTCAAGGTTCTAGGTCAAGTAGTTTGGGCTGTACGATGTTTCCACTGAGTGGTATTTGACAAATATATAGTAGATTCTTGTTCCATGGTCATGTGTAGTGTTATTTTCTTCATACAAATTGTAATTTTTTCTTGTATATAGTAATGATTGTAAGACGTAAATCGATGGTAGTGACATAATGCTTAATTTGGTGAAGAGAGGTTTACAGTGTGTCCTTGATGTTACTCCACTAATAATTCTGATTGTTTTTTTTTTTGTATCTTGAATATTTGTTTTGCATATTTTGAATGCCCCCATATTAATGTGCATTACATTAATATTACATTAACGCTTAAGAATCCACAGTGTACAATGATTGCAATGAACGCTTCGTGTTCGGCGTTTATCACTTTGTGTTTGATTCTGTGGTAAAGTCACATTTGATTTTGTAAAGTTTAGTTTGATATAAGTTTTGGACTTTTATGTAGTTGCCTATATGAACAGAAACAACAAAGTACAGAGATGAAGTAAACCAAAGGCTGACATTGGGAACAAGGGACACTCTCATTCTCATGCAAAAGGTACGTTATGTAGGACGTTTCTGTCTCGTTGTTTTTCTGACAGTAGTAAATTTGAATATTATCATAGTTATCTTTATAATTAATAGTGTAATCATTAAAGATTGAACAGAGACTTACTCTAATTTAACCAGACTGAAGTTGGCACAGCCGTGAACTTTGAGGTTCTCCGTCGTGATCTTGATGCCGCTGCCTTCAGCCGCCACCAGCTCCTTGATGACCAGTGGCTCCAGGGACGGGACCTTCAGCTCGGGGATACCTGCGACAGTCGGGCACACGTACAGAGAACTGAATACTCCAGAGACAACGTACAACAAACTGTAAAGCGCACGTAGAGAGGAACAGAATACTCGCAAGTTAATGTGCAACAAACTGTCAGGCACACGTACAGAGACACACAATACTTGCAAGTCAATGTACAACAAACTGTCAGGCACACGCAGATAGGAACAGAATACTTGCAAGTCAACGTACAACAAACTGTCAGGCACACATGGAGAGTATCAGAATACTTGAAAGTCAACGTACAACAAACTGTCAGACACACGTACAGGGGAATAGAATACTCGCAAGTCAACGTGCAAGCTGTCAGGCACACGTAGAGAGGAACAGAATACTTACAAGTCAACGTATAACAAATTGTCAGGCACACGTACAGGAGAACAGAGTATTTGAAAGTCAACGTACAACAAACTGTCAGGCACACGTAGAGAGGAACAGAATACTCGCAAGTCAACGAGCAACAAACTGTCAAGCACACGTGGAGAGGAACAGAATACTTACAATTCAACGTACAACAAATTGTCAGGCACACGTACAGGGGCAGAATACTCTAAAGACAACGTTAAACAATCGGGCACACGTAGATTAGAAACTGAATACTATTAAGTCAACGTGCAATAATCAGGTATACTGTATGTGCGGAGAAAGAGAATACTTGCAAGTCAATGTACAACAGACAGTTAGGCATACGTAAAGAGGAACTATAAACTACTACTATAAAGTCAACCTACAACAGTGGTGCACACGTACAGCAAGTCAAGGTACAACAATCGGGCACACGCACTTCAAACAGATTACTTGCAAACCTCCCCGCCGTTCCGGGGACCTCCACGAGATTTAGGAAAAAACAATGGCAACAAGAATAATAAATAAAATGTATAAGTCCTGGGAAGAGTTTTGACACTAAAGAACTATGGCTGAAAAACTCGTCTTTGAAAGGAAACAAACTTTACATGGGGAACAAACCAATGTTAAGAAACATAATTGAAAGAATGAGTGAATAGTTTATTTCCAACTAGCAGTTGCCCGTGGCTTCGCTCACGATAACAATTTTAACACCCGCTGCCTAAATAAAAATGGTGCCACATACTGAGTTTATGATTAAATAGATAAGGTACAAAAACTCTTGGTAACTTTAATGTAGCACATATCACCTAAAAGAAAAAAGTCAACCATAAAACCATGATAAAAGGAACCAAACTATAAAAATCAGCTGTAAAGACCTATCTGTATGTGAAGCTTAAACCGCCTTCTTGATTAAATGAAAATTGACAATTTAATCGAAAGATCATCCATTTAATTTTACAGAAAGATTTTAGACCGTTGACCCCACCAAAATACCCAGAAAACCTTGAATTTTGAAAAACCCGTTCTCAGCGGATGCTCACGCCGTATAGGAACGTTCATGAAAAGTTTCAAGGTTCTAAATCAAGTTCAAGTAGTTTGGGCTGTGCGATGATAGGTCAGTGGTATTTGACAAATATAAAGTAGATAACTTTCATCAGCCAGAAAGATTTTTAGGAATCCGCTAAGAACGCAGGTCTGCTGCGACGGAGTACTTAGAAATATTGCTGCCCCCCCCGCACGAGGCATTTTTATTTGGCCTCTATACTACACATGCCAGCACATTCCAGCGCCCCCGCCGATAAAACCCCTAAGGGTGTCCCTGCCTGGGAAGGCTTATACTAAGTAGGCCTATCGTTGAATCTGTGCTATTATAGGTGAATGTACCCAAGCGAGAATGAACGGGCTTTCATAGCTCTATTATAGTAGTCTGTGCTATTAAATTGACCGTGCGTACTTAGTGAATCTTAAAGCAGTTTCCTGTTTCATGAAAGTTTATGTACGTAGAGTAGAAAATGCCTTGATTAAATGCCATCAAAGTATTTTCTAATGTTTTTAGGGTCTATTTTGAACAACAACAAAATAACATAGCCGTCTCGAAATTTTTTAAAAATGCATTACATTAGATCGTTCATTAACAACTGTTATAAGGCTTTTAAGTAGCTCTAGTCAGTGTTTTATTTTATTTTTTACAGACAGCTGGTTTTACATTGTATGAAATGTCTTGCTTTTAACATCTGTTTGAATATAAACATTTCATCACTGATAATTCTGGCATAAGGATATTATTAATATGTGATCTTGAGAGGGTCTGTGCGCGGCCTTGGTTTGTGGTGAAATCCGAGGGTCGGATCAGGATGAAAATATTGAAAATCCTGATAAATATATAATGATTGGGAAAATATTAACTTTATATAGTACATGTCAATTGAAAAGAAATATTATAAACCAAAACATAAAACTGAATGAAATCATAAAACATCTGTAACGACGAATCCATCAGTGAAGGTAACTACCATCTGCTTGGAACGCTGAAAATGTAAACAAAACGTCATCCCCTTGAATTATGGGGAAATTCAAAACAAACTTGGTCGAAATCAAATAAAACTCGGTTTTTAGAAGCTTGCTATTTAATTTCAAAACGACGTATGCTAGTTTTAAGTGGTCTAAAGCCTTCTCATATGTGCATAAAACACAGGAAAAAAGTTTCAGCCATAACAGTACTCTAGTTTTTGCGTGAAAAGCGGTCAAAAGTGTGATGTTGAGCGTTACCAACACACATCGTGACATAAATTGAGATAAGGCTTGATTCGGATTCTCTGACCTTCAAAACGCAAAAATAACCAAACATTTCATAATTCTGAGCAATGTACAGACAAAACTCTAATTTTATTTATATAGATAATAATATATTGCTGTGATGAATACGATGATAAAGATTGGAAATTGGTCCCCAAATGGGCTTTCGCCTGTGGTTGAGGAACGTGTCAATCAATATCTTAGTCCATGCTTATGATAGATTTATGTAAAATAAAAAATGAAATAAAATTAATTTGTTAGTTGAAATTTATTAGCGTTTTCTACTATGAGTACCTGAAATTATTTTGAATTTCTTCTTATATTTAAAGCTCATTCAGTGTCTTTCCATGTTAAGCAATGAGTTATTTTTTGTATTGGTTGTAATTCATGTACTTTCTCATTCTCTGTTCATATAAAAAAAAAACAAATAATTTCACCCAATACTATTTAAAGTCTGTTAGATTGACAGCTAATAAAATATTTAACACCATTTATTGGATATAAACTAAATGAAATTAATTTTATTTTACTGAAATTTATTAGTGTTTTATACTATGAGTACCTGAAATTATTTTGAATTTCTTCTTATCTTTAAAGCTCATTCAGTGTCTTTTCATTTGTTAAGCATTGAGTTATTTTTTGTATTGGTTGTGATTGATGTACTTTCTTATTCTCTGTTCGTATAAAAAACAATTGAAAAACACATAATTTCACCCAATACTAGTTAAAATCTGTTAGCTTGACAGCTAATAAATATTTATCACCATTTATTGGATATAAACTAAATGAAATTAATTTTATTTTACTGAAATTTATTAGTGTTTTATACTATGAGTGCCTGAAATTATTTTGAATTTATTCTTATATTTTAAGCTCATTCAGTGTCTTTCCATATTTTTTAAGCATTGAGTTATTTTTTGTATTGGTTGTAATTAATGTACTTTCTCATACTCTGTTCATATAAAAAACAATTAAAAATCAAATAATTTCACCCAATACTAGTTAAAAGCTGTTAGTTTGACAGCTAATAAAATATTTATCACTATTTATTGGATATAAACTGGATATAAATACTATCGAGTATGTGATACGTAAACTGATATGCACATAATCGAACTCCACATTACATTAGCTGAACAATCATTTGTCACAACAAGTCCCCACCAGCATTTGTAGCAGCCGACGAATTTCATTTTTAAGTATCCCTATTTTTGGTTCACCTCGTAGATCCGTGTTGACACCTTTCTTTTAAACTTTACCTTTCCCAAGTGAGACGATGGGGGACGAGAACCTTTGTAAAGGGGAAAATTGGGCATGTTGTATGAGTACTGGAATTGGTACTAAACAGACTCTTGTTATGCTGTCTGACAGAGCTCTGGTCTAAGTATGTCAGCTGACTTTCTTGTTCTGAACTTCATTCCAACACGTAAAAGTAATAAGTAAATTTGTTGTATTTGAGAGTTTGTATTTTATCAAATTCATATCTTGTTGAGTAATTTAATTATTGTGAGCCTTTTGTTTAGGCTGAAATTAAATTTATTTCTCTCTATTCAGTGGTGCTACGTCCCCGTAGCGGCAGAGGGACTTTATTCTGTTTGGCCAGCAGGTGAAGCCTTTCGAACCGTTCAACATTCATTTAAAAATAAATTCACATACACTTTAATCAATATTAAACGCTAAATAACAAAACTCACTTTAAAAGACAAGCAAAGTTTATTTGAACTATTAGACTTGATTATATCTACGAGTTTTGCGTACAAGTTAGCCTTGATGACCAGTTGTCAATATTGAATACCATGAATCATGACCAACCTTCCCAAGGTTGCGAGCCTTCTTCGCAAACACTATGAGGAATGAGTTTGCAAAATGAGTGATTCCAATTCAGCCCTTGTTGACTGACGGTTGTTGATTTTAGAAATGGCAGACTATTTGCAAGCTAAACCGATCGAATTGATTTTGTCCGATGAATAAAGAGGAGGTACCTACGTCAAGCGGGTGTGACTTGGGATAATGAAAACCAACCGAGGTCCGTAGAATGCGAATGGTTTGATTAAAGCGGTTAAAAGGGGGGACCGACGTATATCATATTTTAAATTCGAAAATTATTTTAAACTCATCTTTGATTTTTACTGGTTTGTACTCTTTCTTTCTCTTCGTTTTAGAGTTGTAAGAGCAGTTATGAATAGCCCTTTTTGTTTATTTTTGTGTACAGCGTATTTTTTTCAAAATATTAAAGTTTTACAATATTTTTTCTCAAGCAATATAAAAAAGTTGGCAGAACATAAAAAATTAAACATAAGTATTTTATTTGTAAAGTTCGTGCTGCTTTACAGGAATTATTTTAATGTAGTTGTAGATAACAAAGCAAACTTTTAAAAGCAAGTTGGGTATTCCAAGAATTTGCAAATATAAATGTATAAAATGTCTATATCCATCTGTAGTATTATTAAGTAGAAGTGATTTCCGTACATTGTCTGACTGCCTTATCGATAAATGACAAAACTACTGAACCGACCGGGCTGAAATTTAACACAAAGCGAGTTCATTATTTGAACCAAATTTTAGGCCAATTTAGTTCTTAAATCCCCTCCGGCTACCTGTGTCCTTTTTATGAACATATTCTGTTTAAATAGATGGAATCATGGTAATTTTGATTTGGTTTCAATCGGAACTATTGTTTTTTCAGTTCAACCGTGCGAATAACGGGTACAACTACCATAGTGTTTAATGAATTACTAAGAGATTTAAGTAGGGCGTCTTTCAGTTATTTCAAAGGCAAACTTAATACCGTCATCATTAAAACTATTTTTATGATTTAAAGGCTTCCTTTTCAGGGTTATTTTAGGGGTGATTTTGTTTAACTTGGATAAATAAATAAATAAATATTTTTATTCCAGAAAAGTACAAGATCTTATACAATACTACAGATTGATCACTCGTGTTGCTTACAGCATTGCATACATTACAGTACTTTGGTACATATATTCACTTGAGTAACATTTAATTGTCTCAAGTTATGACATTCACTCATACACAGATACATACATACATACATACTGTGCATATAGATAAATATTAAAAAAATCATTAATAAGTATAAAAATGTAAAATGAAATTATTCTACTTCACTGATATATATGTACAAACAAACTGGTAACTTTAATTATTACATAACTTAAATTGAAAAAAATGCAAAATTGACTAAAAAACATTTACAACACAAGTTTACTGACTGTATTAAAAAAGAAACATTACATTAAAATTAACTTCCCTGAAATTAGGTAGCCCCTTAGGAAAATCCTGTATTGGGGTACCAATTGAACAAAAGACAGTGGCGAGTGGATAAATACAATTTACAATAACAGAAATTAACATTGTATAACAAAAGAATAATATTTTTTGCCGTTTTATTAAAAAATAACTTTCACTATGGAGGGGTTGGAGCAATCATAATGAGGAAGAGAAATTATTAACGAAAAAAGTCCATGTTTGATACGGTTAAAAGCCAGTTGTAGACTGCGATTGAAAACCTATGTAGTGTTTTGATGTTTCGTACAGTTTCGGGTAGTTTATTAAAGAGCTTAGGGCCTGCAAACAAGAAAATGATTTAAACATTTCCAATCTAGGCCTAACTACATAAAATGTTCTATCCATTCCTCCTCTTAAACTATAATTACTCACAACCATATCCCAGTTCCCTGATTTTACGTAAAAAAGCCTCGTGACCTTAAAGATATATAGATACCTGAGAGGCAAAACTTTTAGGTTTTGAAACAGTGGAAAAGAGGGTTCTCTTGGTGACTTTCTTAAAATGGTACGAATAATCTTTTTCTGACAGACAATTAAGGATTTGAGTGTAGATAAATAGGTTCCACCCCAAAATATAATACCATACTGAAGCCTTGAATTAACAAGAGCAAACTATAGCTGTTTCAAAACAAAAGTAGGACATATATAGCGTAACAAAAAAAATTTTCTTGATGCAATCATAACTGAGCATTTTAATTTCTCTACATGTTCTTTCCAACTAAGCTTAAAGCCAACTATAAGGCCAAGATATTTAACACTCTGAGCTTGTTCAATCTTTAAACATTCGCTACAGTTCCTTATCTTTTTTAGCAAGCACTTAGTACATTTATAGATGACTGGACTCAAAAACCTATGCTCATTGCTTAAACTATAAAAAAGGTATTTGGTCTTTTCACTAAGCAGTAAGCAGTTGTTGTCAAACCAATACTTTATTCTGTCTAAGTCCTGTTCAACCAGAGTATACGAATTTTGTTTATCATTTGAAGAGTATGTAAGAGCTACGTCATCCGCGAATGCAGTTAACTTACCATTAAATAAACCAGAACATAAGTCATTAGCATATACAAGAAATAATATAGGCCCTAAAACAGAACCTTGAGGAACACCACAAGGTGTTGTGAAAGCTCGGCTTAATTCACCATTCACTCTAACTTGCTGACATCTACCAGAAAGGTAACTTGAAAACCATTTAAAGGCAACGCCTCTGATACCAGCGCTCCACAACTTATTTAACAAAACAACATGATTAACTGTGTCAAAAGCTTTTGATATATCAATAAAAAGGCTTAAAACAAAATTACCCCTGTTAATCCCACTGTAAACCTCTGTTGTTGTTGTAAACCACTGATAACTATTGTTAACTTGGATTTATTGTATTAATATGACCAATATAGTTTTAATATCCATCTTTTAGCCCCTGAGCTGTGCGATTTAAATAGTAAGACTAAATTACTTACATCAACCGTCAGAACAGCTAAAAAAAAAGCTTTGATATCGTGAATCTTTATACAAATGTGCCAGTTAACGAAACGTTAAAAATTGTAAGAGAATTACTAAACGACTCAAACCTTCTACCTGAAGCAGTAAATGAATTGATGCTTTTATAGAACGAAGTTTTGAAACAAAATTATTTTGTTTTTAACGAAAAGTTTTATGGTCAAAATGAAGGGTTGGCCATGGGGTCGCCATTGTCTGGATTCCTATCTGATGTTTATCTGAACCATATTGAAAACAAGCACATCATGTCTGACCAAAATAAACACAAAGAAAAAATTTTGTTCTACCGTAGATATGTGGATGACACAATCATAATTTACAACGGCAACTCAAGGCAACTAAATCTGCTACATACATATTTAAACAAACTGGCCCCAACTTTAAAATTCACACTCGAAATTGAAGATGGTAAAAAACTGAATTTCCTTGATTTAACCTTAGAGAAAAGTGATAATAAATTACAGTTCGCTATATACCGAAAACCTACAACTACCAACCAGACAATCCACGCTAGCTCTTACCACCCCCATTCTCAAAAAATGGGTGCTTACAATTCTATGGTTCATAGATTGTTAAATGTTCCTCTAAATGTTGAGCAATATAATAAAGAAATAAATATAATAAAACAAATCGCTAACGTAGCAATATAGTGGACAGACTTATCCACAAACATAAGAATAAAATCGACAAAGGTGTCATCTCTAATAAAACATCTAGCACTAATCAAACAACAAAATATGCCACTGTCGAGTACAGCCATTATATACATCACGGCCTAAACAAGCACTTAAGAGAGCATAATATAAAGTTAGCTTTTAGTACCTCCAACCGTACAAAACATATTTTGAGTGTAAACAAAGGCAAAATGGACAAGTACGACGGAACCGGTGTTTATAAGCTAAAATGTGCTGATTGCCCAAGTGTTTATGTCGGCCAAACTGGACGCGGGTTCAACACAAGATTTAAAGAACACCGCCCCAATCATAGGTTGGATAAACAAAAATCTACGTTTGGCCAACACTTAATAGATAATAATCATTCTATCGGCAACATTGATGACAGTCTCGACATATTGCATTGTTGTAGGAAAGGGAGAAAGATGGATACTTTGGAGGAGTTTGAGATATACAAACGTTTTAAGAGCAACACCCAAGCTGAAATAATAATTAATGATAAATTACAATTTAGCTCTCATTCGATTTTCAATACGCTCCTTTCGTACAATAGACCAAGACCATCAGCTGACCCCTGCCCTACTGATAACAACGACACATCAGATGCACAAGGAAACTCCAGTCTGTCCTCTACCGCCGGCGCGACGTGTCGTGGCATTTGCTCTAACAGGCCTGTAGTTTTAAGTTAATGTTCTGTTTTTCGTTTCGTCTCGTTTTTCGTGTCTTTGTTATGTGTGATTGTGATTATTTATTGACGATGCCATCTACTGACTACGTGGATGCAGATCCTCACAACTTCAACTCACATTTTTAGTCAGCTGAAGATGACGTATTAAACGTTGAAACATGTCATGAACACGACGACAGTATTTTTTTAGCTGTTCTGACGGTTGATATAAGTAATTTAGTCTTACTATTTAATATAGTTTTATTATTATACATAACAATATAATTGTCATGTTCTGGCGACGTAAATTACACATTCAATTAAGTTCGAAGACAAATAAAAATTTCCCTTGAAAAATTTTGTTACATATTGGATCACTTTTTCAGTAGACATTTCATATTTCCCAAAAATATTATTAAACGAGGACTAAAAGACATTAGTATGTACGAGTACTTCATTTCAGTGAATAAAAACCTTAGGTATAAGACGCTTTCCTGATCATTTGGCAGTCAAACTACATGCATTGACACATCTAAATTATATATGCACCCATATACAAGCAAAAACGAGATGTTCTATTAGTCCACGGCTGATTACTCTTGACCTAGTTGCAGACGCTTTTAAAAATACGCCAGTCATTTAAACATTCTGTTGTTCAGCGTCATCTATTAATTAACAAGCAATAACTCCCCAATCGAACTAAAATACACTACTTCAACTTAATGAAAAGAGTGAGTATACAATTCAAGAACACCTCTAGTTTAGTGGAAAATTCCCAAAGAGACCTGCCTCGGTTCTCTAACATTCTTATGTAACACGGTTAATTCTCCCAAAGTGCTAAACACCCGGCTGACCCAGGGATCTATGATGAAATCGAATAGAGAGCAGTGACCAATGATGAACTCATAATACCGGGTAATTCAACGGTAATGGGGCAAAATTATTAACAGCGTAATTTTCCTTGGTAAAAACCCACCCCTCGGATATTTGATCCCCGCTGCAGATATTTGTAGTTCGAATCAAAACACAAGGCCCACGCCGTCCATAAGCCAATTCTAAAATTAACATTAGTCTGACGAACTGACTGGGCCTTATAATTTGAATCGGCCTATAATTAATTTTTTGCTGTGCTAATGTAGCAGCTAATGATTCCAACGATCGAAAAGGCATCTTTAACGTTGATGTTAAATGCATAAGCATTAATAAAGCTTTCATTAGACAGGCTACCACCTTGACTGCTCGATTGCTTGTCATAGGTACTTTTATTAAATAACTTTTATCAGCAAGAAAATCATGGTCTATGTTGAAGGCTAAAAAAATCCATTAAGGACCCTTCTTAAAAATTATTGCATAAATATTAAGGGGGAAGTTAAATGAACATTCTACTTCTCAAACGTACATTTGATCAAGTTAGGTTATTTAAGACTTTAACAAGCGAAATGGTATATTTCGCACTTAGGCACTGCAAGTCAGTGCAAGCCGGGCTGAGGCGTTCACTCACTGTGTCAAGAGAAAAGTGATAAAATCGATAAAAACAACAATAACCATTGAAGTTAATTTACATTTACACTCGGTCAGAGGTATATATTGTGTGGTATGGTTGCAGTTTCCGTTATTACCTAATAGCACAAACATTATTAGTGAGAGTATAATAGTCTTACAGTGGGTTATCATTTGAGTGGCATTTTAAAATAGTTTATGCCAGTTTCTGTTTTTAAATTTTATGAAGATGACAATTTTAATATTTAGACATCTTATGCAACATTAGACTAGCTGAAAATCAAAACTTTATAGTGTAAAGACTGAAAGTAAATTTTACCGGTAGACATAACCTCAATTCATTACCAATTGCATAAAGCTTAGATTCTGACTATATTATTGAAATATATATTTTAACATTATTATTCTCTTTATCTCATAACTAGCTGATTTTAACCCGCTTCGCTGGATTAAAAAACACATTTAATTAATCTAACTATTGAATATTTAAGAGCATCAACTATATTAGTTAGAGAAATAAAAAAATGTAATTTTGAGAAAACATAAGTTATTTATTTAAATTAGTATTATAACAATAAAAAAAATTTCAGAGTAAGTTCCTATATACAATGTTTTTTGTTTTGTTTTCATAAGCGTAAACAAATAAATTTTCTGTCTGGCCTACTCTTGAAAGTGCTACATAAAGCTGTCCATGGGAAAAACATGGTTCTTCTAAATCGACTCCACATACACGGAATGTTTGTCCCTGTGCTTTGTTAATAGTCATACAGTATGCCAGTTTTATGGGAAACTGTAAACGTTTAAAATTAAAAGGCAAGTCGTTATTTGAATTTAAGGGAATCTTTGGAATGAATACTGATTTACCCTTCTCTTTTCCAGTTAAGATTTCAGCTTCAATGACATTGTTGAGAAAACAGCAGTTTTCGACAGTTGATCACATGATTGTATTTATTTTCTCCTTCCATTAAAATGTATGCATAGAACTCTTTTGAAGTAACCTTTTTATTTGTCGTTTGATTAGTTTGAGGGTTTATTTGTGGTATGTTAAGGTGATAGCCATCTTCCCCTCGCCAAAAAATCAACGGATATTGCAAGGCATCATACATTCGGTTAGTTTCTGCAATATGACGTAGCTCGATCATTGCTTCTTCGTTGTATTACTACGTCACGATAACCACACTCACTGTCAACTATTACAACTGCTACTTCATTTGCCTGTGGTGCATTAAATCTTCTTTCATGCTCACCAACTGGTCTCTTATCGGCCCGAATTACTACCTTGTATTCATCTGTTACAACTTTCTCCATTGCAGTCTTGAACGTTCTTATCAAATCTTTATTTTCATGGAGGAATCTCTGTAGATCTAAAATTACTTCTCTGCGTAAACCTGTAATATTTGCTGATCTTTAATCCACTTCATTTTCTTCATTTCCAATAAAATATACTTGTAAAACTTTTGGTGTATCATTTGGTGGTGGTGACAATGAGCCGATATTGTGGTATACTTGTCCTTGAACTTTGAAAATTGGGTTGAACCCTTCTTGTTCTATAATGGACGTAGCTCCAAAAGATGTCATTTGAAAGCACGCATTGTATCGCCTAATGTTTTGTAAAAACTCTCCTTTGATTTTGACGTTTCTCCTTTCATGTATTCGAAAAAGTTAGGGGGTGGTATATTTTGTTGCGGCAATCTGATTTTTCCTTTTAAACAACACATATTTACTGTTTCACCTTTAAATTTTTTCGCCCCACAAAAACTGCAAATCTTGTCCATCTTACCAATTATTATACTTGGATGTTCATTGTACTCTAAATTTGGTTGGTAATTGAAAGCTTCATTTTCTAAGTCGTAGTTTTCTGTCCTCCTCCTACGGTCATTTTGTACATTGGTTTAGTTTAAATTAGCTTCTATTTGGTCTCTTAAACGTAGGTTTCCCATTCTTTCTCTGTTAAGTTCGATTCTTTCTTGTGCTTGTTCATGTGTCTCCCTTCCTCTCCGAAAATTCTGTGATAATCTTTCTGCCACTCTTATATTCTCAAGCTGTTTCGGATTCAGGTTTTCTCTATATCGTTGAGGATTTTCCCGCAGAATCATGAGTCGCATTTGCCTTTCTTCTTCCGTTTCATTTCTTCTAGCTACTTTTTGTCTTTGGGGAACGATTCGTGATTGAGAAAATTCTCTTGTACGTTTTGGCATTTTTATATCATATTGGTCTTAATTATAATTTGAAAAAGGAGTAAAATTGAAGGAAATAAAAAATCTAAATAAAAACACATCATTATCTTTCGAAGTTCAAACAAAAAATAATTAACTTTAAATTTGATTGTAAACATTATTCTGAACTAAATAACCTAGAAGTAAAAATGTAAATAAATAAAAATGTTCGGCAAGAAAAATTAGACTATAATCACCTGTATTGTAAAAATAATTGTAGGTGCTGCATTCTGTTGATAGCCATTCAAACTATTACGAAATGTCAAACCATTAAAACCTTTCAAATTAAACCATGTGTATATAAACAAATAAAACCCAAAAATCCCTAAAAAATCCTTGACATAGGTCCTTTTAGGACGATCCTGAGCCTAAGCCCTAAACGATATAGAAACCCAACCCTCATAGTGCAAATTAGGAGTTTCCAAGCTTTAATTTGACACCAAGATCAAATGTCTACGACTTGTAGTTTTGGCTGCAGCACTAAATATACCAACACATAACTCTTCTTTTATATATATATATTGATTGATTATGACCAAGAAGGTGCCAAAGAATCCTTGTGGTAAATGTTTCAAAAATGTAACCAAGAACAGTATTGCAGTGCTATGTACCATTGTAAATGTCTTAATAACCTATCAGATGAAGAATACCAGAAGGTTAAACTAAAACAACGAAAGTGGACGTGCTATGATTGTAGTGAAACTAGTACTCAAATTGAGGAAAACAGTGAAGATGTTGAAGTAGTTAATGGAGAAGTAGTTCAGCAACTGAGAAACCATGACTTGATAATAAAAACGCTATCAGATGATCTTAGGGAATCATGTGAAGAGATACAGCGATTGAAGAGCCATAACACACAATTGGAAACTCTAGTCCTTAAGAAGGAAGAGACAATCATTCTATTAGAAAGAGAAATAACAAAGCTTAAAAATACACTGACCAGAAATAGTGACACGATTGGCAATGAGAAGACCAAACCTAGGCTGAGTTTAGAGGGGCCAGAAACCTTCACGTCAATACTGAAGAAAAAGTCGAATAAAGCTAGGCCTACAACAAAACCTTTGGAGAGTAAAAGTTTTGAGTCCCCTAACCGCTACAAGTCATTGTATTTAGAAGATGAAACTAATTCAAGAGATGATATTGAGGATATTCTTAATGAAGTTGAGCCTAAGAAAAACAAAAAAAGAAAATATGGATATGTGCCGACAGCCACGGTAGAGATCCGTCCTGGGAAATAAACCAACAAGTAGGCCTATCCTCTTATGAAGCTACCGGATTTGTATGACCAGGTGCTCGGACAAAACAAGTGGTTGAAACTTATAATAGCCTAAATGAAGTTCAAAGTAAAGATGTGATAGTTCTTATAACTGGCACGAACGACGTATCAAAAAACGAGTCAACGGAAGTAGTTCAAGATATTTCCAGTTTATTGCAATTCAATGGAAAGCCTACTTGCAATATTGTGGACTTGCCAAAAAGACATGACTTACCGGATTGGTCGTGTGTGAATATTGAAGTCAAAAATACGAACTCTGCTCTCAAAGAACTTTGTGACAAACATAAAAATGTCACCCTAGTTAAGGCTAGCATGGCAGAGAGAACACTACATACAAGACATGGATTACACTTAAATTTAAAAGGGAAAAAGTGGCTGGCTAATAAAATTGTGGAAAGTGTTAGGCATATGTCAGAAGATTGTTCCAACTCTAGTGAAACTATCCATTCGGAAAACTCCAGACACTCAGTACAGAGCCCTCTAAAATAACTTCAATAAGTTTCTTGCGCCAGAATGTTCAGTCTTTATCAAATAAAATTCAGCTGCTTGAACAAGTTGTAACTGAGTACGACATTGACTTTATGTGCATAACGGAACACTGGATGTCGGAAGATGAGTTAAATGAGAACTTTGTTATTAATGACAGGCAACTAGTGTCTAATTTTTGTAGAACAAAAATTGGCCATGGAGGGACCGCTATTTATTGTAGATACTCTTCACACCAAATTAAGGTAAATGAAGCAATTAATAGTCTGTCAGTTGAATTAGACTGCGATCTGTGCAGTGTGGAACTTGTAGACCTTGACCTAGTGCTGGTTACAGTTTACAGGAGTATGAATGGAGATTTTATCTCATTTCTTAATACAATGGAAAAAGTACTATCGTATATCAATAGACTTGACAAAGATTCTATAATTTGTGGTGATTTTAATCTTAAATTTTTAACAAAAAGATGCAGACCAATTTGTGAACCTGTGCCTTACTTATGGCCTACAACTGACCATTCATGAGCCTACTCGAGGTAAAAACTGCATTAATAATTTCTTTACTTCTTTGCCCTTCCAAAATTGTACAGCTGAAGTTATTAACTGTCACGTGAGTGATCATTTGGGTCAGCTATTCATTGTTAATACATTTTTTCAAGAGACTAGCCCTCATCCTGGAGAAAATGAACTGTCATACAAGGGTCCTAGTTTTAAAAATGTATCTATTCTAAATGATTCTAATATCAATGTATTTAGATTTTACCTTGCCAAAGAAAAATGGCATGATATTTTTATTGCGAAAAATAATGTAAATGAAATGTTTGATGCGTTTATGATAACGGTTCAATATTACTTTAATTTAAGCTTTAATAAACTGGTTAAGATTAAAAATAACGATACAGGAAATATTGGTTCTAAGGCTAATGTAGAGTGGTACACTGATGAACTATTTGCTAAAAGAGATAGGCTTAGCTTACTTTATGAACTTTTAAAATCATCAAAAGGGCAGGAGTTTGAAATGTATGATGAATTGTATAAAACTGAAAAAAAAGATTACCGCAAACAGATTAAACACATAAAAAACAGTATAATTCTAAATTAGTAAAGGATTCAGGAAATCAGAGTAAAACCCTTTGGCAGATTGTAAATAAGAACAAGAGGAGTGAAACTAAAATAAAAAGACCGAATCCTTTTTCATCAGATGAATATAACCGGTTTTTTATTAATATTGCCAGTAATGTAAAGCTGACATCTAACAGTGAAGCCTCTAATGGGATTAACGCAATGCAGTATGTAAATAATTGCTAAGTACCTGAGCTTACCTGAGTGGTGGAGTTAAGTTTTAGCTATGTAACTGAAAAAAATTGTCATTGATGCAGTTTGGCATTTAACTGGTAAAAATAGTAAAGACCTCTATGGCTTGAGCAATGTTTTACTGAAAAAAATAATATATTGTATCTTAACTCCTTTGACTAGGTTAATTAATTTATGTCTGGTCCAAGGAATTTTCCCAGATTGTTTAAAAATAAGTAAGGTCATTCCTATATTTAAGAAAGGTAATAGAGATGACTTGAATAATTATCGGCCTATAACGGTGGTTCCTGTCTTTTCTAAGGTCTTGGAGGTAATCATAGGTAAACAATTAATGTTTTATTTTAAAGCAAATGGACTAATATGTACCAATCAGTTCGGCTATAGAAATGGTTTATCTACCACACACGCACTTATAAAGCTAGTTGAGGGTATACATGATTGTTTTGAGGGCAAGGACCTCGCTGCGGTCACGTTCTGTGACCTCAGCAAGGCCTTTGACTGTGTTTCACACAATCTTTTAGTTTTTAAGTTGGAGTATTTTGGGGTAAAAGGTGTGACTTTACAAGTCTTTCAATCCTACCTTGAGAACAGAGGACAATATGTACAAAACAGTAATGAAACCTCATGTCTCTTGCCTGTCACTTGCGGTGTTCCGCAAGGATCTGTTTTAGGTCCTTTGCTTTTTATTATTATGGTTAACGACCTCAGTAGTAATGTCCCTGCGGAGTTAATTCTTTATGCAGATGATACTACCGTTTTAAATAGGAATGGTAATGAAAATTTGGCATTGTAAAATGCTAAAATCAATCAATCCCTCATTGAGAACTGGTTGGCTGCTAATGAACTAGTTTTAAATGAAGAAAAAACCAAAACTGTACTTTTTACTCTTAAAGAAACTAATATGTACATAGATACCGGTCCAGTGTTTTTAGGATTAACTTTAGACCCAACCCTTAATTGGCACCAACACATATCTGTCCTCAAAAGTAGGCTTAGTAAAAGCACTTACGCTTTAAAAAGATTATGTGGAGAGTTGGAGAGAGAAGGCCTAAGGCAGGCTTATTTTGGCTTATTTCATGCCCATATGTCTTATGGTTTAATAGTATGGGGTGGTGCTCCCAAGTCAGAAGAAATATTTGTGGCACAAAAAAAGCTGTAAGAGTAATAACTGGTTCTCATAGATTAGCCCATTGTAAAGAGTTATTTATCGAATTAAGAATATTGACTTTGTATTCGTTATACATTTTTCAGTGTCTTATGTACTTAAGGTCAAATTTAGAACAAGTACATACCAGAAGTACCATACATTCCCATGATGCCAGGTACGCAAAATTAATTAACTTACCACAAAATAGACTTACAAAAAGTGATAGAAATCCCATTGTTATATCAAGCCGATTGATGAATAAGTTGCCTGACACAGTAAAGAATTTAGAAAAAGATAAATTTAAAGCTTGTCTTATGAATTTTTTATTGAAAAATCCATTTTATAAAGTAGAAGTTTTTGTCAAATAATTGGTCAAATTTGGATTTTAACATAGCCTAACGCTTCCTGTTATCAAGGACTAATATGTTTAAATAATATAATATCTGTTAATTGTAATTTACATTTTTGTTTTTTTCTTGTTTAGGCCTAATGTAATTTTTTATAGGGCCTTCTGAAGTTTTAGAGATTAGTCCTATATTAGCCTAAGTTGATGTTATGTAAACTAATATGTCTTGTGTTTTGATATAGGTATTTATTTTATTGTTATGTGACTGGCCCATGTATTCTATGGAATATCTTGTGGCGAATAAAGTATTCTATTCTATTCTATTACTGACTCGCTTTCGCTCGCGCGGGATTTTCATGCGAGTACGGTAAAACTTTCCGGCCGTGTAACGTACGTAGTGCTTGTATAAACCAATACGTTTTTCAATCCTTCGAACCTAATCTATAACAAACTGCTGCTAGCTGCTGCCACTACATTCCTCTAAAAAGTAATCAATAAACAAGCATGAAACGTCGGTAGTATTAAGCTGCAAATCAGCTGATTGTTAACTTCCGTTTTTCCGGCCTGGGACGGCAATGGGTAACTTTAGAGCCAAACTAAAATGAACTGAAAACAGA
This sequence comes from Flexamia atlantica, assembly GCA_035578135.1. Lineage (NCBI taxonomy): Eukaryota > Metazoa > Arthropoda > Insecta > Hemiptera > Cicadellidae > Flexamia > Flexamia atlantica. The sequence continues at coordinate 7,710,810 of JAQJVK010000020.1, forward strand.
TGTTTCTGAGTCAGTATGATGAAAAATAGTTTTCCCTTGCAGTACTCATTGAAATTACAAATGTGTCAGCTAGTCATAACAAAACAAATTATACGTAAATTAAATCGATATAATGAGAAACAAAAACCATTTAGCTAACTCATTTGCGATAGCTTGTAATGATGTGTAATAACGCTGCGCTGTATGTAGATTTGAAAAGAAAGATTATATCCAAAATGGCAGCAGAAAACGATTTTCAAGTCAAAGTTAAGCTCTAACTACCCGTAAACAATTAGGAGTGGTATTGTGGCACAAAAGTCTATTTAAATATCACATGTCACATTAATTTCATAAATCTTTAATGCTTTTGACCCATCTTGAAATTTAGGCACTTACGTTGGTCGAAACTTTGCTAACTTTCAGTCTGTTGTTAGCACATTAAATATGATGGAAAACGCAGTACTCTCTCACGTTTGTTTTTTTTTTACAGGGGGAAAAATATCCCTTCATTTATCCCTCCATTATTACAATTATTAAAGTCATTAAAAAAGTTAAAGTTTTTATTTAAATTCTAGAGAACGTTCGGATTTTACAGTTAAAGGATAAAAAATAGTTTCTTCCTCAAATCAGCTTTAGAACGATAAAAAAATGATTGAAATTCATCCGTTGGGAGCCGAGATACTACAGATATTTTGCAACATTGCGGTGGCTCAGGGCGGCCATCTTTAATCGCCACCATTTTGGTGTTGCAATGGATTTCGAAGTGGCTCCCCGTCTGAAAAATTTTCTTTTGGTATCAACAATTAATAAAGAAAGTGCCATTCGCTAATCAAAAATTGCAGTTTTCTCATATCTGGCCATGTATACAACGTACTATTTCATCCTAATATCAATAGGAAATTATTTTTACTGCAATTTTTAAAGATAGTTTTGAGCTTCTAGTTCAGATTACAATAGAGAGGGGGAAGTATTTGTACAAAGCCTTTCAATATTTTAGAAAATGGTGGAGAGTGGTAGAGAAACCACGATGGAAAAAATCAGCCAAAGCAGGACGAGCCAATACAATTAGAGGTTCGTGCAAGTCAATATCTACTTGATTCTAATAGTACAGTGATAAAGGCATATTGTATCATAATATCAATAAGAAAATAATACATTTGTAGCCTTGTACTGAGATATCTGTGATCCTCTTCCAGGTTACAGAAGAAATAGGCGGTAGTATTTGTAGGAAGCCCCTCAACATTGCGGAAACCGTTGTTTGCGAGTAAGAAAAGCCACGAGAGAAAAAAATATATGTCAAAGCGAGATGAGCCAATAGAATTAGAGGTTGGTGTGAATAAGTTTTAACAGGATTCAATAACAGCACTATAATATATGATGTACTTGGTATGTTATTACGTAATATACCGCAAATCATGTTAGCTAATCGCAGCTACCGCAAGTCATGTTAGGTATCCGTAGCTACCGCAAATCGTTCAATCCTTCCTCGAATGTAGTGCACTACCTGTACATTATCTGTCAATGAGAACAATATGGCAGGTGCATAGGTGCTTTCATATACATATACCTTCGAATCTTCACTAGGGAATCTCGGTGAAAGATTTAACAAAAACACAGCTTTTATATTTGATACAGCCTTGCTAATGAATTAATTAACTAATCAATCTTCTATTATACTGTATATTCACTGATGGATCCAAAAAAGAACAAGGGTTGGAAGAGGAAAATTTAGTTCTTCCAACAATATAAAATTGGGTCTTCAGAGTGCATGGGAATAAATCAAATGAAATGAAATAAAAATACAGAGATGTGTAAACAAAATATAAGTAGAAAAGGCAAGATCTGCAGCATTACTACTACATATCTGCCAGCAATAACATTGAAGCCTCAGACAAAGCTTTGGCTTAGATTCGAACTTGTTCTCTTGACTACTAAACCAGTAATTTTCCCTTATTCCCATTTCTACCATTCGATTGTAAAATAAGTCGACAGCTTTGTCTTTATTTATTCAATTTATCAATGAAGATCAAACTTCATTATATGCAAATCTGGAAAAATGTTCACGATAAGTTTAAGTTTTTAAAATTTATAGTTCTTACCTTTCCTGAGGTATGGCCTCAGTTCTTCTATACTATTTCTTATACAGGTTTCTACTTTGGGGTCATTCCTTTTGCATACGTGGATAAAATCAGCTGAAACAAGAAACATTAAAAATAAGAAACGCTTTTCGAAACTGTCTCTTAATTCAGTGTATGACTTAAGTATCATTATATGCTAACATCGTCAAAAAATAAAGTTGATGATAAATTAACAACTTTATAATAAAAATACAGACTTCTTAAACTGTTAGTGCAGTTTGTAAAAAGAAATTATTTGCAAACAGGACTTAATTATTCATACAAAAAATATGCAGAAAGTAGTAATGATGACAATTAAAATAAAATTATTTCAATGGGACATTTTTTCTGGCAATTTATTTCTCTTCTTAAAAATTCCAAAATCAGACAGTTTCTTCTTAAAATCAATGTATAGATTTCTAAAAATCATGAACTCCTTGTTAAGAAATGCAACGATAGTTTGTATTCCCGAATAAAATTCATCTTACTCGATGTTTCTACTATAACTAAGGCGCGCGTCAATGAGATTACTGGAAGGTAATTCTCAGTTGACAAAAAAACTACTCAGACTCAAATAATCCAACGACTTTGTTAAATTTTTTTTTCAAAGCATGTGTATATCGGAATTTAATAGTGTTCTGAGGAAATAAATTAGAGATGAGGTAGAGACAAGTCGATTATTTTTAACTAGTCGATAATTTAAATTTTGAAAGGACTAGTCGGCAACTAAACCGATTATATATAGTTGTTTTTTATCGGTTTTTATCATTCGACTAGTTAGATCGAGTAGACTATTCGATGTTTTACACGGTGACTAATCGACTATTGTGAACAACTGGACTAGTCGATGTTAAAGAATAATCGACTAGTCACTAGTCGATAATGAAAAGTAGTCTATGTTACTTCATTAAAATAGATATGCTATTCTATTTTACTCCTGCGTAAAAATTACAAATGTGGTGTAAAGGTCTGAATCTCAGAATGAATATAAAACCACATATATTAACGTTTTAAAGTAGTCTACACAACGTAAACACTGATAACGGAGCTTGTCCTAACATTTTTCGGGAGAAGTTGCCACCACGCAATGCAACTGTAACGTTCCTATAATGTGTAAACTGCACTTAAACCATTTATTATTGATACCATAGTAGTTGTATCAGATTCAGACCTTTATTTTGATTCCACATTTGTATGTTTGTAGTCGACTACATTTTTGTACACAGCAGTTTAGGATTGACTTAGTTTTTATGCAGGTGCCACGGATAAACTCTTCCTCAAAAACTAAGTTATCAACCAAACTACGGCAGCTTTTTCAGACAACATGCTTTTAAAAAATCAACTCTCTAGCAACAATTTCCACTGTTTTTTATTTTACCTGACCAAAAAAAAAGGAGCAGCCGACAAATTTTTTCATATCAAGTATAAAAGTTGAATAAAAACCTATGACTTTTTCATTTTTTAAATAGAAAAAAATTTTAAATATGATTCATACTATTGCCGTTTAAAACTAAAGTACTCTTCACATGTAAAATTTAAACCTTATGCCTCAATGCTAAACGGTATAAAATACGAGTTATTTGAAACGTGAGCACTGTCAGATTACGCGGTTTTAAACGCCTAATGTTTCTATACCTAAACAACATTGTAACCCAGACTTCATTTACTCTAATGCTAGTAAGACAGGCATGCGCCGTCTATTTATACAATGTGGTCGCCGGTAATAACTATCATCAAACCGACGAGCGCGGTGCGAACGGTACTTGTCGCAAAGTTTACATTTTTTATGTAATGTCGGTTGAGGCCGGCGGCGGCGGCGGCGGCAGGTGGCGCTGTGGGCCAACAATGCGGTCTGTTGCACAAGCACCACGACCGGTCCGGGCTTTCTCCGCGCGCCACGCCGCGCCGCCAGCCCGAGTCGGCTGGTCGATGTATACAGTGGCGTATTCTAATTAGTCGATATCAGTGGCGGATTTAGGGTCATAGGGGTCATGACCCCTCGAAAATATTAATAAATGGCTCCCGAAAGCGTTTATTTTTTGTTCATTATGTAAGGCAATTGTCAAGTTAGTTACAATAATAATTACACACATAAATCTAAATTATAAATAGGTAGTTACTTTTTAGGTAATTACGGTGTGGCAACACTGATACACTGAATTTGACAGTGGACAGAATAATTCACGAGGACAAAGTGGAAAATGGTGGTACACGCGTCTGGAAATTAGAAAACCACCCTAATCACCTAGCCTTGAACCTACTCGACAATACAGACTGAAGAGGTCTTCAATCTTGGATTTGCCTTTTCGTTTTGTAAACTGAGGATAAATTTCTATTACTAACATTGTAACCTACATAATATTTACTCATTGTTCACATTAGCATAGAACAGATTGTAAAGTTAAATAACAAAAAATAAAAAACCGCGTCTGGAGTCCATTTCAAGCTCACGTCGTAGAGTAAAGGCGTGCTACTCGTGATTTTGCTAACGTGATTATATCACTTTTGTTCTCAAAATGTATTTTAACAAAAAATAAATAAAAAATCTTAAAATGGAGGATTTATGTTTTTTGCTTGCCCAGTTTAACAATATAATTTCACATATTACGTTGTCAGATAGCCACAATAATTCACCACAATTTGGGACCCCCCCCCCCCCCGCTGTAGCAATCGGCCCCTGGTCGGATTTGTATACGTAAGTTTACCTTTGTCGATTAAATTGGAAATATACATAATATTCTACTTATTAAATATGGGTCCTGAGTAATTTTCTCAGAAACAAACAAGTAATGTTTATTTTCCTTGATCGATGATAGCTGAAAAGGTCGGTTTTGTGACATGCTGGTCAAAGAATCGCTTTTAGTGGACTTTCAAAAATATTTTAAGAGCAAATAAACAACTAAAAACCAAGTGATCACCCAATAGGAAATCAATCGGGTAAAAAAAACACATTGCTGCAGCCAATGATATACGCATATTTAGGAATATTCTATATCTCACTCTAAAGATTGAATATCCATCCCTCTCGCACAGTTTCTTTGAACGGTAATTTTTCATGCGCGTATTTGAAGAGACTTAATCTAACTAGTGTATATTTTATCACTTTTAACAGACTAGTTGGAAGCCAAACTGATCACAGTTTTGGGTTTTCCTCACGATTAGTTTGAACGTCGAAAATGTTTAAAGCTAATCGACTAGCCTAAGTCGATAGTGAATAAAAATCGATCTTCCCCTCACTACCGCCTACCCAGTGTTTCTCAACCTGTGGTAGGCCTAACACTGGTGGTACGCGAAGGCTTTTCAGATGGTACGCTATAAATTTAAGAGGTAGTACAAAATAAAATACTAGGTTTACGAACGAACCGCTGTCCCGTTGAACAGTACGGTCACACTTAATGCCTTAACTTTAATAAATTTTTCAACGTGTGTTTTGGTCATAATATGCCAATTTCGCACCATGTTCTAGGATATATTGTTACTCCCTCATTTTAGGAGTGATTCATTTTACAAAAGATTTTGGCATTAACTAATGCTCCTATTGCTCCTCCAATTTAAAAAAAAAAAAAAAAACACCAGTTTTATAGTGTTAATTCGGTGTTATTACTATGGTTGTAGTTGTATGTAAGCATGTGGGTATTGTAAGTTTATGATAATTTATGATAATTTTCTTAATGTAAATTCCAAACAACGATTCACGGACAAATTTATCGATCTTTTAGTACCCACATCAATCAACTATGGTGCTGTTTCCATTTTACAGTTTAGTGATGGGACAGTCGACAAGTAGTTTTATCGAGTAATTGACCATCTAGCCGACTAGTCGATTATTTTGACTTGTCTAAATTTCTAATCGATTATTTTATCGTTTTCTACCGACTAGTCGGCTACTTAACCGATTAGATTTTTATTTACTTCCGGTTTTTGACCGATCGACCAGTTACATCAACTAGACTACTCCATGTTTGATACGGTGACTAGTCGACCAGTGTCAACGACTAGACTAGTCAATGTTCGAAAGTAATCGACCAGTCACCAGTCGATAATGAAAAGTAGTCGATCTTCCCATCACTAACATCCTTAATGTAAATTCACGGACAACTTTATCGAGCTTTTAGTACCCAATCAATCAACGGTGCAGCCTCCATCGTACAGTTTACTGCCGCACTGCCCGGGCTAGGCCGTCACACTCGGATGGCTGTATGGCTGTAACGGGGGACTGGCTGGAGATGACGCGTTACATAAGGCGGCAAGGTCGTCGTATGACCCACTGACATTACGTCGCGCCGTCCCCGCTAGCGGCCGCTATTCTACACATACCTGCGGGGCTGCGTCATAGCGCAGTCTGGACGGTTGCGATTATACATTCACGGTGGGAAATTTTGTCTCGTTTTTTGCAAGGTGGGTTTTATTTGAAACAGTTAAAAATACAGGGAAAATATGTAAGGTTACTTTGGACTGATAGTCTGTTTTTGTAAGAAAATTCACAAGTGACAGAACCTTCAAAAATATTTATGGTTTAAACACCTGCTTCAAAGTAATCCAAACAAGTTCTGTGGCGACAAGTTTCGGTTAGACATTATACATTCTTTATTATGAATAAAATACATAAAACATGTACATCTCAGTCGTCATCATAATATATGAAATCTGTACTATGAGAAAAACGAACATTTCTATAATACAAAGAATCAAGCATTCAGGCAGACAGGCAGAATTCGTCAATACTGTAACATATTGTCGACTAAAAAACTCTTCAACGCCTTCTTGAATTGAAAGGCCCCTCAGACTCCTGATTTCAGCAGGAATTTTGTTAAAATATAGGTCCAGTGTACACCATTCCTCTCTCAGGAAGGGTAAGGCGATGTCTAGGTGTGCGGAGATTTTCGCCATGCCTTGTTGGATACCTGTTGGTTCGAGTGAACAATCATCGGGCCATACAATGAATCTTCATTTCACTTCAATTGAATGTCGTCATTTTTCATTAAAACGTACATGCACACACACATACACGGACTCATTGATACGAAACATTCTTAAAAAGAAAACAACGAAAACACGGACAGGAGCGACGCGACCGGGCGGGAGTGCATTCGTCTGACGAAACTTGTCTTCACAGCTACTTGTTTGGATTACTTTGAAGCAGGTAATTAAGCCATTAATACTATTCAACAGTAATCCGGAGGCTAAACAACTGAAAATGAAGTTAGAACTTTAAGTGTTCTTGGAATGAGAGTAAACCGAAAGAGTTACAGGAAGACACAGATATTGCCGGCAATGCAAAAAAACTATAAAGTCTATTAATTTAAAGACAAACAAACTACGAGAAAAGTTTTATAGGAAGGAATGCTCAAAAGAGTTTAAATTTGAGTATTGCTAATGAATTTGGATTCCGACTTGTCGAAGATCTTAAATGTGTTTCAATTCTTGGGGTTGCAGATGACACAGTTTTAATAGGAAATATTGACAAAAATATTGAAACATTGACGAAAATGGCAATCAACAGATTTAAAGAAATAGGGTTAGAGACAAATTACAGTAAATCATAAGCAATTTGCATCGGAAATGGAGCAATGAAGAAAACAAAAATAACAGCTTGTTGTAATGGTGAAGAGATCCTAACAATTGCAAAAGAATAGATGAAATATCTTGGGGTGAGTGTATCTGATGAAATAACGATAAACCCAACTAATGTTTTGATAAAGATGTCAAAAAATCTAAATTACTTAAGTAAAAGTACATTAATTAGTGCAGATCAAAAACTCAATATTATCAACCAGTACATTTCTCCAACAATGATATATTCTTTACAATCAGCAAAATTAGGGGAGATCCCTAAGAAATTTCTTAATGATGGAGATAAACTTATAAGAAGTTGTGTTAAAGAAATGTTACAACTACCCAATGATACCCCTGATAGTATTTTATATTGCGACCAAAGACGTAAAGGATTAGGTATAATGATACTTGATTGGGAAGCTTTTATACAACAATTTTACAAATTTATCCTTCTGGAAAATTCAAATGTAAGGCTTATTCCTTCTTCATATAAAGATAAGAAAAATATAATTTTAAAAAGAGTGAACCTTCGTTAATCTGAGTTTTCTGATTAGATTTGATTATCATTAAGACGCCGACTAACAGTGAGGAATATTTTAAGGCGAATTTGAGAGAAAGATGAGTGTAGGATTACCGGAGTTTGAAGTTTTTAATACTGATTATAGTTTATCGGTAATACTTATAGTACTTTGTCATGTTCCTATTCATTATTTTTCCATAGAGAACTTGAAGGATTAAACCTTAATGAGGGAAGAGGTTACTCTCAGTTCCGTGCGAACCCGAACCTGCCCATCAGAAGGGAGAGACGCCATGTTTATATGGAAGCAGACCGGGCAGTTCATCAAGCTTCAAACTACCTGACCACGAACCGGTACAATGTAGTCCAATTCTTTGATAGAATGTCTAATTTGCCGAAAAATCTGGTCTAGCTTCTCAGGAAACGGGGATTTACAATTTAAAACGGAAGCTTTACATGGTCTAGATTGAAGTTTGCGCCATTGTTTATAATTTATTGGTATTACTTAGAGTTCGTTGCAATGTTTCTATTGATTATTTTTCCATAGAGAACTTGAAGGAATAAAGCTTAAAGAGCGAAGAGGTTAATCTCAGTTCCGCGTAAATTAAACCGGCCCATCAGAAGGGAGAGACGCCATGTTTATATGGAAGCAGACCAGGCAGTTCATCAAGCTTCTAACTACCTGACCACGATTGTTGAAAAATCTGGTCTAGTTTCTAAAGAAACGGGGATTTACAATTTACAACGGAAGTTTTATATGGTCTAGTTTCAAGTTTGTGATATCGATTATAGTTTATTGGTTTTACTTATAGTTCGATGTCATTTTCTATTCATTATTTTCCATAGAGAATTTGGAGGAAATCGACCTTAATGAGCGAAAAGATTACTCTCAGTTCCGCGTAAACCCGAACCGGCCCATCAGAAGAGAGAGGCGACGAGTGTGCATGGAAACTGACTGGACTATTCATCAGGCGTCCAACTACCTGGTCACGAACCGGTACAATGTAGCTCAATTCCTTGACAGAATGGCTCATTTGTCGAAGAACCTAACCGAGCTTTTCAGGAATCGAGGATTTATAACTGACAATGGAAATTTTAGTATACGGTCTACACTACCAGAGCCGCATTGTCGGCTGATCAGAATGCACGAGACCAGACGTTGGCCAACAGCGCCACTCGGTCAAGGTCGCGAGCCATCTTCAAGGCTGCACGAGCACGACGGTGGGCGGCCGAGGAGAAGTCATAAGTCATTTATTTTCCAGAATAATTAACAAAAATACAATTTGCGTTGGCAATGTCATAATGTTTAATTACAAAACCTTAAACTAAAGGTCGATTAACTAAAAACACTTGTATCAATATACAATAAAACTTAACTTAGAAGCTACTAGGAGGATCATCGGAGGGAGAAAAAAAGGACCCACTTGAATAAATAATTGCATATAGGGTAAAAATAATGAGTCTTCTGGATAACTAGCTGCTGCTGGTAATTGGAAGACCACGGTCGTGACCGGACGAAAAGAAGTTTCTAAAGGCATCATTATTGAAGAAGAATGCATGATAGTCTATGCTCTTCAAAGCTGATTGTATTTTTATTGTTAAAAATAATTCTATCATGTGTAGAATATTTATGTTTTTTTTTTTGGGAAATAATGAAAGCACTAGTTGTGGGATTTTTGAAGGAATGGATTTTTATATTTTTTATTTCTTAAACTATAAATCAATTATGTGTTAAATTCAATATCAAACTAAAAGAGAACCTGCTTGATTAAAAAGTGTATCTAGAGTAAAAATAAATGAAGTAAGAAGACACAGAGGTATTCAGCTTAGTGTTTGACGACGCGACGGTCTGGGTGGGTGAAGAGAAGCCTCTACGAGTCTCATCATAGGGAGAAAATATAACCCACTTAATTAAAAAAAGACCATGTAGGGAAATAAAAAATTATGTCCTCTGTACACTAGCTACTGAAACTTAATGAATGACGACGTTCGAGGGCGGGAGAAAATAAATTTTTAGAATAATCGTTACTAGAAAAAAGAGAACTCACTTAATTAAATACCCCCGTTGCAGCAGACCTGCATACTCAGCGAATTTCAGATGCAACACAACAAACGGTATTTCAATCCAACTTGGCGAGATTTTACATGTTTTGTAATCTCCATAAGAATAACATGGGGAATGATTATGCAGGTTTGCTGCAACAGGTATGTTAAAACTGGTTGGTTTTAATTCATTATTTAGAAGATCTTAACTAGAAGAAGCCATATACCAAGTTTTGTCAAGAAATGTTAAAAAATAAGTAAGATATAGAATTTTTTTATTTCCCATAAGGATAACATGGGGAATGATTATGCAGGTTTGCTGCCACAAAAATTGAAATTTCGGGGATTTTAGACTAAAATACATTAGATCTCATCTAGATGAAGCCACAAACCAAGTTTTATCCAGATATGTTGAGAAATAAGCGAGATATAGAATTTTACTTATTCACCATAAGGTTAACATTGGGACAACGTACTGTGTTTACCACTTTCAATATCTCGGTAACCAATGGACATAGAGCAATGATTCAAAACACTAAATTGTTTGTTTTTTTGAGCTGAATTCAATGGTGCCAACAAAGACTCGATAAATTTTATTTTTATATGTAAAAAACTCAAAAAACCCATTTTTGGGGGTGTTTATCCCCCTTTACTCCCCCTTCCGGTGGTCCGATCGGGCTGGTTCACGAACTCGTCCATTCCATTACCACTTTACATGTCTGTTCCAAATTTCATTAAGATCGGACCATATTTACGGCCGCTATCGTGCTGACAGACACACACACACACATATATATATATATATATATATATATATATATATAGATAGATAGATAGATAGATATATAAAAATTCGAATGAATGGTGTTTTTTGCTTCTGGTGGCCCTAAAACGAAAAGTTATCATGGTCTCGGGCTTAGGTCTTACCATGAGACCTACGGTAATAGCTTCTTCCCTATAGGGGAAATTCGCTAAAAATAGCATTCAGGATAAAAAGAAATATATAACTAGCTACTATAGCTTGGTGGATGTCTAGGGTGTGTTGTCAGTATGTGCCAGCAAGGTATTAAGAGCTTAGGCTCTTTGAAAAATTGATGAATCGCATTAGATGACGTAGTAGGGAGAAAATAGAACCCACTTAATAAAAAAGAGCATTTAGGGAAATAAAGAATTAAGTCCTTATGGGTCCTTATCCTTATGGGAAATAAAACAAATGCTACATTTATTTATCTTCCTTACTTCTTGACGTAGCTTGGTAAAACTTGGTATATGGCTTCATCTAGTTAAGATCTACTAAATATTGAATTAAAACCGCCCGGTTTTAATGGACCTGTTGCAGCAAACCTGCATTTTCATTCTCCAAGTTATTCTTATGGAGCTTACAAAAACATATCAAATCTCACTATGTTTGATTGAAATATGTTCTTTTGCATTTGAAATTCGCTTGGTATGCAGGTCTGCTGCAACGGGGGTATTTTATATATACATTGAACTATGAGTACAATTTTCATTACTGTTTTCATTTACATGGCTTACATACAAACTCTACGCGTACAATTAAGGCAAAAAAAATTAAAAGCGACGGTACAGTGTGGTTTGTTCAGCAAGAAGATCCATAACCAACGAATTACAAAATAGATGAGCCATTAGATTACAAAAAGTTGCCGTCAAGTAGTAACAAGACCCAGATTTTGACTGCTCTCGACCAATGCGTCAATTAATCCCAGCAAAGTAGGCAACGCACAAAAAAACGAATGTATGTAACTTAATGCCAATTATTAGGGATGTTTAACTAAATGCATTACATATCGAATAATCGAATACAAGAAGTACTATTAGATGAGCATTTCGAAAAAATGAAAGCACTACATAATTAATACTTTTTAGAAGTATATTTTAAGAATAAATTGACGAAAAGTTTTTATATCTCGGGGTTTCCGTCCTCAAAGCTTTCGAGGACATTCTAACTCCTAACACAGGCACATGACCGATGTAGGAAAGTGTCCGTCCTTAAGTCATGAGCTGCTGATGACTTTCCCGACTTTTATTGTCACCTTCTACAGTTTCCTTGCATTCCTAAGAGTGAATTTATGGGTGCCCAAGTCGTTCAGGGCTGGACTCATTGCTTGAGTCTGGACCTGCATAACAGACAAGAGCGTCTGTTGTACGCATTAATGTACCGTAATATGTAACATGCCATCTCCCAAATACCAAATGCCTCGGCTGACACCACGACTAGACAAGAAATCCCGTTCAGTTTGCTGGTTGGAGCTTATAAGGTGGAAAGGAAAGGTAGGTCAGTTAAACAGAGCTTCATCAGATGAGTTTAACTCACCATCTCATTCGCTCAAGTGACCTATCTTCCTTGATGACCCCTGGATGACCAAGTCATGACTACGTCACTACAAAATTATTCAATACAAGTCGTGACTAATTGCTAAAATCTGAAATTGCATTATAGCCAAGAACTTCATCTGTTGAATCAAATTCACAATCTCATTCGCTTTAAGTGACCGCCTTCCTTTTCCACCTTAAAGACCATCCAACAAATTGAACTGGTTTTCTTGTCTTGCCTCGGTCTGAGCCTAAGCATTTGGTATTTAGGTGGTGGCATATTACATATTGTAATGCATTTATGAGTACGACAGAAGCTCTTGGCTATGATGCAGGTTCAGACTAAAGCAATGAGTCCAGCCCTAAACGTCTAGGTCACCCATAAATAAGCTCTTTTGAAAGCAAAGAACCGGTAGAAGATGACAATAAATGTCAGGGGCAAGCAGCACCAACACATTTTCTCCTTGGGGGCGGACACTTTCCTACATCGGTCATGTGCCTGTGCTAGTAGAAGTTAGAATGTCCTCGAAAGCTCTGAGGAAAAAACCCCGAGGTATAAACACTTTTCGTCAATTTATTCTTGAAATATACTTCTAAAAAGTATATGTTACGTAGTGCTTTCATTTTTTCGAAATGCTCATCTTAATGGTACTTTTTGTATTCGATCACTTGATACGTAACGCATGTTATTAAAATGTCGTAATTATTGGCGTTAAGGTACATAAGTTTTTTTGTAATGTTTCCTACCTTTCTGGCATTTTTTAGCGTTGTGATCGGGAGCGGTCAAAATCTGGGTCTTGTTACTATCTAACGGCGTCTTTTTGTTAGATAGTATCATACATTCATAGCCCAATGTCAAAAGGCAAGCGGACTCAAGTTTCTATCCTGGACAGGATTCGAACCGGCGCCGCGGCGACCCTCAGGTTATGAGGTGAGTACTTGATCCACTTGGCTAATCCAGCCAATTTTATTCATACTATACCTATTTCACTGGTAGAGCTCTTAGTTATGGTTTGTAGGAAAAATTGGGAGTGCAACGTTATCTGCCTTTACCTTTAATACTCTTTCGCTTCTTCACGGATTCATACCAAGAAAGAAAAAGAGATCCTCTCTTAACTGATCTCATTGGGATCGGATCCTCAAAGGAACCTTTGGTCGGATAAACTAAAAGTTCAATTGAAACGGATACATCATACATACAAGGTGTCCGGGCTAGGGGTATCAAGAAATAACTATCTCGTATGATATTAAATGTGAATTTTATTTTAAAATAATTATGCCAACATGTCATAAATACAACCAAGATTTTGGGAACAACGTTTAACGGTCGTATTTCAAACACAATGCCTAAAAACTACAAGTTAAATGTTCGGGATTTTCTTAATGAGCAATTCCCTGGTAGTCGGATTGGTAGGGGAGGGCCTATTGCATTGCCGGCAAGATCGCCAGAACTTATCCCTCTCGATTTCTTTGCATGGGGGTTTATCAAAGATATTGTGTACTAGGTAAGAGTTCAAAGATTGAGGGAACTAAGGCACACGATTGTAGTTGCAATTGAGAGGTTAACGCCAGAAACGACAAACAACGTGTGGCGGGAGATTGATTACCGATTGGACCTCTTGAGAGCTTCTTATGGTGATCACATCGGTATCACATTGTATTTTACGGAATAAGATACCAATCTTGGTTGTATTTATGACATGTTAGCATTTTTAATAAAATTACATTTTAATATCGTACGAGGTAGTTATTTCTTGATACCTCTATCCCGGACACCCTATATACTTATTGATATAATATACAGGGTGCTTTATTAACGCAACCCATTTTTAAGATTGAATAATGCACACATTAAGATTAAATAAGTATTGTTTAGTTAATCATTACATTTTACACATCCTAATTTAAGTTTGATCACATTGAACGGCTTAGATCATGTGTTCAAACAATCCTCTACTGACAATTTTACAAGGTTGTACTTTCTCCATCAAATTCCTGAACACGTTTTGCAAAGTACCTCTTTGAATTTCTTGTATTAGATTTGTTATATTTGTTTTGAGGTGCTGCATATACTGTGAATTGTTCTCCTAGGCCTTACTTTTTGTATCCCCAGTGAAAATAATACAATGGGGTCAAAACCGGGGACCTTGGGGGGGGGGGGGGGGGGAATAATCCTTGACTGATAAAATACAGCTTTGGATTGCGTTAAAAAAGGACCCACATCGTGTCCCAAAGAAACCTAATAAACTTCAAAACCTACATAACAAAACCCGATTTGTAGCTAATTTTACAAGTGACCACTTGATACATAAATTCATAAAGTTTCTTTGAATGTCATTAATAAATTTCTGCTGATGTCGTTGCTCAGAGTGTAAAATGTAAAAACGTAACGTACAATAAAGAATTTAAATGACACGCTGGCCCCAACGATCCTACGACGTGTCCCTTTTTTCTGTCTGCGGGACTCAATTTCAAATTATGTGTTTAAATATATGATTACAGAGTTTAAAAAATAAAAAATATATATGGTGATAGTTTTTGGGACCAATAATACCAGCTTATCCGACTGTTGAGTGCAATTCTATATTTTGTATATATATACATTATCTACATTATATTATATACATTAGCTGAAATGGCGACCTACCCAGGTAGGTATTTTAAGCCAAGTATGAATGACAGATGAGTGAAGGATGATTGTGGCGCGATCTTGTAGTCTTGTTACTGACTAAGGCCGACATATTCCTTAGACAGGACTGTTAATTAATAGCCCAACAGCCAATGGCAACTAAGGGACCTACATTTTAACGTGGGATCCGAACCACGATTTCGCCTCGGTTAACAATTTACGAACTGGTCTAATTATGAGGATGGTCTCATGAACGAGTACTCAATAGTGCGGACGTTAATCCCCACTAGGGAACACCGCGTCCACAAGCCATCACTCATAACTATCCACAATTCGTGACCTCCAAGTAGCTGTGGATTTAATTTGTAAATTTAAGGCTGTGAGCAACGACAATGAATCTGGAGATATTTAAAAATGACATTAAAATAAACTTTCTGAGTTTAGTCAGAAAGTATATCTTCCCCTATCACCTTCACATGGTCATATCTTCACATGGTCACCTTCTTTGTGCATAAGTGGATTATACTAGGTTTTGATATTGATCAGGGTTTTTTGGGACACGGGGTACATGTCAAAGCTATTGTATTGATCCATATGACATTACAAGATTTATCGAGTTGGCACTGAATTAAAAAACTGTTAAGCTGTTAGTAAACTTAGTACGGTAATGAGCTGCATAAAGCAGCTCATTAGCGTAATCAATCATGATAACTTCGTGTCGATGCATTAGGTGCTACAGGCAAAGCTTTAAGTCGCAGACCCTTGATCTTTGTGTCAAATTTAAGCTCGTGATCTCATAATGTTCACTGTGTCAATTCATGTCATGATATCTATTCAAACTTCGCCACGGGTCCATTTTCACGGGATTCGTGATGTGGATTTGACAGCTCTAGGTTTGATTTGTTTACATCAACCAGTCCCAATGGTTACTAATAGAATGCAGCGCTGATTAATCGAACACGAAGAAAATAATCTCCCGAGCAAAGCCAGGATTTGATGAAGGTTGATCGAAAAATTAGAAACAAAACAACAACTGATGGACAGTGAAGAAAATCTGGATGTAATGTATTATTGTGGTTTAGATGCAAGTATGATATTATTTGTTTGAAATTCGTTGTTGATAATGGTGGAAGAGGATAATCCTAAGTAGAAGCTTGATGATTTCAGATTCCTAATGTATGGATTTACGTCGAACCCAGTCTTATTACAAAATTATCATGTCCAAGAATGAGGAATAGAGAAACCTGTTCATACATGGGATTTGGTGGACGAACTGGAAAAACAACTGTGTTGTAGGGAGAGATGACATAAAAAAGCTAAAATTGATGTTTTCGAGTAAGGCGAGGTCAACCTAATCTCACCCATCCTTTTTATAAAGCTCAACATGACAAAAATGCTTGCTTTACTTAAAAAAAGGTCAGGGATTGTGTGTTTAATTTCTTGGTTTAAAATGCATGATGAGTTGATACGCGCAGTAAATAATAATTGAATTAAACAGACTAGGCACGCTTAAAAAACTCTGGAAAATTCGAATGTTGCAGAACAATCCAACTAGGTGTTTATATAAATGAAGGCTAAATGTTTTGATGAATAAAATAATTTTATTCTAATCATTTAGTTATGACCAGATAGAATAGTAACAATCAACAAGAAGTTTTTGATACGGGGAGATAGATATACTGTGTTGCGAAGAGACTTATTAAAACACATTGCTTTGTGGAAGAATTTGAAAAATTACAGAAATCGTTTTGAATAATTAATTGATAGGTAATACTAAATTTATAAAAGTATTTATAAAAGGACTTACGCTTGAGCGATTTATGAAAAATTGAGACATTTAGATTTTATTTGTGCTGATACATCAAAATTCGCCAATTTAAAGAATAATTGAGAGTTAACCAAACCTAGATGTAAAAAAATAAAGGTCACTGAACTCTAAATATAAGCTTGATGATTACAGATTCCTTATGTGCTTATACGTGCCGAACCCGTATTATTGCACAAAA
The DNA here is from genome assembly GCA_035578135.1 of Flexamia atlantica. NCBI lineage: Eukaryota > Metazoa > Arthropoda > Insecta > Hemiptera > Cicadellidae > Flexamia > Flexamia atlantica. Next base: position 7,727,991 of record JAQJVK010000020.1, read on the forward strand.
TTATGATGCGCAAGGATGAGGAATAGAGAAACCTGCCCATACATGGGACTTGATAGACAAACCGAAAAGAAATTTGTAAGGATTATGTGGTTAGGGATAAAATGAAAAAAGGCTGAACTTGTAACCGAGTCAGACGATACAAGCCTCCCCAAACTTTTTTCTTATAAAGCTGAACATGACAAAAAAGTTTGGTTTATGTAGAAAAAATCTCCACACAATTAGCTTGACCAATATCTACAGATCGCACAAAGAAAATATGTGGGAACCTAAAACTCGTGTTTAAAAACACTGAATTGAATTGAATTGAAAACATTCTTTATTCATACTTGTTCTTATACATATAGAATGAATAGTGTCCCATAAAAATTAACAAAAACAATTCAGTTGATAAAACAAGGTTAACTTAATGATTAATTATTATTAGCAAGTAATATTCATTGACTGAGAACATTGGTCTATCCAGCATATACACTTTTAGCATATTCTTAAATTTATTTACATCTTTCATTTTTTATTCTATATTTAATGGCAGGTGATTGAAGAATATTGTTCCAGTTATACTAGATTGTTTTAAAAAGAAATTTAGTTTATGATCAGGCATTTTTTCCTCTCGTATCACACGTGTGATTTTCACCAAATAAGCTTGTTCAAATAGTACAAGTTTTGTTTGATAAACAATATAACTTTACATATATGTAAGCTATAAGACGTCATAGATCCAAGACTTCTAAAATGTTCTTTTACTGATTCACACCATTCGAGATTTAGAATAATCCGAAAAGCTCTTTTTATAATTAATAGTACCCTATCCAAATTATTTTTGAAGTAGCCCAATGAACTTAAATTCCGAATGTCACGTTAGATCGTAATTATGCAAAATGTATAATTATTAGTGTTGCCAAATTACACACCTTGGCCATTCTATATAAAGCAAAAATGTTTTTTTTTAAGTGTTTATATGATCATTCCAAGTAAGATGATTACCAATTGTTAAAACCCAAAATTTTGTACTGTCAACTTCTTGGAACAAGTTTGTTAAATATTTCTATAAAAGGTTAAGAAAACTGCCTAGCCTGATATGTTCTAAATTCTATTAAGTTAGCATTTGAGGAATGTCACTAAGCGCAAGAATAAGAAATAGACAACCCTGCCCACACATGAGACTTAATAGACAAACTGGAAAAGAAATTGGTAGGAATTGTGTGGTGAGCGATAAAATGAAAAAAGAAAATAAGAAAATAGTTAGTAATAAGACCCAGATATTGACCGCTCCCGATCACAACGCTAAAAAATGCCAGAAAAGTAGGAAAAATTACAAAAAAACTTATGTAACTTAATGCCAATAATTACGACTGTTTAACTAAATGCATTACAAATCAAATGATCGAATACAAGAAGTACTATTAGATGAGCATTTTGAAAAAATGAAAGCACTACATAATTAACAATTTTGAGAAGTATATTTTAAGAATAAATTGACGATAAGTTTTTATATCTCGGGGTTTTCGTCCTCAAAGCTTTCGAGGACATTCTAACTCCTACTAACACAGGCACATGACCGATGTAGGAAAGTGTCCGTCCTCAAGTCATGAGCTGCTGATGACTTTCCCGACTTTTATTGTCACCTTCTACAGTTTCCTTGCTTTCCTAAGAGTGAATTTATGGGTGCCCAAGTCGTTCAGGGCTGGACTCATTGCTTTAGTCTGGACCTGCATAATAGACAAGAGCGTCTGTTGTACGCACTAATGTATTATAATATGTAACATGCCATCTCCCAAATACCAAATGTCTCGGCTGACACCACGACTAGACAAGAAATCCCGTTCAGTTTGCTGGATGGAGCTTATAAGGTGGAAAGGAAAGGTAGGTCAGTTAAACAGAGCTTCATCAGATGAGTTTAACTCACCATCTCATTCGCTCAAGTGACCTATCTTCCTTGATGACCCCTGGATGACCAAGTCATGACTACGTCACTACAAAATTATTCAATACAAGTCGTGACTAATTGCTAAAATCTGAAATCGCATTATAGCCAAGAACTTCATCTGTTGAATCAAATTCACAATCTCATTCGCTTTAAGTGACCGCCTTCCTTTTCCACCTTAAAGACCATCCAACAAATTGAACTGGTTTTCTTGTCTTGCCTCGGTCTGAGCCTAAGCACTTGGTATTTAGGTGGTGGCATATTACATATTGTAATGCATTTATGAGTACGACAGAAGCTCTTGGCTATGATGCAGGTTCAGACTAAAGCAATGAGTCCAGCCCTAAACGTCTAGGTCACCCATAAATAAGCTCTTTTGAAAGCAAAGAACCGGTAGAAGATGACAATAAATGTCAGGGGCAAGCAGCACCAACACATTTTCTCCTTGGGGGCGGACACTTTCCTACATCGGTCATGTGCCTGTGCTAGTAGAAGTTAGAATGTCCTCGAAAGCTCTGAGGACAAAAACCCCGAGGTATAAACACTTTTCGTCAATTTATTCTTGAAATATACTTCTAAAAAGAATATGTTACGTAGTGCTTTCATTTTTTCGAAATGCTCATCTTAATGGTACTTTTTGTATTCGATCACTTGAGACGTAACGCATGTTATTAAACTGTCGTAATTATTGGCGTTAAGGTACATAAGTTTTTTGTAATGTTTCCTACCTTTCTGGCATTTTTTAACGTTGTGATCGGGAGCGGTCAAAATCTGGGTCTTGTTACTGTCTAACGGCGTATTTTTGTTAGATAGTATCATAAATTCATAGCCCAATGTCAAAAGGCACGCGGACTCAAGTTTCTATCCTGGACAGGATTCGAACCGGCGCCGCGGCGACCCTCAGATTATGAGGTGCCTACTTGGCTAATCCAGCCAATTTTATTCATACAATACCTATTTAACTGGCACAGCTCTTAGTTATGGTTTGTAGGAAAAATTGGGAGTGCAAAGGTATCTGCCTTTATCTATAATACTCTTTCGCTTCTTCACGGATTCTTACCAAGAAAGAAAAAGAGATCCTCTCTTTACTGATCTCATTGGGACCGGATCCTCAAAGGAACCTTTGGTTGGATAAACTAAAAGTTCAATTGAAACGGATACATCATACATATACTTATTGATATAATATACAGGGTGTTTTTAACGCAACCCATTTTTAAGATTGAATAATGCACATATTAAGATTAAATAAGTATTGTTTTGTTAATGTTTACATTTTATACATCCTGTTATTTAAGTTTGATCACATTGAACGGCTTACATCATGTGCAAACAATCAGCCTCTGACATTTATACAAAGTTTTGTACTAAGTATCTCTTTGAATTTCTTTTATTAAATTTTTTATATGATTACAGAATTTAAAAAATAATAAAAAAAATCATATGGTGATAGGTTCTGGGACCAATAATGCCAGCTTATCCGACTGTTGTGCGCAATTCTTTATTTTGTAGATTTAATTTGTAAATTTAAGGCTGTGAGCAGCGACAATGAATCTGGAGATATTTACAAATAACATTAAAATAAACTTTCTGAGTTTAGTCAGAAAGTATATCTTCACCTATCACCTTCACATGGTCACCTTCTTTGTGCATAAGTGGATTATACTAGGTTATGATATTGATCAGGGTTTTTTGGGACACGGTGTACATGACATTACAAGATTTATCGATTTGGCACTGCATTAAAAAACTGATAAGCTGTTAGTTTATGCAGCTCAATACTGTAATCAATCAAGATATTAAGTCGCAGACCCTTGATGTTTGTGTCAAATTTAAGCTCGTGATCTCATAATGTGCTCTGTGTCATTTCAGTCACGATATCTTCTCAAACTTCGCCACGGGTCCATTTTCACGGGATTCGTGATATGGATTTGATAGCTCTAGGTTAGATTTGTTTACATCAACCAGTCCCAATGGTTACCAACAGAATGCAGCGCTGACAAGAAAAAGAAGAAAATAATCTCCCGAGCAAACCCAGGATTCATTGATGAAGGTTGATCGAAAAATTAGAAACAACAACTGATGAACAGTGAAGAAAATCTGGATGTAATGTATTATTGTAATTTAGATGCAAGTACGATATTATTTGTTTGAAATTCGTTGTTGATAACGGTGGAAGAGGACAACCTGAGTAGAAGCTTGATGATTACAGATTCCTAATGTACGGAGTTATGTCGAACCCCGTCTTATTGCAAAAGTATCATGTCCAAGAATGAGGGATAGAGAAACCTGTTCATACGTGGGATTTGGTAGACGAAATGGAAAAACAACTGTGTTGTAGGGAGAGATGACATAAAAAAGCTAAAATTGATGTTTTCGAGTAAGGCGAGGTCAACCTAATCTCACCCATCCTTTTTATAAAGCTCAACATGACAAAAATGCTTGCTTTATTTAAAAAAAGGTCAGGGATTGTGTGTTTAATTTCTTGGTTTAAAATGCATGATGAGTTGATACGCGCAGTAAATAATAATTGAATTAAACAAGCTAGGCACGCTTAAAAAACTCTGGAAAATTCGAATGTTTCAGAACAATCCAACTAGATGTTTATATAAATGAAGGCTAAATGTTTTGATGAATAAAATAATTTTATTCTAATCATTTAGTTATGACCAGATAGAATAGTAACAATCAACAAGAAGTTTTTGATACGGGGAGATAGATATACTGTGTTGCGAAGAAACTTATTAGAACACATTGCTTTGTGGAAGAATTTTAAAAATTACAGAAATCGTTTTGAATAATTAATTGATAGATAATACTAAATTTATAAAAGTATTTATAAAAGGACTTACGCTTGAGCGATTTATGAAAAATTGAGACATTTAGATTTTATTTGTGCTGATACATCAAAATTCGCCAATTTAAAGAATAATTGAGAGTTAACCAAACCTAGATGTAAAAAAATAAAGGTCACTGAACTCTAAATATAAGCTTGATGATTACAGATTCCTTATGTGCTTATACGTGCCGAACCCGTATTATTGCACAAAATTATGATGCGCAAGGATGAGGAATAGAGAAACCTGCCCATACATGGGACTTGATAGACAAACCGAAAAGAAATTTGTAAGGATTATGTGGTTAGGGATAAAATGAAAAAAGGCTGAACTTGTAACCGAGTCAGACGATACAAGCCTCCCCAAACTTTTTTCTTATAAAGCTGAACATGACAAAAAAGTTTGGTTTATGTAGAAAAAATCTCCACACAATTAGCTTGACCAATATCTACAGATCGCACAAAGAAAATATGTGGGAACCTAAAACTCGTGTTTAAAAACACTGAATTGAATTGAATTGAAAACATTCTTTATTCATACTTGTTCTTATACATATAGAATGAATAGTGTCCCATAAAAATTAACAAAAACAATTCAGTTGATAAAACAAGGTTAACTTAATGATTAATTATTATTAGCAAGTAATATTCATTGACTGAGTACATTGGTCTATCCAGCATATACAATTTTAGCATATTCTTAAATTTATTTACATCTTTTCATTTTTTATTCTATATTTAATGGCAGGTGATTGAAGAATATTGTTCCAGTTATACTAGATTGTTTTAAAAAGAAATTTAGTTTATGATCAGGCATTTTTTCCTCTCGTATCACACGTGTGATTTTCACCAAATAAGCTTGTTCAAATAGTACAAGTTTTGTTTGATAAACAATATAACTTTACATATATGTAAGCTATAAGACGTCATAGATCCAAGACTTCTAAAATGTTCTTTTACTGATTCACACCATTCGAGATTTAGAATAATCCGAAAAGCTCTTTTTATAATTAATAGTACCCTATCCAAATTATTTTTGAAGTAGCCCAATGAACTTAAATTCCGAATGTCACGTTAGATCGTAATTACGCAAAATGTATAATTATTAGTGTTGCCAAATTACACACCTTGGCCATTCTATATAAAGCAAAAATGTTTTTTTTAAGTGTTTATATGATCATTCCAAGTAAGATGATTACCAATTGTTAAAACCCAAAATTTTGTACTGTCAACTTCTTGGAACAAGTTTGTTAAATATTTCTATAAAAGGTTAAGAAAACTGCCTAGCCTGATATGTTCTAAATTCTATTAAGTTAGCATTTGAGGAATGTCACTAAGCGCAAGAATAAGAAATAGACAACCCTGCCCACACATGAGACTTAATAGACAAACTGGAAAAGAAATTGGTAGGAATTGTGTGGTGAGCGATAAAATGAAAAAAGAAAATAAGAAAATAGTTAGTAATAAGACCCAGATATTGACCTCTCCCGATCACAACGCTAAAAAATGCCAGAAAAGTAGGAAAAATTACAAAAAAACTTATGTAACTTAATGCCAATAATTACGACTGTTTAACTAAATGCATTACAAATCAAATGATCGAATACAAGAAGTACCATTCCATGAGCATTTTGAAAAAATGAAAGCACTACATAATTAACAATTTTGAGAAGTATATTTTAAGAATAAATTGACGACAAGTTTTTATATCTCGGGGTTTTCGTCCTCAAAGCTTTCGAGGACATTCTAACTCTTACTAACACAGGCACATGACCGATGTAGGAAAGTGTCCGTCCTCAAGTCATGAGCTGCTGATGACTTTCCCGACTTTTATTGTCACCTTCTACAGTTTCCTTGCTTTCCTAAGAGTGAATTTATGGGTGCCCAAGTCGTTCAGGGCTGGACTCATTGCTTGAGTCTGGACCTGCATAACAGACAAGAGCGTCTGTTGTACGCACTAATGTATTATAATATGTAACATGCCACCTCCCAAATACCAAATGCCTCGGCTGACACCACGACTAGACAAGAAATCCCGTTCAGTTTGCTGGTTGGAGCTTATAAGGTGGAAAGGAAAGGTAGGTCAGTTAAACAGAGCTTCATCAGATGAGTTTAACTCACCATCTCATTCGCTCAAGTGACCTATCTTCCTTGATGACCCCTGGATGACCAAGTCATGACTACGTCACTACAAAGTTATTCAATACAAGTCGTGACTAATTGCTAAAATCTGAAATTGCATTATAGCCAAGAACTTCATCTGTTGAATCAAATTCACAATCTCATTCGCTTTAAGTGACCGCCTTCCTTTTCCACCTTAAAGACCATCCAACAAATTGAACTGGTTTTCTTGTCTTGCCTCGGTCTGAGCCTAAGCATTTGGTATTTAGGTGGTGGCATATTTCATATTGTAATGCATTTATGAGTACGACAGAAGCTCTTGGCTATGATGCAGGTTCAGACTAAAGCAATGAGTCCAGCCCTAAACGTCTAGGTCACCCATAAATAAGCTCTTTTGAAAGCAAAGAACCGGTAGAAGATGACAATAAATGTCAGGGGCAAGCAGCACCAACACATTTTCTCCTTGGGGGCGGACACTTTCCTACATCGGTCATGTGCCTGTGCTAGTAGAAGTTAGAATGTCCTCGAAAGCTCTGAGGAAAAAACCCCGAGGTATAAACACTTTTCGTCAATTTATTCTTGAAATATACTTCTAAAAAGTATATGTTACGTAGTGCTTTCATTTTTTCGAAATGCTCATCTTAATGGTACTTTTTGTATTCGATCACTTGATACGTAACGCATGTTATTAAACTGTCGTAATTATTGGCGTTAAGGTACATAAGTTTTTTTGTAATGTTTCCTACCTTTCTGGCATTTTTTAGCGTTGTGATCGGGAGCGGTCAAAATCTGGGTCTTGTTACTATCTAACGGCGTCTTTTTGTTAGATAGTATCATACATTCATAGCCCAATGTCAAAAGGCAAGCGGACTCAAGTTTCTATCCTGGACAGGATTCGAACCGGCGCCGCGGCGACCCTCAGGTTATGAGGTGAGTACTTGATCCACTTGGCTAATCCAGCCAATTTTATTCATACTATACCTATTTCACTGGTAGAGCTCTTAGTTATGGTTTGTAGGAAAAATTGGGAGTGCAACGTTATCTGCCTTTACCTTTAATACTCTTTCGCTTCTTCACGGATTCATACCAAGAAAGAAAAAGAGATCCTCTCTTAACTGATCTCATTGGGATCGGATCCTCAAAGGAACCTTTGGTCGGATAAACTAAAAGTTCAATTGAAACGGATACATCATACATACAAGGTGTCCGGGCTAGGGGTATCAAGAAATAACTATCTCGTATGATATTAAATGTGAATTTTATTTTAAAATAACTATTCCAACATGTCATAAATACAACCAAGATTGTGTGAACAACGTTTAACGGTCGTATTTCAAACACAATGCCTAAAAACTACAAGTTAAATGTTCGGGATTTTCTTAATGAGCAATTCTCTGGTAGTTGGATTGGTAGGGGAGGGCCTATTGCATTGCCGGCAGGATCGCCAGAACTTATCCCTCTCGATTTCTTTGCATGGGGGTTTATCAAAGATATTGTGTACTAGGTAAGAGTTCAAAGATTGATGGAACTAAGGCACAGGATTGTAGTTGCAATTGAGAGGTTAACACCAGAAACGATAAACCACGTGTGGCGGGAGATTGATTACCGATTGGACCTCTTGAGAGCTTCTTATGGTGATCACATCGGTATCACATTGTATTTTACTGAATAAGATACCAATCTTGGTTGTATTTATGACATGTTAGCATTTTTAATAAAATTACATTTTAATATCGTACGAGGTAGTTATTTCTTGATACCTCTATCCCGGACACCCTATATACTTATTGATATGATATACAGGGTGCTTTATTAACGCAACCCATTTTTAAGATTGAATAATGCACACATTAAGATTAAATAAGTATTGTTTTGTTAATCATTACATTTTACACATCCTAATTTAAGTTTGATCACATTGAACGGCTTAGATCATGTGTTCAAACAATCCTCTACTGACAATTTTACAAGGTTGTACTTTCTCCATCAAATTCCTGAACACGTTTTGCAAAGTACCTCTTTGAATTTCTTGTATTAGATTTGTTATATTTGTTTTGAGGTGCTGCATATACTGTGAATTGTTCTCGTAGGCCTTACTTTTTGTATCCCCAGTGAAAATAATATAGTTGGGTCAAAACCGGGGACCTTGGGGGGGGAATAATCCTTGACTGATAAAATAAAACTTTGGATTGCGTTAAAAAAGGACCCACAACGTGTCCCAAAGAAACCTAATAAACTTCAAAACCTACATAACAAAACCCGATTTGTAGCTAATTTTACAAGTGACCACTTGATACATAAATTCATAAAGTTTCTTTGAATGTCATTAATAAATTTCTGCTGATTTCGTTGCTCAGAGTGTAAAACTTAAAAACGTAACGTACAATAAAGAATTTAAATGACACGCTGGCCCCAACAATCCTACGACGTGTCCCTTTTTTCGGTCTGCGGGACTCAATTTCAAATTATGAGTTTAAATTAATGGTTACAGAATTTAAAAAGTAATGAAAAAATCATATGGTGATAGGTTCTGGGACCAATAATGGCAGCTTATCCGACTGTTGTGCGCAATTCTTTATTTTGAAGATTTAAATTGTAAATTTAAGGCTCTGAGCAACGACAATGAATCTGGAGATATTTACAAATAACATTAAAATAAACTTCCTGATTTTAGTCAGAAAGTATATCTTCACATATCACCTTCACATGGTCATATCTTCATCAAGTCATATCCCATTAAGTCCCATTAAGTTTCATTAAGTCTCTGAGTTAATTTATCAACTGTGTCACATGGTCACCTTCTTTGTGCATAAGTGGATTATACTAGGTTATGATATTGCTAAGGGTTTTTTGGGACACGGTGTACATGACAAAGCTATTGTATTGATCCATATGACATTACAAGATTTATCGAGTTGGCACTGAATTAAAAAACTGTTAAGCTGTTAGTTTATGCAGCTCATTACTGTAATCAATCAAGATAACTGCGTGTCGATGCATCAGGTGCTGAAGCCAAAGCTTTAATTCGCAGACCCTTGAGCTTTGTGTCAAATTTAAGCACGTGATCTCATAATGTGCTCTGTGTCAATTCATGTCACGATATCTATTCAAACTTCGCCACGGGTCCATTTTCACGGTATTCGTGATATGGATTTGATAGCTCTAGGTTTGATCAACCAGTCCCAATGGTTACCAACAGAATGCTGCGCTAACTAGTCGAACAAGAAGAAAATAATCTCCCGAGCAAAGCCAGGATTCATTGGTGAAGGTTGATTGAAAAATTAGAAACAAAACAACTGATAAACAGTGAAGAAAATCTGGATGTAATGTATTATTGTGGTTTAGATGCAAGTATGATATTACGTGTTTGAAGTTCGTTGTTGATAATGGTGGAAGAGGATAACCTTGAGTAGAAGCTTGATGATTACAAATTCGTAATGTACGGATTGATGTCGAACCCCGTCTTATTACAAAATTATCATGTCCAAGAATGAGGAATAGAGAAACCTGTTCATACATGGGATTTGGTAGACGAACTGGAAAAACAACTGTGTTGTATTGAGAGATGACATACAAAAGCTAGAATTGATGTTTTCGAGTAAGGCGAGGTCAACCTAATCTCACCCATCCTTTTTATAAAGCTCAACGTGACAAAAATGCTTGCTTTGTTATAAAAAGCTCAGGGATTGTGAATTTATTTTCTTGGTTTAAAATACATTATAAGTAGATACGCACAGTAAAAAATAACTGAACTAAACAGACTAGACACAGTTAAAAAAAACTCTGAAAAATTCGAAAGCTGCAGAACAATCCAACTAGATGTTTATATAAATGAAGGCTAAATGTTTTGATGATGAAAAAATAATTTTATTTTTATCATTTAGATATGACCAGATGGAATAGTAACAATCAAAAAGACGTTTTTGATACGGGGAGATAGATATACTAAGTTGCGAAGAAACTTATTAAAACGCATTGCTTTCTGGAAGAATTTTAAAAATTACCAGAATTCGTTTTGAATAATTAATTGTTAGATAATACTAATTTTATAAAAGTATTGGTTGACAAGACTGGTTAATGCCCAATCCGCAGGGAAGGACTTACGCTTGAGCGATTTATGAAAAATTGAGACATTTAGATTTTGTTTGTGCTGATACATCAAAATTCGCCAATTTAAAGAATAATTTACAGTTAACCAAACCTAGATGTAAACAAATAAAGGTCACTGAACCCTAAATATAAGCTTGATAATTACAGATTCCTTATGTGCTTATACGTGCCGAACCCGTATTATTGCAAAATTATGATGCGCAAGAATGAGGAATAGAGAAACCTGCCCATACATGGGACTTGATAAACGAACCGGAAAAGAAATTTGTAAGAATAATGTGGTTAGGGATAAAATGAAAAAAGGCTGAACTTGTTGTAACCGAGTCAGACGACGATAGTCTCCCCAAACCTTTTTCTTATAAAGCTGAACATGACAAAGAAGCTTGGTTTATGTAGAAAAAAAGCTCCACACAATTAGCTTGACCAAGATCTACAGATCGCACAAAGAAAATATATGGGAACCTGAAACTCGTGTTTAACAACACTGAATTGAATTCAATTGAAAACATTCTTTATTCATACTTGTTTTTATACATATAGAATGATTAGTGTCACATAAAAATTAACAAAAACAATTCAGTTGATAAAACAAGGTTAACTTAATGACTAATTATTATTAGCAAGTAATATTCATTGGCTGAGTACATTGGTCTATCTAGCATATACAATTTTAGCATATTCTAAAATTTATTTACATCTTTCCATTTTTTATTCTATATTTAATGGCAGGTGATTGAAGAATATTGTTCCAGTTATACTAGATTGTTTTAAAAAGAAATTTAGTTTATGAACAGGCATTTTTTCCTCTCGTATCACACGTGTGATTTTCACCAACAGTGCTCAAATAGTACAAGTTTTGTTTGACAAACAATATAACTTTACATATATGTAAACTATAAGACGTCATAGATCCAAGACTTCTAAAATGTTCTTTTACCGATTCATACCATTCGAGATTTAGAATAATCCGAATAGCTTTTTTTGAATTAACAGTACCCTATCCAAATTACTTTTTGAAGCAGCCCGCTTCAATTCCGAATGTCATGTTAGATTATATATATGCCAAAAATATAATCATTAGTGTGACAAATCACACACCTTGGCCATTTTATATAAAGCAAAAATGCCTTATGAGTTTTTTTGAAAGTTTGTTTTATGATCATTCCAAATTCGAGGTTAATTCAGAGCATCAATTTTTAGCACCAAAAATGTTGTGCTGTCAACTGCTTGAATTTGTTTGTTAAATATTTCTATAAAAGGTGAAGAAAAATTCCTAGCCTGATATGTACTAAATTCTATTTAGTTATTGATTAATGTCACTAAGCGCAAGAATGAGAAAAGGAGAAACCTGCCCTTACATGACACTTAATAGACAAACTGGAAAAAATGTGTAGGAATTGTACGGTGAGGGATTAAATGAAAAGGCTTGTAGCCGAGGCAGACAAAACCAGCCTAGCCTTCCCCAACCCTTTGGTTATAGCGTTGAACATGACTAAAATGCTTGGTTTATTTAAACAAAACAGCTCCACACGATGAGCTCAACCAAGATCTACAGATGGCACAAAGAAAATATATGGGAACCTAAAGCTCAGGTTTAACAAGACTAAATTGAATTTAAAACAATTCTTAATTCATACTTGTTCATATAAATGTACAATAAATATTGTCACATAAAAATAAACAAACACAATCCAGTTGATAAAACAATTTTAACCTATTGCCTAACTGGCAAGAAAAATTCATCGACTGAGTACATTGGTCTATCCAACGTATACAATTCTAGCACATTCTTAAATTTATTTACATCTTTTCATTTGTTTCTCTATTTATTTAATGGCAGTTGATTAAAGAATATTGTTCCAGCTATACTCGATTGTTTTTAAACAGAAATTTAGTTTACGAACAGGCATTTTTTCCTCTCGTATCACACGTGTGATTTTCACCAACAGTGCTCAAATAGTACAAGTTTTGTTTGATAAACAATATAACTTTACATATATGTAAGCTATAAGACGTCATAGATCCAAGACTTCTAAAATGTTCTTTTACCAATTCACACCATTCGAGATTTAGAATAATCCGAAAAGCTCTTTTTTTAATTAATAGTACCCTATCCAAATTATTTTTGAAGTAGCCCAACAGACTTAAATTCCGAACGCCACGTTAGATCGTATATATGCAAAATGTATAATTATTAGTGTTGCCAAATCACACTCCTTGGCCATTCTATATAAAGCAAAAATGGTCAGCTTTTTTTAAAGTGTTTATACGATCATTCCAAGTAAGATAATTACCAATTGTTAAAATCTAAAATTTTGTACTGTCAACTTCTTGGAACAAGTTTGTTAAATATTTCTATAAAAGGTGAAGAAAAATGTCTAGCCTGATATGTTTTAAATTCTATTAAGTTAGTTTTTGAGGAATGTCACTAAGCGCAAGAATAAGAAATAGATAAACCTGCCCGTACATGAGACTTAATAGACAAACTGGAAAAGAAATTGGTAGAAATTGTGTGGTGAACGATAAAATGAAAAAAGAAAATAAGAAAATAGTTAGTAATAAGACCCAGATATTGACCGCTCCCGATCACAACGCTAAAAAATACCAGAAAAGTAGGAAACATTACAAAAAAAACTTATGTAACTTAATGCCAATAATTACGACTGTTTAATAAAATGCATTACGTATCAAATGATCAAATACAAAAAGTACCATTAAGATGAGCATTTCGAAAAAAATGAAAGCACTACATAATATATACATTTTAGAAGTATTTTTTAAGAATAAATTGATGAAAAGTGTTTATATCTCGGGGTTTTCGTCCTCAGAGCTTTCAAGGACATTCTAACTTCTACTAGCACAGGCACATGACCGATGTAGGAAAGTGTCCGCCCCCACGGGGAAAATGTGTTGCTGCCCCTGACATTTATTGTCATTTTCTACCGTTTATTTGTTTTAAAAAGAGTTTATTCATGGGTGACCAAGTCGTTCAGGGCTGGACTCATTGCTGGAGTCTGAACCTGCATAATAGACAAGAGCTTCTCTTGTACGCATTAATGTATTTTAATATGTAATATGCCATCTCCCAAATACCAAATGCCTCGGATGAGACCGCGACTTGAGAAGAAATCCCGTTCAGTTTGCTGGATGGAGCTTATAAGGTGGAAAGGAAAGGTAGGTCAGTTAAACAGAGCTTCATCAGATGAGTTTAACTCACCATCTCATTCGCTCAAGTGACCTATCTTCCTTGATGACCCCTGGATGACCAAGTCATGACTACGTCACTACAAAATTATTCAATACAAGTCGTGACTAATTGCTAAAATCTGAAATTGCATTATAGCCAAGAACTTCATCTGTTGAATCAAATTCACAATCTCATTCGCTTTAAGTGACCGCCTTCCTTTTCCACCTTAAAGACCATCCAACAAATTGAACTGGTTTTCTTGTCTTGTCTCGGTCTCAGCCTAAGCGCTTGGTATTTAGGTGGTGGCATATTACATATTGTAATGCATTTATGAGTACGACAGAAACTCTTGGCTATGATAAAGGTTCAGACTAAAGCAATGAGTCCAGCCCTGAACGACTTGGGCACCCATAAACTCACTCTTAGGAAAGCAAGGAAACTGTAGAAGGTGACAATAAAAGTCGGGGTAGCAACACATTTTCCCCTTGGGGGCGGACACTTTCCTACATCGGTCATGTGCCTGTGCTAGTAGAAGTTAGAATGTCCTCGTATGTTCTGAGGACGAAAACCCCGAGATATAAACTTTTTTCATCAATTTATTCTTGAAATATACTTCTAAAAAGTATATATTATGTAGTGCTTTCATTTTTTCGAAATGCTCATCTTAATGGTATTTTTTGTATTCGATCATTTGATACGTAATGCATTTTATTAAACAGTCGTAATTATTGGAATTAAGGTAATTAAGTTTTTTTTGTAATGTTTCCTACTTTTCTGGCATTTTTTAACGTTGTGATCGGGAGCGGTCAAAATCTGGGTCTTGTTACTATCTTACGGCGTCTTTTTGTTAGAAAGTATCATAAATTCATAGCCCAATGTCAAAAGGCAAGCGGACTTTTACTAGGATTTCAAATTATATGTTTAAATTTAAGATGACAGAGTTAAACAAATTCTTTTTAATCAAATGGCGATAGGTATTGGGACCAATTATGCCAGTTTATCTGGCTGATGTGCGCAATTCTTTAATTTGTAGGTTAGGTTTTAAAGATTAAACCTATGAGCAACGACAGTGAATCATCAGATATTTACAAACAACATAAAAATAAACTTCCTGAGATCAGTTACCACATGGTCACATTCTACATTGGTTACGTTTGCATAAACGGGTTACATGAGGTTTTGATATTGATCAGGTTTTTTTGGGACACGGTGTACATGACAAAGCTATTGTATTGATCTATATGAAATTACCAGATTTATCGATTTGGCACTGCATTAAAAAAACTGTTAAGCTGTTAGTTTATGCAGCTCATTACTGTAATCAATCAAGATAACTGCGTGTCGATGCATCAAGTGCTGCAGCCAAAGCTTTAAGTCGCAGACCCTTCATCTTTGTGTCAAATTTAAGCTCGTGATCTCATAATGTGCTCTGTGTCAATTCATGTCACGATATCTATTCAAACTTCGCCACGGGTCCACTTTCACGGGATTCGTGATATGGATTTGATAGCTCTATGTTTGATTTGTTTACATCAACCAGTCCCAATGGTTACTAACTGAATGCAGCGCTAACTAATCGAACAAGAAGAAAATAATCCCCTGAGCAAAGCCAGGTTTCAATGATGAAGGTTGATCGAAAATGTAGAAACAAAACGATAACTTATGAACTAGGAAGAAAAGCTGGATGTAATTTATTCTTGTTGGTTTAGATGCAAGTATGATATTATTTGTTCGAAATTCGTTGTTGATAACGGTCGAAGAGGATAACCCTGAGTAGAAGCTTGATGATTACAGATTCCCAATGTACGGATTTATGTCGGACCCCGTCTTATTGCAAAACTATCACGTCCAAGAATGAAGAATAGAGGAACCTGTTCATACATGGGATTTGGTAGACGAACTGGAAAACAACTGTGTTGTAGTGAGAGATGACATACAAAAGCTAGAATTGATGTTTTCGAGTAAGACGAGATCGACCTAGTCTCACCCAACCTTTTTTATAAAGCTGAACATGAAAAATATGCTTGCTTTATTAAAAAAAGCACAGGCATTGCGTGTTTTATTTTCTTGGTTTAAAATGCATTATGAGTTGATACGCACAGTAAAAAACAACTGAACTAAACAGACTAGACACAGTTAAAAAAAAACTCTGAAAAATTCGAAAGCTGCAGGATAATCCAACTAGATGTTTATATAAATGAAGGCTAAATGTTTTGATGACGAATAAAATAATTTCATTCTAATCATTTAGTTATGACCAGATGGAATAGTAACAACCCACAAGAAGTTTTTGATACGGGGAGATAGATATACTAAGTTGCGAAGTAACTTATTAAAACGCATTGCTTTGTGGAAGAATTTTAAAAATTACCAGAATTCGTTTTGAATAATTTATTGATAGATAATACTAAATTTATAAAAGTATTGGTTGACAAGACTGATTAATGCCCAATCCGCAGGGAAGGACTTACGCTTGAGCGATTTATGAAAAATTGAGACATTTAGATTTTATTTGTGCTGATACATCAAAATTCGCCAATTTAAAGAATAATTTACAGTTAACCAAACCTAGATGTAAACAAATAAAGGTCACTGAACCCGTATTATTGCAAAATTATGATGCGCAAGAATGAGGAATAGAGAAACCTGCCCTTACATGGGACTTGATAGATAAACCGGAAAAGAAATTTGTAAGAATTATGTGGTTAGGGATAAATGAAAAAAGGCTGAACTTGTTGTAACCGAGTCAGACGATACAAGTCTCCCCAAACCTTTTTCTTAGAAAGCTGAACATGACAAAAAAGCTTGGTTTATGCAGAAAAAAAGCTCCACACAATTAGCTTGACCAAGATCTACAGATCGCAAAAAGAAAATATATGGGAACCTGAAACTCGTGTTCAACAACACTGAATTGAATTGAATTGAAAACATTCTTTATTCATACTTGTTCTTATACATATAGAATGAATAGTGTCACATAAAAATTAACAAAAACAATCCAGTTTATAAAACAAGGTTAATCTAATGTCTAATTGGCAAGCTAAACTCATCGACTGAGTAAATTGGTCTATCCATCATATAAGTGTGCTTTCACCAACAGTATTTAAAAAGTACAAGTTTTGTTTGATATACAACATCATTTTACATATATACGCTGTAAAAAGTCATAAATCCAAGACTTCTAAAATGTTCTTTTACCGATTCACACCATTCGAGATTTAGAATAATCCGAATAGTTTTTTTTTTAATTAACAGCACCCTATCCAAATTACTTTTTGAAGCAGCCCCATAGGCTTCAATTCCGAATGTCATGTTAGATTATATATATGCCAAAAATATAATCATTAGTGTGACAAATCACACACCTTGGCCATTCTATATAAAGCAAAAATGCCTTATGAGTTTTTTTGAAAGTTTGTTTTATGATCATTCCAAATTCGAGGTTAATTCAGCGTATCAATTTTAGCACCAAAAATGTTGTGCTGTCAACTGCTTGAATTTGTTTGTTAAATATTTCTATAAAAGGTGAAGAAAAATTCCTAGCCTGATATGTACCCTGATACCCCCCCCCCTGATCCTGATATGGCCCTGATATGTAGCCTGATGTGTGTTCTTTGGTTATAGAGTTGAACATGACAGAAAAGCTTGGTTTATGAAAAAAGCTCTACACGATTAGCTCAACCAAGATCTACAGATGGCACAAATAAAATATATGGGAAAATATATGGGATCCTAAATCTCAGGTTTAACAAGACTAAATTGAATTGAAAAAAATCCTTGATTCATACTTGTTCATATAAATGCACAATAAATATTGTCACATAAAAATAAACAATCCAGTTGATAAAACAATTTTAACCTATTGCCTAACTGGCAAGTAAAATTCATCGACTGAGTACATTGGTCTATCCAACGAATACAATTCTAGCATATTCTTAAACTTATTTATATCTTTTCATTTGTTTCCCTATTTATTTAATGGCAGTTGATTAAAGAATATTGTTCCAGCTATACTGGATTGTTTTTAAACAGAAATTTAGTTTATGAACAGGATTTTTCCCTCTCGTATCACACTTGTGATTTTCACCAACACTGCTCAAATAGTACAAGTTTTGTTTGATAAACAATATAACTTTACATATATGTAAGCTATTCGACGTCATAGATCCAAGACTTCTAAAATATTCTTTTACCGATTCACACCATTCGAGATTTAGAATAATCCGAAAAGCTCTTTATTTAATTAATAGTACCCTATCCAAATTATTTTTGAAGTAGCCCAAAAGACTTAAATTCCGAATGACACGTTAGATCGTATATATGCAAAATGTATAATTATTAAGTGTTGCCAAAACACACATTGGCCATTCTATATAAAGCAAAAATGGTGAGTTTTTTTTCTAAGTTTGTTTATATGATCATTCCAAATAAGATGATTACCAATTGTTAAAACCCAAAATTTTGTACTGTCAACTTCTTGATTAAGTTTGTTAAATATTTCTATAAAACGTGAAGAAAAATGCCTAGCCTGATATGTAGTAAATTCTATTAAATTAGTTTTTGAGGAATGTCACTATGCGCAAGAATAAGAAATAGATAAACCTGCCCATACATGAGACTTAATAGATAAACTGGAAAAGAAATTGGTATGAATTGTGTGGTGAGCGATAAAATGAAAAAAGGGTTAACTTGTTGAAACCTAGTCAGCCAAGACCAACCTAGTCTCGCCCGACCTTTTGTTTATAACGCTGAACAAGACAAAACGCTTGGTTTATTTAAAATAAAACTCAACACAACTATGTTAACCAAGATCTGCAGATCGCACAAAGAAAATATATGGGAACCTAAATATCGGGTTTAAGAAAACTGTTTATTATTGAGTTGGTTGATGTATTTCTTCTTCTTCAAATGTATGCCATGAAATCTTGATATATTACTTTCCATTTAAGATAAAGCGTCGAAAAGCCTTTTTGGATACTTCAGCTGAAAGATTTTAAAATAGGATACTTCTAGTTCGGACCGTCTTTATCTACTTACATTATGTGCAAAAAAAGTGTACGCAATGGTTAATTCGTCTGCATAACTCACAGTAGAAAATTACAAGATAATAAAATTCAATATCAATAAATCACACGAGGATAATTCAGATTACATAAAACACTATTGTCTTTACTTGCGATGTATGTTTTTTTCTAATTACCTGGAGACAAAACCTAATCACTTCACGCATTTAATTTTTAACTACAAAACGAAAGACGATATCTAATTGATTCTGCCGTAGTTTGGACCGAGGTTACTTTCTTTCGCCTTGTGCTTATGGGTTAAAATTACAATTTTTAAGATAATTAGTACTACAAATGAATTCGAAAGACAAAACTTAAGTAAACTTGTAATATTTGACAAATGCACTATCGGTGGAAATAAACAAATTTTTAATTTGATTTGATTCATTTCGTTCACACGATTATCAAACAGATTGACGTTAACACTACATTGACAAACTAAAAAATCTCGTAGATAAAAAAAATCACAAAACCCTACAACCATAAACTATACAGAAAAATCAAGGGATCTGCCGGGAATACGGAACACATTCCAGCGGGGACGGTTTTATAAGAGGAAAGTAAGTTATGTAAACTCACGTATCTTGGTGAGGTTGTGCGCGGCGACGGCGGCGGCCGACGCTAGCGCCGCGGCGGCGAGGAGAACCACCGGGTTGGGCTGCATGTCGCGAACTGAGGCCTGAGCCGCCGAGGGGCCCCGACCCCCACCCGCCGTGCGTCACCGGGCGGCCTGGGGGCGCTGAATAATCCATCACCAATATGA
Organism: Flexamia atlantica; assembly: GCA_035578135.1. Taxonomy (NCBI): domain Eukaryota; kingdom Metazoa; phylum Arthropoda; class Insecta; order Hemiptera; family Cicadellidae; genus Flexamia; species Flexamia atlantica. The sequence goes on from JAQJVK010000020.1 coordinate 7,747,995, forward strand.
CGGAGCAGCAACAGGTTTTAAATTAGCTAAACACTTGCTTTGAGGAGGAGTTAGTTGACGAAAATGAGGAAAAAACTAGGGGATTTAACTGAGTGGGGCCCCGATCCCCCACCAGCCGTGCCTCACCGGGGGGGGGGGACTTGGGGGTGCTGAAAAATCCAGTACCGATAACACAAAAAATAACATTGGACCAAGAATTGATCCTTGTGGAACTCCGTATTTCTGCATACGCGTTTTATTTCGTGGTTCGTATTGACAAAGCAATAGGTTTAAAATTAAAAAAAAACTTGCTGTGAAAAGGAGTTAGTTAACGAAAATGAAGAAAAAACTAGGGGGTTTAACTAAAAAAGTATCGTTTCGAAATTCTGAAATGTTATACATAAATTATAACACTGGGGGGACACCGGGGCACCTGGGGGGTGCTGAATAATCGAGTACCAATAACACAAAAATAACATTGGACCCAGAATTGATCCTTGTGGAAATCCGCATTTCTGCATACGCGTATTTAATTTCGTTGCTTCGTATTGACAAAGCAGCGATAGGTTTAAAATAAAATGAATACTTGCTGTGAGAAGGAGATAGTTGACGAAAATGAAGAAAAATACTAGGGGGTTTAACTGAACTAGTATCGTTTCGAAGATTTGAAATGCTATACATGAATGATAACATGTTGGTGTTGAAATAACTAAACATAAGAAGACACTAGAAAGGAGAAAACTTCCTCAGCAAAAAAATCTGAACTGTGCATTTGATTGAAAACAGAGTCACCATTCAGACCGGGCGTTGAAGTCTCTTTTACGTTTCTTGAAATCAAGAACATTTGGTCGGTTTTGTGTGTCAACATTTTTATCGAAGTTAACACTTGTGTGTACAGAATAAAAAATAACTTTACGGAGAAATAAACACATTTTCGAATTTTAAAGGATTTTGTATTACCATGGCACCGATGGGATTCAGCAGGTAACAAAAGAGCTGGAATGATGAAATATAATATGTTCATCACTTTAATGACTGTCTGCCTCAGCGTAATTTCACTCGAAATTTTGAAAACTCAAATACAACTGAAAATATTGACTTAAAACGCGTTGTTATACAGAAATATACAAAGTAAATTCACAAGCAAAGTAATAACTCAAATTCGTCTTCTTAAAATCTAAATTACAATTCAAGGTGAGTACGCAGAAGTAAAATATAAATGAAATATGAGTGAGACTGGTTGATATAATAGTTTTCACACTGTCAAAACCAGTCGATTGCTTTGTCTGGCTCATTACTTAAAACCCAGAAATCAATTATAGCTGAGCCCAGAAACGAATGATAAAAACGCTGATTTTACTAACGGTCGATCGGACGACCAGAGAAATTAAAGGCTGTCTTCACAACCACCACACTACCCAGCCAGTTACAATGTTTATCAACAACATCGCGATACACTAATCGAGATAAAAAAGAATCGATTTTTAAACTTGTTTCTCTCCTCGATTATCCCGATTCCTTGACTTGATCACTGTCCTTCCGTTCATGGATGACATGGTTAGTGGTCAATAAACTACTGAAAACAAATAGCGATTATCTGTTGATTCAATTGATTCTGAACAATTGCCCAGTGTTGCCAGATAGATTTTCACTCATTCCCCACTAGTGCACCGAATACTTCCCACATGGGGAAAACATGAAAATCCCCCCATTTTTCCACTTGAATCATATTTACGATAACATTGCAAAAATGTACCAAACTGCAAATCTAATACAGGGAGTTTTTTAAACGCAAACCATTTTTAAAAATTGAATAACGCACACAAAAAGGTGCATTTTGTACAACCTATTATTTAAGTTTGATCACTTTTAGCTTACATTATGTGTTAAAACAATCCGCCATTGGCATTTGTATAAAACTATGCGCTCTCTCTCTCAAATTTCTTTTTGCAAAGTACGTTTTGGAATTTCTTGCATTCAATTTGTTATGTGTGTTTTGAGGTGCTGAATATCCTATGAATTGTTTTCGTAAGCCTCACATTTTATGTATCCCAAAAGAAAGTAATATAATGGGGTCAAATCCTGGGATCTTGGGGGGAATAATCATTCACTAATAAGATAAAGCTTTGAGTTGCGTTAAAAAAACACCCTGTACAATACTAAAACACTAAAATCTTCTTCTAAAAAGCACTATAGTTATTTTTTGTCCAGGGAATTCAACCACAAGGGCACCCACCGACCCAGAATGATATCTCGCATACCAACTTCTACCCACAAAAACTGGACGTTAAAATGCAGAAAATATTAATAACTTATGAAACATACGATTGTACATGCCTTAAGTCAGATTAACCACCAGAGAAAAAGGATCAATGGATGTAAGAATCGAGAAAGCAGACGATTGCAAAGATTCGATTCTTTAGAACTCAAATATCATTCTGCTATCACAGACTGTTGATTGGGTAATCAACTAAAGGGTCATTTCGACTAGTCAATTATTTTAACTACTCGATTATTCTATAATTTCAAGCGACTCTTTAGGCCAGTCAAATCGTACATAAAAGGGGGCTAAAATCGCAAAGCGTGATGTATTGCTGTATTTTTAATATTTTGTTGGGACCAGTTAGGGTAATTCAAAACCAAGTTTGCAGCTTCGAAAACCCTGTGCTCCCTGCGTAATAAGTAAAAATCTACAAAATTTATGTACTTTTTACAGTTTTTGGCTTATAACTTATTAACAGTGCATTTTTCTCAATACTACTCAAATATAATAATTAAAGTACATAAAATTTTCAAAAATTTAAGCATAGTTTCATATTTGTATGTCAAATAGTTTTTGAGCTATGATTTTTCAAATGTTACTGAATATTTTAAGTAATTACCAAAATTTACATTTTTTCTGGTTTCAAGCTCCAAATATGGTGTAATACCCAAATTGTGGCAGAATTATTAAAAATTGCTTTTGTAGTAGATTTTATTGGCTTTCGTTTTATCACAAAGGTAAGTCTGTACCTCCAACACATTTCTGAAAACTATAGAAATAATAATTTATGATTATCCTGATTTTTTTAATGATTTGAAATTATTGCCCCTAACCATTGAAACCGAAATAAAAAAAACATATTTAAGGTTAAAAGTCGTATTTAAAGATAAATTATGACACATCATAATGATTAGTATTTTGGCATTTTAGACACTGAAGGCACCGTACGAGAAATGGTTCCTGATTCGACTTCATCAGGAAAATTGGTTTGACGCCCATCCACCATTTCCACGTACTGAAAAGCTTCTGTTCCTGAGCAGTGGAACCGTGGGTGGACCTACAATTAATTGCCATATAGCAAGAGAAAGAGGCATCGAAGGTGTGAAAGAAATCACAAACAACTCTTTTGGAAAGGTGACTTTTAAAAGGAAAAACAAAGTGCTTACTTTGGCATCGGTCAGCAGCTCAGTTAAAGTCGATAAGAAGCGTCTTGATGTGGACCCACTCACTATTATTCAAAGAATGTGTGTTACCAAGCAGTCGAAGAAGGAGCTGGAAGAACACTTTAAATTTGAATTGGCCCATTACCCGATGTCATTGTTTAATGAAGATGGGATGCGTAAAGGGGCAAAATCTACATTATATGCAGCTTTCACCCCACTCCCGGAAACCATACCTGTTGGTGACACCACTTTTGTGGTAGTGGATGGCGGATATCTTCTTCATAAGGTTATCTGGCATAGAAATGAGTCAATCCAAACAATAATAGAGTCCTATATCACCTATTCAATCAACCATTTTGGGAGGAGCGCGGCAGTGGTGTTTGATGGATACCCTGAAGATGGGGCTCTAAGGAATACCAAAACAGCATAACGAATGCTTCGCTATGGTAGCCTACACTGTCCTGCAACGAGGTTGTGTTCGACACTTCCACGGTCATCAAATTGCCTCAGGAGAAATTCTTGGCAAATGACTCCAACAAAGGTCGTCGCTTTGCTTTGCTTTTACAAACGAAGGCATTGAAACAAAGATAGCACAAGAGGATGCAGACTGCTCTTGAAAAAAGCCCGTCCCACCAAAATGTGTTGATTATTGGAGAGGATGTCGATCTTCTAGTCCTCCTTTGCGGTTTGCGCAAACATTTCAAGAATGTTTACTTTCAGAAAGCTGGCAGAGGTCAGTCCTCTTTAACTCAGTTTTCCAGTTCTTCATTTGGCCATAAAGACGTGGAACTGCCTGATGGGATGGAGTTGTTTATCCACGCATTCAGCAGATGCGACACTTCTAATTAGAAAACCTTCGGTTCCGCTTGTTTGTAAAGGCAGCAGCCAGCGCTAAGGTAAACTTGTCACGTTTGCCCCCCACCCAAGATGTAGCTTCCTTCCACTTATTTAGAACGTACCATCAAGTGCAAAGGTGGTTAGGGATTGAAAAGGATCCCACAGAGTGGGGTTGGTCAAAGAGCACAGTAGGGTTGGTTCCAGTGACAACATCTAGTCCAGCCCCACCTACCTTCTGAAACTAATTTCATGTAGGTGCAAAAAGAGATGATGAACGGGTGCTTGCACATGTCGGAAGGCTGGGCTAAAGTGTTCAGCACTATGTACTCCTTGCTCTGCCAAGAACTGCCATTACTCTTGATTGAAGAGGATGAAGATGACCCTGACGATCATATGTCTTCACCCGATGATGAAGTCGAGTCAGGAACCATTTCTCGTACGGTGCCTTCAGTGTCTAAAATGCCAAAATACTAATCATTATGATGTGTCATAATTTATCTTTAAATACGACTTTTAACCTTAAATATGTTTTTTTTTATTTCGTTTTCATCACCCAATGGTTAGGGGCAATAATTTCAAATCATTAAAAAAATCACGATATTCGTAAATTATTATTTCTATAGTTTTCAGAAAAGTGTTGGAGGTACAGACTTACCTTTGTGATAAAACGAAAGCCAATAAAATTTACTACAAAAGCAATTTTTAATAATTCTGCCACAATTTGAGTATTACACCATATTTAGAGGTTGAAACCAGAAAAAATGTAAATTTTGGTAATTACTTAAAATATTTAGTAACATTTGAAAAATCATAGCTCAAAAACTATTTGACACATAAATATGAAACTATGCTTAAATTGTTGGAAATTTTAAGTACTTTAATTATTACATTTGAGTAGTATTAAGAAAAATGCACTGTTAATAAGTTATAAGCCAAAAACTATAAAAAGTACATAAATTTTGTAGTTTTCTACCTATTACGCAGGGAGCACAGGGTTTTCGAAGCTGCAAACTTGGTTTTGAATTCCTCTAACTGGTCCTAACAACATATTAAAAATGCAGCAATACATCACGCTTTGCGATTTTAATGTCCAATTTGACTGGCCTACTTCGGCAACTTAACCGATGGTTTAAATTCGTTCGACTACTTAAAACGGTTCGAAACAATAATTTGATTCTGTGACTAATCGACTAATGAGTACGACATGACCAGTCGGTTATCGAGATCATTCGACTACATAGTCGGTGGTAAAATGTAGTCGATGTTCCCGCGACCAGTCGACGACGCCGGCGCCTCCAGGTGAAAGTGGGGCCGCGCTACGGCGGTAACGCGATACGTGCGATCCCGAGGTAATCGACCCGCTACATTGTCGCCGCGAATATATTATGAAACTTTGTCAACAGGTGGAAGAACTGAGCGGTTAAATGCACCGTTGTGTCGGTAACTGCTGCAAAAGCAGAATATGGGATCGGATTGTGGGTAGATAATGTTTATCATCGTATGTTTGTAGAAATTTGACCTGCAAGGGCGAGTGCAGTAGTGAATGCCCGGATAGGTGCAAATTATCATGTTGTCATGTTAGTTTAACTCCATTCCCTTATTCCTAATTTAAAGTTATCTGTTACACTTTAAAAAGCTAGTTAATCTTTTGTAAATTAAAACAAAATTATCAGTTAAAATTCTTTTATAATCAGAACATTGATGGCAATTCAAAATTTCTAGATAAATATGTCAATGCACCAGTAAATGACCGACCTCACTAATAAGTTAAAATAACAAGAAATTAAAAGTAATATTTGTATATTTACATGTTATGGAAATTGTAGGATAACATGTTAACTATTGTTTTGTTATGAAGCATTTAAAATATTCATGAATTCGCAGTATAGTATGCGTAAACTTAACTAGCTTGTGACATCAAAAATTTAGGTAGTTGAACACTGTACATTAAAAGTGTTAATAACATATTTCCGGTAACAATAATTTGAACCTGTGACAGATACATTTCAAATAAGATTCCACTACTGCATTTAAACCTATTTATGAATATGTAGCCAAAATAAAATGCTTCATACTGGACTTTATTAAGCAAAACGGTCAATCAATGGGGGGCGGTTCTTCACTGATGTACTCACCCTAAATTGTCACCGAGAATAATATGACTAAATAATAATGAATAATATGAAAAGTGAGTCGGTGGCGCAGTTGGTAGCGCACTCGGCCCCGGTTCTATGGCGGCAGCGTCGCAGGATCGAGTCCCGATGAAGCCGCGTACTTTTAGCAGTATTGTTCATCCTTGTACTGTACCGGCTCACTCCTTGGGTTTGCTTGATAACTTCCACGCACAGGCCTGAGGCCCATGTGGGGGGGGGCAAATTCAAAGTAAGAAGAGGCCGCCACTCTCTTTAAAAAAAAAAAAATTGTGCCTACAAGTGGAACTTCTGAACGGTTAAATGCACTGTTGTGTTGGCAGCTGCTGCGACAACGGAATGTTAAAGAATATATCGGATTGAGTCGTAGATATTGTGATATTTTTTATTAGTGATTGAAAAGGGTACTCCACAAGAGTGAGGCATACCCAATAACAAAATGAATAACTAAGGGTATTTACATTTATTGATTTATAATCGTTAATGACATGTTAATATTGATTTAAAACATTCAATCTTAAGTTTATAAATTCTCGACTGCAATCTTCAACTATTTTACTTGTAGTTAATATTTAAGTGTTCTGAACTGCACTACATAGCTAATTTTGTTCAAGTTATTTAAATACTTGTTTTCGTTAAGAATCCCCTATATTAATGTCTAATAAAAACCCTGCGACTGTTGAGCCGGTCTTCAAGATTCGTGCGTTAAATTTGAGGGAACATCAATTTCATAAAGATTGATGATTTTTCTAGGGACTACTTTTATTTCTATGGTTGAGTCAGTACCTTTATTATGGAAGATAACAAATTACAGCAGAACAGCTGACCAAAGAAACAACTAAAAGCAAAGAGAGATGATTACTTTATTACATACAGTATATCTCAATATTACATAATATATGTATTTTTCATAGATCCACGAGAACCTAATGATAATTTTAATGTGAACCTAATGATGATTCTAAGACGGAGTGCAATGATTGATTACCAAACCATCATTCTACTGCTTCAATCAACTTGATGTAATTTTGCAATCAAAATATGTCCCTATTCGGTACATTAATCACGAAAAACATTCTCAAGGTCGATAGTCTGCCTTATCATCACGACAATGTCAATAGCTGACCTTCATTGCCGACTGACGACTTCCTATCTGCGTTACCGACACGGGATAACTTCCTCAATTGAGCTGTCCTGAAGATTTCAGCGTGACATGACAACAATCGGCTGGACGAAAGGTATTTTATACATGGAATATTATTTGCAGTAAAAAACCATAAAAGACTAAAAACATGCAATTTTCAGTGGTATATTAGAAAACAAATGTTAATGGATACAAAATGTCATGCTTTTGCATATTCTTCTTACATTGAAATAATATTCAGTATTATAGCCTTAATAGCGCTATGTAACTAAGGCGTTATGTGAAGTAGAGGGTGTAATGTCCTGGTCAGGGGCGGGGGCGACATTCAAAATTAATTATGTCAAAAAGTGCAGTCATTTTGGTAATGTGTATCCAAAGATAATTTCAAATTTTAAATTCAATATATATATAAATACCATAGAAGGGGGTGTTAAGTACACAACTCTACATGACTAACTATTAATATCGGGTTGGTAACATAATTTTCCTTTTTTAAATCTTTCATAGTACTTAATAGGGATTGCCATTTGAAAACATCAGCCCCAATTAGGGGGTGAAGGATGAATTACAATTCTACTGAGTGTTTCATATGTAAGTACACACTTTAATCTTGAAGTAGCAGTTAATTTGTTGGTGTTAAAGCCGGAAATAGCGTTAGCTTAAAGTAAATTTCATAGGTTTTTAAGTGATGTAAGGGAGTACATTCTTGACAAAGTTTATTTAAGGGATAACATAACTGTCTGAATATTTGTGTGCTAGTGACCGGTTCACTTTTTTTCGTAGGTTTTGAGCAAGTATAGAGTGAACTGGAACATTTCACAACCATTTATATTTTACTGCAAAAGACAGTAAAACGCATTTGAAAGTATAGCCTTATTTCAGTAGAAACCTACGCAATTTCGGAGAAAAATTAAGGTTATTAATATTTTTCATATAACTGTTAAAAACAATTTTCTCTTTTAACAGGTTCATTAGATGTAAATAAGCAGAACACCAGTTTTTTTCCGCACTATATATTTTATACAAAATTAAAAACAATTAAATTTAGTAGCGTTTTGGACGACGAACCGTGGCTTTAGCCCACACTCTGGCCGCGAACCGGCTTCAAAACAAACAATGAGACACAGATTTCGCCTCTAATATTAGTCTGTGTTCGCTAATCGTGAAGCAGAATCACCTGATTTAGACGGAGGGTGCTACACAGGTGGGTAAACACCACCACACAGCAACGGCAAAATCCTCTCAGTGTTGCATTAGCCTGACTAAAATTTAGGTAATTGGGATACCCTGACCTGATAAGGTAGAATAATACCATCTCCCTTGGCACAAAGACTGTAAACAGAGCTCGGTTTGTCTCCTTAACCCGTGTCCCGGTTCCAGAAGAGTTGCTAAGACGCAGAAGAAAAAGTCAATTGCTGCGTTGTTTTTGAATGCTCTGAAAGCTGTAAAATCTATGATTCCAAAAAACGTATGAAACAGTTTACTGTAGCTAAATATCATAATTAAGGCTATGTATATTTCAAGTTACGAGCCATTGACAGCAGATTAGTCGTGATTCACATGGTCTCTCTGTTCACCAAATCTCACACTGTGATTTTTTTTAGAAAACATCAAAATCAATAGTGTTTACTGTTAACTGATGCACCCAACCTGTACAATAATATTGACACTTGAGTTACATAAATTAACATTCCGGCATTTATGAGCGATTTATGGTTTTCTTTAATGAGCTTGATGATTCTCATGTATCAAATAACAATTACATGTAAAAAACTATTTTTTTTTGTAAAAATTGGATAAATAAAGTAAATACTATAAGGCTTTGACATTCCGTTATTCTTAAAAAAATACTAAGTATGAAAAATGCTCAAGAGAATTTTAGATATAAACTTTAGATATAATCATTCTGACAGTCATGTGAAGGATTGTTCTGTTAACGCATCAGTACCTTTTGAAAATAACAAAGTAGCCATTTTGCACTGCAATATTCAGGGGATTACTCAGAGTAACAAAATTGACGAATTAACTTATATTTTGGCAGTCTCCAAGGGAAACCGGATTACAGTTTGTTTTTCTGAAGATTGGGTTCCGTTAGTATGCCAGATTCCACTATTTCAATTTGACGGTTATCAAAAAGCTGCGGCTTATTGTAGGGAGAAGCGAATACGTGGTGGGGTTTGCATACCGCATTTAGAGGAATTTGCAATAGAACCGTGTTTTGAGTGTTGTGGAGTTACCCATCCTGTTGATTTTCTTGTGCTGTGTGTTTACAGACAAACTTTGTTTACTAAGGCTGCATATGAGACATTTTTTGACTGTTAACATTCTCTTAAGTTATTGCATTAAAAAAATCCTAAGTATGTCATTATTCATACTGGTGACTTTGACATAAATATTTTAAATCCTGACAAATATACCGAGGAATTTCTTTCAATTTTAGATCCATTCAATCTTTTTATTGACATTAGTGTTCCTACCCGTGTAACTGTTATTTTTAAGTCATGCATTGATAACATTATAACTAGTTTTAACCCTAACCTTGTAAAGCATCTGTATTGAAAAATGATTTGTCTGATCATTATTCACATTTATAGGTAGTAGATTGAGCTCATTCAAAGTTGACTAGAAAGACAAAAACAATGCTTGGAAGAAATTTTTGTGAGAGAAATATTTGTCAATTCTAAAACTTAATCAAAACTGAAGACTGGTCGTATTTGTTTAATAGATCTGAAGTTACAACTGATGTTAATGTATTATACAAATGTTTTCTCAATACTTTTCAATCTATATATTTAATACGCAATTGAAAGACAGGGTTCTCCGTCTACCGATACTGAACTACTGAACCGATCCTCAAGATTTATATGTCGAATTAAAGGGGATAACGCGTAGGCTTGCCGAATTTCCTCAGAATTTTCGATTCTTCTTTCTTTGGGCTACGCCTTGCAACCCTTTTAAGGACGAGTCAATACAATTCTTATGGAAGAACAAATTCAGTTATAATTACGAATTATTTTTCAGCTGCTAAGTATTTGTCAGCTGTAAAAATTTTGTTTTTATCTATACTTATTTAATACGCTAGGGGATTTTGTGATCATTACTTCTCCTAAACTACTGGGCCGAGTTTAATAATAAAGGTGTCGTTTGAAAGAGCTTGGCGTGAAGTTTTGCAGAAAATAAAATTTATGAAGATTATATAAAAGGTAACGACCCTAAACGCTATTAAAATTTCATATTTGTCCATAAGAATTAACATGGGAATATAAATTTCAAGCAAAGCAGCTGAGTGGAATAAACAAAGAATTTTAGCAAAGCCATGTATTATTAATGGAAATAAAACCAATGAATTTATATATATTAAAGCAAACTATTAATGAGTAGATTTAGAAAACGATTTCAGTTCGGCTCAAGATTAAGACGGGATATGTTTAATTGTAGATACTGAATTACAGAAAGTGTTATTATAATAATGTAAATCCTACGAAACAGTAAAAATAAATCCTACGAAAACGTACTTAAAATCATGTGTGTTTAATAAACAAATATACAGTCGATTTTCAAATAACGATTTGTTTTGGTTTATTTATTTTATTTTCATCCCAAGAATAATTGTTTTAACCAATAATCTATGTATGACCAGAGATGTATGACAAAGACACCTTGCGGAACTCGATTTACTTGGAGGTGATTGTGAAAGTTAATGTTAAGTGTTTGTGGGTAATGATATAAAAATAAAAATGTAAATTTATCGTGGAACTATTTGAATTATGTTCAACAGTGAAACGCTGACCATGACTGATGCAAACATTAAACAATATTTTACCAGTTCTTTTGTCATTTAGTGATGTTCAGTGGTTGTAGTAATGATGCCCCATAAACTTACTTTATCCATAACCTAACCTATATCACATTTTTATATGTAATGTTTAAGTTTATTGACTTATTTGTAACAACAATAATGCCACGAATTCGAAGAGGGCATTTACGCAGAACTCATGAGTAACATCATTAAAACAGCGCGCGAACAAAGTCGTGTTGATTTGAACATTGACTCATATATGAGGTTGAGCCCTTGACTTTCGGGCCTGTAGTGTAAACAAATGTGTTTCTTGCGAAGCAAACATTTATAAGATTGGAGCAAATGAAAACAATAACACTTCATATAAATGGAGCCGTCACAAATGGAAGGTAATTTTGTAAATTACACGGGGCTCTTATTGAGAAGCACGCTTTCACTCGATAGACAGACAAACAAAACATCTCAAAACTGCTTGGAAAATTTCAAATAATTCAATTCTGCATTGGCTATGGAGAGCTCAGGGTCTCACCTCGATTAGTCTCTATCGGGTGGTCTATACAATTTTAGAAAGTAACCTTATTACCGAAAGAAAAGAAAGCACTAATCCAAAGTATGCACAAATGTACAGCTTGACGTAAAAACTGCAACCAAACATAGACGGATGGAGATAAGAAAAAAAAACTATGAGACACATTTAATGTTGGGAATTGGACTTTATTTCAATGTTTACATCCGTTTGTTTGGAACTTTAATACAATGGCAGACATATATATGCTATCAGTCATGAGAGAATTATGTCTGTGTGAATGTCTTTGTAAACAAAAATTTGGATAAAAGACGAAACAATATTGCAGTTATCACAGACGTAGCAGTCATTTTCCTGCAATAGATGGACAACTTCAGAAAAAAGGAATTTGGATGTTTTGCTCGATTTCGAGAAACGGGTTCACTAGTTTTCATAACTACACATTCAGAATGTACCTTAATTTGCTGAATGTATGCATTTTTTTATAGCTACATAATCGATTAATTTGTGATATTATTTTACGTTGATTTACTTTTAGTGTATTTTTCTTTTTTATATCTAAATAATCCGGTAGTGTGTTTTTGTTTCTGCAAAGTGATCTAAAGCAAATTGTTATGAGTTCAACCTATTTTATTTTCATTTTATTTCATTTTGTGTGTTTCAAAACTTAATAAATAAAATTTCAAAAAAAGTTATAGAATGGAACGTGAAGTAACACCCGTAGAAGCGGACGGAAACTTTTCCGATCAATATCATACATCCTTTACGGCCATCAGAACAATCCTAGGGAAATCCGTCTGAAAGTTATAAATTGGTACTAAGTGGGACGCGTATAAACATTTTGTTGTGGGCGATGAATCCTACTCAAGACCAGTGTTTATCGTTAAGTAGTACCAAACTTTACTTTCTCGAGGTGGTGAGTACTCTGGATACGTCGAACTACAATGCATCAGTGAACTACACCATTACTATTTATATCGAGTGCATAGGGAAGTTCCTGGAGAAACTGTGACTTATGATTAAGGTTCTGGCGAAGAAGTGTGTGACTTGATGTTTAGTGACAGTATTGATTCGGGTCAATAAAAGTTAGCGTTATAAAATTCTCTGATAATCCCCAGGGTATGAAAAGATAAAATAAAAAGAAAAGGGAAAAGTCATTAACTGGGCAGAAAGAGACAACCAAATCCAAAAACTACCTAGAGAAACATCGAGTTAAAAAGTAAATAGCGATGATAGTGAATAGTGATGATGGTGTTAACTGTGCTTTACAATTCCCTACAAAAAATAGCGAATGTTTTGAGTTGGGATCGTTAATTTTCATAGGTCAATATTGTAAATCTATGAATTTCAATCTAGAACAGACTAATATGGAAACATATATTCTCTTTATGCCGTCACAAAGGGAAGGTAAAATTAGCTCCTTTCTAACAATCGGAATTCTGGGAGATCTTATTGACGGGAGATCTTATTGACGGGGCAACATCTGCTGTAAAAGAAAAAAATAAACGCTCAAAAACTATTAAAATGTTATTTTAATTTTATTAGTTTATTTTTTGAGCGTGTATAAGACCATAAATTCCACATTTGCGATGGTGAGCTCAGAAAACTACTTTCACGAATCAGTATCAGGTGGTCTGTATATTTACTAAGTTACTTATTAACTTTAAGATCCACGACTCCTTTTACCATCGGATTGGGCCGTTAATATCCTCCAACAAAGAAGAGCACAACTTTATATATGACGTAAACACAGCTCTTACTTACAGAATAGGTCATAGATCCAATGTGAAGTGTGACCAACTGCTGATGAGTGATTTAAGTCACTATCTCTATTCTATCAATCCCTTCATAGCTTCATTAAAAACTACATGGCAGATATGTGTCGTGAAACGGACTCAAGTGGAAGACAAACTGTGTGACAGGAGACGTTATAATGATGCAATTCAGACAGATGTGGCTTTTCCCGTCAGAGATGGAACTCCCCCGGAGGAAAGAAACTTAAGAGTGTATTCAAGTGTATCTAATGGTGTTCGTAAAATTTCTATACAGTACTTGAGCCATCATTAGATTAACTGGCCTCTCCTCTGTTGTTCCCATGTGGTGACTTTGGGAGGATCCCACAAACTGATCATTTTGGCAGAATTGTTAACGAATAAATAGATCAACATTTAAAATTAGATTATAAGTGTTGTACAGTTTGTCAAACCATAATCAGTAATAAAGCAGGCTCTAAGTAAAATAGTACTGAAATTATTCCCGTAACGGAGCACTGGCAGTTATCTAGTTTCATTTTAGTGCAGCTTTTCCCTTAATCAAAAATAAATTATTTAAAAATCAAAGAAATAATAACGGTTGGTAAACAACTGGATTAAGAAATTCATGTAAAAGTAAACGGGAATTGCATGAGCTCAGTAAATTCTCAATAGATTCTAATTTTAAAAATTAATTCATGTCGAAGCCTTCCGGAATTGGTTAATCAATAATAAACAGGTTTACATACCTTGACGTCACAATTCCATATAAGTACAACTTTATTTACTGTTGACTATAGTTTCGTAAAATGTCCACCGTGACCTGCAGCGTTTGCAGATTCAAGTCCAGCAAGTTCCAAACCTTCTGCAGCTTAAGTGTCCCGTTGCCGAGCGGGTCCGAAAGTGACATTTTTAAGCTGCAGGTGACCGACAATCCATACTAGCTCTATAAGTGGATTTCTTTAGAAATAAGCTTTTACCGACATTTTAACAGAATGGACAAAAAATATCTGTTCAGGGTAACCTCAGCAATCATATTAACATTTATATTAATTGGTTTAATATATTATAAATATATTTGTTTTTATATTTGCAATATATTGTTAATAATATATTTCCAAATATAAAATTAAAGTTATATTCGAACTATATTCATAATTATATGTTGTAAAATATATATGGTGTTAATATATTTAAAATATATATCACTAACAGTATTTCGTAATATATCTGTCTTACTTTAGTTTTATTATATTTGTAATGTTTTGCAGAATATATTTCAAAAATATATTTAATTCAATATATTTTAAATATATACAAGAATATATTAAAAATATATATCACTTACAGTATTTCATAATATATACGTCTTACTTCAGTTTTAATATATTTGTAATGTTTGCAAAATATATTTCAAAAATATATTATATTAAATATATTTGAAATACATACAAGAAAATATTTCAAATATATTTCACTAACAGTATTTCACAATATATTTGTCTTACTTCAGTTTTAATATATTTGTAATGTATTGCAATATATATTTCAAAAATATTACATTATATATATTTGATAATTAAATATATAATTTTTCAATATGCCAAGCTCCGGCTGGAATCACTGATGGAAGAGATAGTGGTAGGCGAGGAAATGTCCAGAGTGACATGCAGCATGTGCAAATTCAGCTCTGAAAAGTTGAACCAGTTCACATGTTTAAGTGTCCCACTGCCGAGCGGGACCCTTGTTAATCTTCAGGTAACCGACAATCCAAACTAGCTCTATAAGTTGATTTCTTTAGAAATAAGCTTTTACCGACATTTTAACAGAATGGACAAAAATATCTGTTCAGGGTAACCTCAGCAATCATATTAACATTTATATTAATTGATAGCTTTTATGTGTCACTTTCTGGATATGAAGCGAGTTAATTGTGAAAACGCATTTTTACCTGCACGAATCATGATTTCTTTCAAAATTTAATATGGTCTGATCAGTTTAAAATCAAGACGAAATTCAGAAGAATGATATTTTAACGTTCTTAGTTTTGATAATGACTTCGAAGAAGTCGAAACTATAGTCAACAGTAAATAAAGTTGTACTTATATGGAATTGTGATGTCAAGGTATGTAAAACTGTTTATTATTAAAATTTAGTCAAAAAGTATAAGAAGTGCTTAACAAATGAATTAGGTCTGTCAAAAAGGATTATAGTAGAAATAAAATTAGAAAATCCTCAAATAGAAAGAAAAACAGCTAGGCGTATTGTTAATAAAGAATTAAATGCAGCAGAAAATAACTTAAAAGAGTTACCCACTCTTAATGAGATCGCAAGACAATGTCACACAATTAAACAAAATAAATAAATTTTTCACTGATACTTAACTTCCAAACAGCACTGTAGATATTAAAGGAGCTATTGGTTTCTTAGATGAAGGAATCTCTCCTGCATCCACTCTGACATCATTCTATCATGTTAACCCTCAAGAAGTACAACAAATAATTGACAGTTTGAAATTTTCAAAAGCTTCTGGGTGGGATGAAATGTCATCTTTCATCTTAAAGACATGCTCTGCTTCTGTTTCTATACCTTTGACTCATCTAACAAATTTGTCTTCACCTACAGGTGTTTTTCCTGGACCTATTGAAACTATCAGACATAATACCAGTTTAAAAAAAAGATGATCCTAAAGTAATATAATGGTAATATCCAACTACAGACCGATTTCTTTACTGCCAACATTTTCTAAAATATTTTAAAAGGCAGTGTTCAGTAAACTGTATAGTCATTTTGAAAACTCTCAGCTTTTTGATAGGAATCAGTTTTGATTCAGGAGGGGCATGTGCACAGTGAAAGCAATATTTTCTTTTATATCTGAAGTGACAGGTCACAAGCTGTAGTTGGTCTCTTCTGTGACTTGTCAAGGGCATTTGACTGTGTGAACCACGATTAGTAATTTAGTGAATTTAAGTTTTATGGAGTTTCTGGCATGGCTCTTAAGTGGGTTGTTTCTTTTTTATCAAACAGGAAACAACGTATCAATCTTCATTCTGAAAATTTGCAGTCTGATTACAAATTGGCCTCAGATGGTGTATGTCAAAAATCAATTCTGGGACTTTTATTTATTTTTTTTTTTGTAAATGATTTTCCTAAAATGCTAGATTATAAATTGGTAATGTTTGCTGATGATACTTCTGTTATCTTCAATGATCCAGATAAATTAATTTTGCCTCAAAAGATTCTAGATGATTTCTCTCACTTGGAAAATTGGTTTGATGTCAATGGTTTAATATTAAATAAAAATAAATCACTTCTTATCAAATCCCAAAAAAATTATAACAATCCTTAATCACTGAGCATGTCAAATAGTAACTATCCGTGTTATTTCTTAAACTCTACTAAATTTTCAGGGATAATTTTTGATGATAAATTAACATGGCAAAATCATATTGCAGAAGTTTAAAAAAAATTGAATAAAACACACTTTGCTATTCTAATATTGTCAAGGTCCATTGATGTGGACACTCTTATAATGGTGTAATATGGATATGTATATCCTCTTCTTAACTACGGCATATTTTTTGGGGTGATTCAGATAGGGGACAATAGGTGTTAAGCTTCAGAAGCGAATCCTTCGCAATATATATTCACTTAAAACCAGAGATTCTTGTAGGCAAATTTTCAAAACTAACAAAATTCACACTTTTACCTGCATATATATCTATAACTTAACTGTTTTTATCATACAAAATCTGGCATTTTCCTATTCATTCAGATTTTCACAGCTATAATACACGGCACAGGGATACCCTTACAAACCCCCGGCATCAATCTTCCACCTTGGAAACTACTCCTTACTATTCTGATATTAAGTTGTATAATGGCCTGCCAAGCTCCATTAAAAATTCAAAAAGTCTTAAAAAATTATTTACAAAATTGTTGTTAAATATTTGACCGGTAATGCTACAAAATTGAGGATTTTTACAATGAGACCTCTTTCACAATAAAAAATGCCACAAATGGGAAATGTATATTTTATTTTAGTATTTTGTTAGTTTTTAGCCTTTTTAGTTTAGTTAAGATAATCATTTTGACGCTATTAATGTATGTAATAATGTACCGAGATGAAAAGGATGTTTTGATTTGATTTGAATTATATCAAATACATATGTTCAGTTATTATTCACAGTAAAGTATTTGGCAAAAAAATGCTGCAAAATTATACTGCATACGCGCAGGTTGTAATGAAGAAAATCCCAGGTTTAAGGTTAATGCCACACTGAGAGGATTTTGCCGTTGCTGTGTGGCGCGCTCCGTCTAAATCAGGTGATTCTGCTTCACGATTAGCGAACTCAGAGGGGATATCTGTTATCTCCATAGCATTGTTTGTTTTGAAGCCGGTCCGCGGCCAGAGTGTGGGCTACGGTTCGTCACTCAAAACGCTTCAAAATTTTAATGCGCGCTTTTCAAATAAACTGTGGTTTTCAGTATGATTTTTAAGTCAACAAAAATTATAGTGTTGTAATAATAATTAATTAAATCAGTGAACATTAATTAAACTTATGTTAATGACATAAAAAGTTAGTAAGCGAGGAATTTTTTTATTTATTGGTCAGAACATAATCGATTGTTACCACGTATCAGGATAAAAGTTGAAACGCAACATATATATTTATGAAAAATAAACGACCCGTCAACGAGAAAATCTACGTTGAAGTTTAAAAAAATTGCCGCGACGATCGTGATTGTCAGACTATTTGAATAACCTTTTACATGCCTATGTTCCCCTTTATCAACTACTTATCCTGTTTTTAAAATTTATTTTACTAGATAATTATTATATTTACGTTCTTAGTTTTATGTTCCATAATTTTTTGTAACTACTATTAATTCAAGTCCCCAAAATGGTCAATACCTAGGTTGTGTTAGATTCCACTTCAATCCGTTAACCATCAGACATTATAGTTTCTTCTTCAGGACTAAAGACAATTTTTAATTCTGAATATTTTTACTCCCCTTTTACTAAGATCGCCCAATAATTTTAATTCTAACATTATAAATTCTTCAACGTGCAAGATGAGTGTTTTGGTGGCGTTTGCCGGCACTCATGAAATCTTTTCAAACTATTCAAAGGGCAAACCGGGTGTATTGTGAGTGTTTGCTTGCACCCGGTTCACTTTTAAAATATTCAAATTGCAAAAAGTTGTGTTTTTGTGGTAAATTGTCGGCGCGCGGGCAGCCTTATAGAATTGTAAAAAATTGGGTGAAATTTGTTTTCCTGACTAGTGACATATACATGATTTTTTAGGAGAGATTTACGTACTTACTTCCTCAGGAGAGGAAAAAAAAAATTATGGGACTTGGGGCGCCTGAATGTTAAAAATATGAACCTGCTTATACAACCAAATTAACTACAAGTGACCAAGAGACTTCTGATCGAATATTTTTAAGTTTTACGACTAAAATTTGTGTTCCTCAATACTGTGTCTTTCAGGTACACCACTAATTCTCACCACTGAGTCCTCAGTCCTCTCTAGTTTTATTTATCGCCAAGAATATTTCAGACTTAATTTTCATGACACTTAGTATCCTCCGAGTCCTCTGACATAATTTATAAAAAAAAGTCAGTCTCTATCAAACGCTGGTTCCTTCCGATCAATTTCATTCTGTTAGACATACGCTCATTGATAAAGTAAAAGATCAATGAACAAACAGAAGGCATATTAGAAAAATACTAAAAAAATATTCTTTTACACAAACCTATCAATAGCATTTAATTACGATGGAGAAGGTTTCTCATAACACTTTTATTAAGATCAAGGTAATGGTAAAGGCAAGTAACCATCAGAATACAATAAAAAAAAGTTTAAAATGTTTTGTTTCCAAGAGTCTCTCGATCACTTGTATTTAATTTGGTTGTATAAGCAAGGCGCCCCTAGTACCATCACTTTTTCCTCCTTTTCTGAGGAAGTAAGTACGTAAACCTCTCCTAAAAATTCATGTTATATGTCACTAGTCAGGAAAACAAATTTCACCCAAAATTTTAACAATTCTATAAGGCTGCCCGGGCGCCGACATCTTACCATAAAAAACACACTTTTTGCAATTTGAATATTTTAAAAGTGAACCGGGTGGAAGCAAACACTGACAATACACCTTTGCTCTTTGAATAGTTTGAAAAGATTTCATGAGTGCCGGCAAACGCAACCAACACACCCATCTTGCACGTTGAAGAATTTAAGAGCTTAGAATCAAAATTATTGGGCGATCTTTGTAAAAGGGAAGTAAAATATTCAGAATTAAAAATTGTCCTCAGTCACGAAAAAGAAACTGTAATGTCTGATAACTAACAAGATGAAGTGGGATCTAATACAACCTAGGTATTGACCATTTTGGGGCCTTACAGTAGTAGTAGTCGTAAAAATAAACTATAAAACGTAACTCTAAGAACGTTAATACAATGATTATCTATAGAATAAATAAAAGAGGAGAAGTGGTTGATAAAGGGGAACATAGGCATATAATACGTTTAAACAAAAAGTTATCCGAATGCGTTGTGGCGCGCGGGCAGCGTCTCCTGTGCCCAGGGCCGCGGCGATTTTTTTTATTTTCAACCTGGGGTTTCTTGTTGCCACCTGACTGGTCGTAAAGTTTTCATAAAAATATTTGATGCGTTTCAACTTTTTATTCTGAAACGTGATAACAAACAAACCTTTTCTGACCCAAACAAAAAATATATGTTTACTAACTTTTTCTTATCATGAATAAAATTTTAATTCATATACACTGTATTAATAGATTAAATTTACTTAAAAACAGTATACTTTGGGCGACTTAAAAATCACCGTTATAAAGCAGTACTGACATGCTCTCTGACCATTATGGTTATTATTAACTGAATTTAGGTACTTATAACCGCAGTTAATTTGCAAAGCGCGCATTAAAATTCAGTAGTTAGAGCGATGATCTATGGCTGTTGCCCACAGTCAGATGCGCATCGACTTCAACATCAACAATCACATGTCATGTACCCTCAAATATAGGGGAATTGACAAAACATCAGTAGTAGACTGCTAGTCCATAAGCGCCTGCGGGACCAGCTGCCAAAATACTTCATCGGCGTGGGAGAACTCCAATGGTCCATCAGCTCCGTGATCCGGAATGAATATTCTACCAAAAGACTATTAGCGTCTTGCCGAGAAATAAACTCAATGAGAGTTGTAATCTGCCACAAGTACATTAAAATCTGAAAATCTACAATAATTACATGTATTTAACAATAACAACTTATAACTACAATCAAGGAAGAAAACAAGTAAGAAGTACTCTCAAGATACGAGAATAAGAAAAGACAAAAAGTAAGAAGGGAACGGAAGATGTAGCCAAGTGATGTCGCGAAATAGAAACTTGAGAGAGGATTATAAAGAATGAGAATAAATGCTAGCTCAATGGGCAAGAGTAAATGCGAAGTTTCATCGCTAAATGTAGCATTTGACAGTGCCAACATATGTATTCAGCCAGAGTGTAGTTGAAATATTACTATATATCGTTACCGAGAACCTAAAATTGAACTGTACCAAATCTAATTTTCTATCGCGGATTTGAAAAATAACCCGCATATCCATCTTCTGTTTACAAGAAGAAATAATTGGGATTAGTCAAGTACATTATTTTTGCGAAAACGGTATAATTTTTTCTGTCTGATTCAACCATCGCTCAATATCGACTAGCTGCACGTTACTGTTTACCGACCTTCGTTTCCTAACAGCTCTCGCCTAGCCAGTTAGCTCTAACGCCTTTTGTTCAAAGGAATCACCATTAGGTTTTACATCTTTTAACAGGATAATCAATGGTATTATTATAATCTGTGCTCGCTGTTCACGATTGCCAAAAAACCGTGCTAACAGCAGCGGTGTGAACCGCTCAGTGTGGCCAGGGCCGGGAGAGCAGCTACTGCGCGGCCTACAGTGAGGCATTGGCACTACGTCGGTAATACAGTCCGGTAAGGCATTTGTACAGATTACCAAAGTAACTCTTGTGAAGTTAATGTTCTATTATATGTTCATACCCACTTTACGATTTCTTAAGTCGTGATACCATAATCATGCGGTGTACATTCTTCGTCGGAGTACGTGTAATCGTTGAGAACATAACCAATAGTAAAACATTTCGGGAAACTACTTTGATCGATAAAAACATAGCCCTTAAGTCGGTAATGCAGAGCAGGACGATGATGAATCGGGCTGAGTTCTTAGCCTCAGGTCGGCTAAACATTCCGGGAATGCCGGAATGCCACAATGGGCGGTTTTCCCGCTATTGTTTAGAGATTACTAGCGGTTTTCACCTGCCACGTGCGGCACCATCCACCTAGATAATGTGATTCTGCTTCACGGTGGTAAAATCCACACGACAGCATCGGCAAAATCTTCCGTGAGGGCATTACCCTTAGGTGTAACAATCATAACATTTAGTCGGTAATACCGGGTGTTCATAAAGTCCTGGAAATATCTTTTGTGCAATAAAATAAAAACCAATAGAGATAAAAAAGTAAGGTTATATATACATTTAAAGAGCATGAAACTAAGTTTTATATAAAATTTATACAACATTATCACACTTCCACATGTGACCCTTTTGTGTTCAGCAAAATTTCTAGTCTAAATTCAATCTCCTCCCAAGTAGTTGCCAACATCTCTTCAGTAACTAAAGAAATTGCTTCTCTAATTGTTTCTCCTGGTCCTCAATACGTTCACATCTAAGACAGGTGTACCATACACCTTGTCTTTTACAAAGCCCCAAAAGAATAAGTCCATTGGTGTGATGTTTGGTGAACGGGGATGCCAAGATATAGGCCCACCACGACCTATCCAACCATTGTCAAAAAAGTTATAAAGAAAATCTCGTGCAGGCAAAAACCAATGAGGAGGCGCTCCGTCTGAAAAACGACCCAGGGTTGAAACTCCTCTAGTTGAGGCACAACGTACAGCTCAAGCATATCCAAATATGTAGTTCCAGTCACTGATGGTTCTGCAAAAAATAATGGGCCTATGACTGTTTCGTCAGTAATTCTAGGCCTACCTGAACGCGGCAGGTCCGCGACACTTCCAGTATCCTTGAAGGTATTATACCAACGCATAATGGAACTAAAGCTTGGGGCTTGCATTCTGAAATGTCTTTGAATATAAATATGCGAATTCGACTTGTGAAACCACAAAACACATTGAGCATTTTCTTCCTTTGTATCCGTTTTTACGAAGGATACCATAATTGTAACTTTTGTATGGTATCACACCCAACAATGTAAGTAAATATGGGTTACCAACATATCCAGACCAAACTTGATATAATCAGCTGTAAACGACATAAATAAAGCATGCATAACCTCATCGATTCTACCAACATCAATCTTTCAAATGTGTCCAAGACTTTATGAACGCCCGGAAAAATCCAAGAAAATAAGTGAACCAGGTACCAAATTAATTCTTAGGTGTGTAAACAATCCGGGAAGCTCCCGGGATCGGTAAAAGCGTAGTCCTTTAGTCGGTAATGCAGTCCAGGAGGCGGCGAGGACCCAGCGCGGATGCTGAATATCGCAACTCTTCGTGACCGACCCGGCGTTGCCCAAGGCTTACCTCGCCACAGCTGCAGAATGCGGAACTCCGCGTCCAGATGATTTTCATAAGTCGCATTTAACAGTCATTTAACTCCTGTGATTGTGACAACCACTCGTTATCTGTTGGAGTGTTCTACATTGGGCACTTATCCGAGTCCATTCCAGCATGGTAAGGATAGTAAGCCGGTATTTGACAGTCAAAATGGACCCAGGATAAGATTTGCAAATTAACCTTTAGCACAATAATGACTAATGATAATGTAAGACTCAATGTTATCGCTTGTTTTCCATCATAAGTCGTTATTATTACACATTAATATAATTTTTCAAACATATAAACTCCAATACAAAAGAAATATGTCCACAGCTTCAAGAGTGATGGCGTTTCATGATCGCCAAATTTGACAAGACATTTTGAACATGACTAAGAAGTACCTAACCTCAAACTAGGCATTAGGAATTGTTTTTAAAACGCGCCTAGTAATTTTGCTAGTAAAGCATTAAAATACCTTTTATCCAAAGGCCATAAAAATATCCACGGATGGGTAAAAAAAGCATAAGTACATAATGTGTACCATAAAACCTGCTTTAGAGGTCTGGTGTTTCCGACCGTGAGGCTTCATGTTACATATAAATATTTTGTGTGCTCATATTATTATGTAAAATATAACACTTATGTACAATACGTTTGTGGAGTTTTTGTCAATTTAAACACATCGTTGTACAATATACGGAAATTTTTAACGCAATAACAATCATTATTGAAGTACCTACTGCAATTCAAAATATATTTTTTATATTATATATGTTGAAGTTATTTGTGCAGTCTCCTCAGTCTGTCTTTAAAGTCAGTTTGTTTTAAGTCAGCTGTAAATTATAATAATGCTGATTTTTTTTTTACGTCTGGCTTTTGTAAAACGTTTAAGTTTAGTCCGCTTACAGTAATAAACGAGTTACCCTGTTCAACTGTACTCTGCTTATTTAATTTATGTTTTTGGAGTTTTAACATACTAAAATTCTATAGGTTATGGCTCCCAGCTTTACGTTCAACTGCGTGGATAACGTTTTTGTCATTGTAAACGCAAAAGTGACAAATTAAATAGGTTGCTCGTCCCCGTAATAGCAGTTAACTGAATCCCGAGTGTGTCACGTTTCCTCTTGCATAGAAGTTCGTCCAACTTTAAAATGGAATACGCAAAAGGAATAAAACCACTGAAAGGAGCAGAAGACTGGCCGACGTGGAAGGATCGAGTAATGGACGTGTTGGAGCTGTTTGATGCGGTCGACATCGTGGAGGGAAAGATGCTGAAACCCGAACTCTCTGAAACGCCGTCCCCTGATGAGAAAGCAAAGTTCGACGCATATATGAAGTCAGCAGCGCAAGCAAAAGTCGTGATTTCTCAATGCGTGAGTGATGATCTACACCAACGAATTTCTGGAAGATTATCAGCTAAGGAAGCATGGGATGTTTTGGTTGAACAGTTTGACAACAAAGCGGAAGACCAGTTGTTTCGTCAGTGTCTTGATTTCTTCAGTATGCAATGGGATGAAACCGAAGATGCCCCATCGATGCTATCACGAATCAAGAACAAACATCGAGAGTTTGCCGCTGGTCTGAAAAATCGTAAGGTCGAATCAGTCGAACAGTTTCTTGAATTGTTGTTCGTTTCGAAGGTACTGCACATCTTGCCCAAACGGTTTGAGACATTCAAGTCGAGCTATCTCCTCATGAAAGCGAATGACAAAAAGAAGGTCGAAGATGTTTCATCGGCGTTGGTTCTTCATGAGCGGAATGTGGCTCCACGGTCAACATCGCACGACGTCCTTGCCACTACAAATGTTGGTTGTCACCAAGATAAAAAGAAAACCAACCGGCAAGTGAGCACGACATGCAAGTATTGCAAAGCCAAAGGTCATTGGATTCGTCAATGTGCCAAGTGGAAAGCTGATGGAAAACCTCCTTATCCAGCGCGTGCGGGTGAAACCACCAAAATGTCGGCGTGTGGTGGTGGTGAACCAAAGAGCTCTCAGGCAGTCGTGACGGATACATGTGTTGAACTTGTTTCAATCAGCAATGACGTCAATGTGGCTACTTCTAATACCAGCGAACAGTGGTGGATTGACAACGGGGCAACACGACACATCACTTCGAACTTCAACTGGTTCACGGAGTATAAACCCTTTCCTGTGAATACAAACGCAACAGTCAAGGCTGCGGGAAAGGAGGTCATCAAGGCTCTCGGCAGCGGAACGGTTGAAGTTGCCAACTTCGAGAATGGTAAGCTAAATACGTTTAAGCTTAAAGATGTATGGTATGTGCCAGACATTTCACGAAATTTAGTGTCTATCCTTGCAGCACATGACCGAAATCCGAGCAGTGTGTTTGAATCCACAGACACTAGCTGTTCGTTCACTGTAAACAGTAAGACCATTTTCAGGGGCACTCGAAATAAAGGTGGGACCCTGTATCGAGCCTCATTCCACACAGTTCAGCCAAGTGAGGTATGTTTAGCCAATGTAGCTGAGGACAACCAAACTCTTCAGCTTTACCACGAGCGTTGGGGCCATATGGACAAGCGGTATGTCCGATCCAAGCTGGTTTCCGAGTTGGGAATGAGAGTACCAACTGACAACCGTATATGTGAGCCATGACAGTTTGGGAAAGCTCATCGTCTGCCGTTCGGGACCCGTGCCAAAGCCTCTGCGCCTGGTGAGCTGCTGTCTGGCGACGTTTGTGGTCCGTTTGATCCGTCTTTCTCTGGTCGCCGATACCTGATCGTCATCAAGGATCACTACTCAAGGTACCGTTACTGTTATGTCGCGCGAGAAAAATCTGCCGTCAAGGATGCGTTACGAGATGTGTTGGCTAAGACTCACGCTCTCGGACACCGTTGAAAGATTTTCTTAGCGATAACGGAGGTGAATTCGACAATGGCGAGGTTCGAGCGATTCTGAGAGAATATGGAATCAACCAACGTCTGACGGCACCGTACACACCAGAACAAAATGGCGCAGTGGAGCGTGAAAACAGGACAATTGTCGAAATGGCTCGCACCTTCAAGTATGCGAACCCGGACGTCAAATTTCCTGCGGCAATTTGGGCAGAACTCGTGACTACAGCGACTTACGTTCTGAACAGAGTCGGAAAGTCACCAATCCCGGACAAAACACCTTTTGAACTCTGGTTTGGTCAGAAACCTAGGATCAAACACCTTCGGATTGTGGGTTCAAAGTGCTATGTACATATTCCTGCTCAGAAGAGACGCAAGATGGATTCAAAGGCCGCAATCGGCTACCTGGTAGGATATGATGGAGACGAGCGTTACAGGATTTATGTTCCTGAGAAACGAGACATTGTTGTTTCACGTGACGTCGTTTTCCAAGAGAGGCTAAGCGATTGTGGCAACAAAATCGACCTGCCTATCAAGAATTACGAAAAGGAAGAGATCTCCAAGAAGGATTCTGGCGATGAGGTACAGGCTAACTTGGATGTGGAAGATCCTGAAGACGAATCCCAATCGCCGAGGCGTTCCACTCGGGAAAGGAAGCCACCAGCCTGGTTGAAAGACTACGTTACCGCAACCAACACCGCCGAAGTTTTCCTAGCTGAGGATGATCCACAAACCTTCAGAGAAGCTATTGAACGGGAAGATAGTGATGAATGGAGAGCAGCTATGGACACGGAGATCAGGTCAATGAAGAAAAACGAAGCCTGGGAGTTAACGGAAATTCCTCCGGGAAAGAAGCCAATCAACAGCAAATGGGTGTACCGTGTGAAGCGAAATCCTGATGGTTCCATTGACAAGTATCGTGCAAGATTGGTAATCAAAGGGTGCGCTCAAAGACCGGGAATCGATTATAATGAGACATTTAGTCCAGTTGCCCGGTTGGAAGTAATTCGATCCCTATTACCTATTGCTGCTGTGGAGAAAATGGTACTGAGACAGTTTGATGTTTCCACCGCCTTTTTTTATGGGGATATAGACGAGGAAATCTTCATGAAGCAACCCGAAGGATATGACGTCGGTACAGGGCGTGTCTGCCGTCTCAAACGTAGCCTGTACGGTCTCAAGCAGGCCCCTCGGTGCTGGAATCGAAAATTCGATGACTTTATGATTAGTCTTGGATTTGAACATAGTCTTGAAGATCCGTGTGTCTACATCTGCCAAACTCTGACCAGCAAAATAATCGTAGCACTTTATGTGGACGACTGGCTGGTAGCAGCAACAAGCCAAGTTGTGATTGACTCGTTCATCGATCAGTTACGCAAGCGATTCGACATTACTACCAAAGAGGCATCTTACTTCCTTGGACTGGAAATTTCTAGACAAGACGACGACATCACGGTGTGCCAATCCTCATTCATCAGAAGAGTTCTCACCCGTTTTAAAATGTCGGACTGCAACCCGGTTCTTACCCCAATGGAAAAACTCTCAACACAGGGTTCAGGGAAAGCTACAGATTTCCCTTACCGATCTGTTGTTGGCGCCTTGCTTTATATTGCTCGGGGAACTAGGTTCGACATTTCTTTCTGTGTCAGTGTTCTATCGCGCCATTTAGAAAATCCAACGGATGAAGATGTTGTGCGAGCTAAGCGAGTGTTGCGGTATCTCGCAGGTACCAGTGATTTGAAACTGGTTTATCGAAGTAACCCTGATACACGTTTGCTCGTGTGCTACAGTGACGCTGACTTTGCTGGATGTCCAACAACGATGCGCTCTACAAGTGGAGTTGTCATTAAGTATGCAGGAGCAGCTATCTCTTGGTTGAGTCGTCGACAAGAGTTAGTCGCTGATTCAACATGCGAAGCAGAAACCGTTGCTGCAAACCTTGGATCAAAAGAGATTATTTGGATATCTCGCTTGTTCAAAGAACTGACAGGTCTGTCAGCTCTCCCTGTTTTGAAAATTGACAACGAGTCTGCAAAGAAACTCGCCGAAAATCCCGAGTTCCACTTCCGGACCAAACATATTCAGAGGAAGTATCTGTTCATACGTGATCGGATCAAGACGAAGATGCTGGCTGTGGAACACATCGGAACAGAACATCAATTGGCCGATATCTTTACGAAACCCTTGCCTCGCCTACGACTTCAAGCTCTTCCTGAAGGCCTGGGCTTGGTCTGATGGACTGGACAAATAAGGGAAAGTGTTGAAGTTATTTGTGCAGTCTCCTCAGTCTGTCTTTAAAGTCAGTTTGTTTTAAGTCAGCTGTAAATTATAATAATGCTGATTTTACGACTGGCTTTTGTAAAACGTTTACTGTCCGCCGATAGCTTGATGGCTAGCGGGATAAGTGCAGGGGGAGGGGAGGAATGCGCTTGCTATTGGCTGAGCCGTTCCCCTCTCGCCGCAAACGCGACACTAGTAGCCGACCTGAAAATGTAGTCTGTACTATACTGATGCCGATGCCGCTGCGTACTCCCCGCGCTGACGTACTCACCTGCGGTGCGCCGGGCGTTTAGTTGCGCGCCCGAATGGTTTGTCCATTTTTACGTACGGATGCCATCACGAAACAGGGAAATAAATACCTTTACCACAAAAAAACTAATTTTAAAACTTTCATTCGCACGAATCGAGCATAATGGCGTGAATAGAAGAAGCTTGGATGTTTACAAACACAACTGGATTAATTTGGATTTTCAAACGTGGAAAATGAAACAATAACATATGATCAATTGATTTATCTATGAATTTCTTGTGTTTATCATCTGTTATTTTTAACAAGGTAAAATGTAGACGGATAGTAGCGTCGTTGTTATGGTAACCGGCCTGCTATCCCCTCCCCTCAAATTTATCCCGCTAGCCATCAAGTCATCGGTGGACAGTAAGTTTAGTCCGCTTACAGTAATAAACGAGTTACCCTGTTCAACTGTACTCTGCTTATTTAATTTATGTTTTTGGAGTTTTAACATACTAAAATTCTATAATATAAATATTTTGTATGCACATATATCCTATATAAAATAGTCAAATACAACCGTCGCAGCAGACCTGCGTACTCAGCGAATTTCCATTCGTCCAAAGATATAATATTTTTTTAATTCTTTATATGGACACATAGGCCCGCCCTATTTATTGGAATTTATCTTAATGATGAATTTATGTGTGGTATTATTTTTTTTTATTTTACATATTTTTGTTTAATATTACAAATCTTACATATTAAAAAACTTTTCTAAAACTAATGACACTGACCCTGACCGTTACTGGACCGGTTTACATGTGGGTTGTACCAAAACAAAGGTTGTTGGTCTTATATGTGCAGTCTTTATTTGTATTTTGAAAGTACATATACTAATTGGGTCAAAAAAATAAACTTTTCTGATGGAGATTTAACATTGGGGAAGAAATGTTAAGTCTGTGACAGCGAGCCTGACCATACTACTGGACCGATTGAAACGCAGGTTGTATACCAAAACAAAAGTTATTAGTCCTATATGTGCGGGTTTTATGTGTATTTTGTAAGTATATGTCAATTGGGTAAAAAATGGAAAATAAATTTTTCTTATGGAGATTTAACATGGGGGAAGACTATTAAAGTTTATGACAGCGAGCCTGGCCATCCTAATGGACTGATTCACATGCAGGTTTTACGAAAATAAAGATTATTGATCCTTTATAACTTAAAGCGGTCCGGTATAATAAAGGTTATTTATTGGTCCTTGGCGTTATTGGTGTGCACGTTTTATATGTATTTTGAAAATTTTATGTTAATTAAATATAAAAAAAAACTTTTCTTAAGGAGATTTTAAGGGAACAAAATTTTAAGCTCATGACAGCGAGCTTGCTGACCATACTAATGGACCGATTTAAAAATAGGTTGTACTAAAACAAAGGTTATCGGTCCTTTACGTGCAGGTTTCATTTGTATTTTGGAAGTATTTATTTTAATTGGGTCATAAATAGAAATAAATTTTTTCTAATGGAGATTTAACATGGGGGAAGACTATTAAAGTTTATGACAGTGAGCCTGGCCATACTACTGGACTGAATCACATGCAGGTTGTAACAAAATAAAGATTGTTTGTCCTATATGTGCAGGTTTTATTTGTATTTTGAAAATGTTATGTTAATTAAATACAAATAAAAATAAAACTTTTCTTAAGGACTTTTAACATTGGGACAAAATTTTAAGCTTATGACAGAGAGCTTGATGACCATACTAAGGGAACAATTTGAACGCAGGTTGCACCATAACAAAGGTTATCGGTCTTATATGTGCAGTATTTATTTGTATTTTGAAAATATTTATGTTAACTGGGTAAAAATGGAAAATAAACTTTTCTTCTGGAGATTTAACATGGGGACAAAATTTGAAGCTTATGACAGTGAACCTGACCATACTACTTGACCGATTTACTCGTGGGTTGGACCAAGGCCCCACTGTAGTGTGGCCTTGGTTGGACCAGTAAAAAGGTTATCTGTCATATATGTACAAAAGTTTCTTAGAGTTGATGCAAGTAGTTTGTCTTGGTAACATACTAGAATAAAACTCCCATCCAATAAATGATTAATATTTACAAAAAAGGCACAGCAAGCAAACTTCTTCTTCATACAAATTTAATGATATAACTAAGCAATAATGCCAAAACTTTATTAACATTTTAACATTAATTTTACAATTTTACATTAAATCTTATTAAAAGAATGATTTTGATTCGTTATAAGTCATTTTTCATTCACCATATTCCAAAATTTCAAACACAATTTGATATTTAATTGTACTATTTTTAAGCTATCCTTAAGCTATTAACTATTACACTTTGCAGTATAATATACAAATTGACGCTATACCAGCATTCATTGGTGAAATGAACACCAAACTGTATAACTTCCTTGGCTATGAACAAATTATTTACATTTCATTTCCCTTAATGTCTGTCTTTTCTTTATCAAGTCTGATGTCAGCTGAGCAGCTGTTCTATAGTTTCTATTTAATTTGTGTTTGTGTTTGTATGTGTAGGTTATGTTTTTGTGAGTCAACGCTGATAAACTGTTTAAGCAGACTAATAAAATTGAATTAAATGATTAACGTAAATGTTATTTAAAATATGTATACCCAGAAAAATGTAGCCTAATCAAATGAATAGATGAGATGTAATCATATAGAGGTTATGATTGAAGTGGGTGATTTCTAGATCTCTTAAATCTTTTTATGTTACATTAGCAAACTAAAGTAATAAGGTTTGTAAATTGTTATATTTTTTTAATAAAAACCTACTCAAATATGTTATTAGTAATGGTTTATATTTAGGTTTTTTGAGGATATCTTACAGTAAGTTTAGGCTAATAAAATAGTAACTTAACATGTTCAGTCTGACAGAAGTCAAGCCGTGACCCTGATGTGCGCCACCGGTGGCACACTACAAACTTTCCTAAACTCCGACAAGTACCAATGGTGACGCACTGTTCCCATTTGATTCTTCAATGCATTTTCACAGCGCTTTCGGAGCTTTGCTGGGTTATATTAGGCTATTAGGTGTGTTAATATTTTAGGGTTGTATAGACACACCTTGGCCACTGATGGCGCTTGTAAAAACTTAAAAAAATAAATAAATGTGATTAAGATGAAGATTAAGGTGATGTAATAACGACAAAAATGGTGGAAGGGCTCGTCAGAAGACCCACTAAGTGGTTTACTCGTACGGAGGTTGCAATCGGTTGAGTGAATCGTTTGTCACTTCACCATGTGCCGCGCAATCAGCGAATCATGCGTGTACCACCGCACGTAGGCCCATGGTGATTTCAGTACGCCCACGGACAACGTGTGCCACCGGTAATATACTATCAAAATTTATGAGTTTCTCTAAAATTAGCTACTTTAGGTAGTATTAAAAAAGGTAAAATCAACAGAAATTTTAAAGATTTTATTAAAATTATGACTTAAGTTCGTTTCGCCTTACTGTAGGCCTATATTGCAACGTACTTTTATTCAGTTCAAAAATTCTGACGTTTACCACCACGTCGGGCTGAACTTGTTCAATAGTATCACTTGATTGTATTGAATTAGGCCTATCAAGTTAAATTTTACTTTTCAGACATTACATGGATGTTATTCACCAGAAGTAGGCCAAACTTAGTTGGTGAATTTTTCTTAAAATCAAGTGATAGATAAAAATCAGATTTTTAAATTTTAATAAATTAGGCTTCATTGCTTATTTATAACAATTTAAATATAACTACACAATGAGGAAATGTTTACCAATAATGTAAATCTCACAAGTACTTATGTTTAAATGCATCCTTGCTCAATTCGATTACGGTATTTATTTCTAACTTAAAAACTTATAACTTTTTTTACAAATTGAGACGAAATTGTCTTCGAAAACAAAATGTTTTTCATCTAACCGCTGCTACAAGAACTTCACTTTTATATCATATTGTAAATTAAATATTGAGTAAATATATTGATAAAAAAATAGATAGTCCAGGTAATGTTAAATTTTCAATCCAAAACATTTGATCACATGTTACAAAAATTAGCACATTCTGGTAGCTGTAGAATTTTGTTAGGCCTCTCTCTTTTTCACTCCTAGTTTTGATGTTTTAACTCCTTCCCTATGTCACAAACAACCGGTTACTCGTGCCAGCCATTGCCCAGAGTGTAGCGGCTGTAATCAACGATCAGTCCCGGGTGCGTTTTGCGTATTTTGGCCAGTTGTAATGCGATCGCTATGAGTTTTATATCCCCGAGTTCATAATTTTTCAAAGAATACAATCTTATTCTTAACTCTACATGAGTAACCAGTTACTCATGCTGCTCTATAGTTATTTATGGAACATTAAATTTAGTTTTTTATTGTTATTATTCCATAACACGAAATATACACATTTTTTAAAATCATTTTGTCATATAAATACGTTATTAGCATTCCTAGTATAATTTACTATTGAATTTGTAAATTTGTATAACCTGTACAATCAAATATGGTTATTAGTTTTTTTTTTATTTCTTCGTTGGGTCACTTCAGAAACGAATCCTGATCTGCAGAATGATAACAAGGTCGTCTTAGTTTCTGTGATGGTAACTAGAGTGCAAGAGCTTCACCCTCAGCTGATATATCGCACGGGAAATGTTGGCTTTGCCACATGTAATCTGTTACTCTTGACGCACTGGAATAAAGATCAGGGTATAATTCTACCGCAGCGAAGTAGTTAAAAATATAATCCCTTTTGTAACCCTGTACCATATTTTAGCCTGATAAAAGCAAAAAATGGTCCATTTCAGGGATAAAAATCTTTAGCGTGAAATCACACTACTGGCGAAATCTCTAGTGACGAGTGCCAAACTAATTTCATGAGTGCTCAGTTTCTGGTTCTAAAACATCTGTATGAGCAGTCTCCTTTTAGTATTAAAGTCAATGTTAAAAATAATTTTGAGGTACAGTTTTTGCATTACATCTGGCTGCCTATGGCTGATTTAGCTGTTTGTAAGGCGAGGGGGAAGAGGGGTACTTTTCTGAAATCAATGTTCCATAACCCCACTGCTTGTACAATGTTGTGTTTTACTATTAATTACCATTATGTTGAAAAAAATCATAGTAGCATTATCCAGAGGTAAATTGTGCAAACTGTTGATGGTAAAAATTGCCTGTAATATAAAGAGGGATATGGAAAAATTTAGTTTTCCTATAGGCTGTTGTTAAAGAATATAATATAATAGGCCTCTTGAAATTGCGATCCTCTAAATTATTTAAACTGCTGATTCACTATTTACCTTATATTGGGAATCAGCTGTTTAAGTAATTTTGAGGATCACAAATCATGTTGCCTAGTATCAGGGGTTAATTTCAGCCGGAGCACACCGGAGCGCAGCTTTAGTACTTTTTAAGATACCGGAGTTTTATTAGAAAGAGTTGTATACCTACTTTAAAAGAAATCGTTTTATAAACAGTATTAATAAATTACGTGGCAAGGAAAAAAAAAGGTCCGAAGCCGGTCTGGTGAACTGAGAAATATTTGAGCGTGCGCTTCAGTGTGCTCCGGTATCTTAAATAAAATGATTTCTTTTAAAGTAAGTATACAACTCTTTCTAATTTGGGAAATACCTAAGTCAACTTTACAACTCTATTTTCCTTTACATAGTTCGAAACCTAGCTAACGCAAAAATGAACATGGCCTAAATGTTACACAGTGGTCATAAACGTTAAATAAAAAAGGCGCAAAATTTAATCACAATTTTTAACATTTTCTGGGGGAGGGCCCCTGGACCACCCTATGCTGGGGGGGGGGGTTCCATAAAAATCCACCCGGTGTGCCATAGCTCCGGTACTTTTTTCTTTAGAAATTAAGCCCTGCCTAGTATAGTTGTCTCTGAATGTAATCGGGGTGCATCAGGGACAATCAACTATGCCTAAATGGATGTGTTTGAATAATAAAAATTAGGCTACATTAATTTAGTTTAAAGTCGCTACTCGAGTAGCAGAGTATTATCTGTGAGCATACTTAATATGTGTAATAAAAAATATTGTTTTGAATATGTTGTAAAATTAATGGACTAAAAAAGTATATTTAATCATTCATGAGCTTTATAGATGAGGATAATTAACAAAGGGATTACATTGGTAAATGTAAATTATATTTTAACCTATTCTTTTGCTACTGCATTTTAAAATACTTATTTTTAATATAGTATATACGTCCTACTAAATCTTGATCAATGAACTCGTGGGTATTCAAAATAAACACAACTGGAATATTCACCTGACAATTTAAATTTAATCATATGTTCAGAGTTGTGTTTAAAAAGTCTCCTTAAATCAGGTTAATCTTAAGTTTTGGAGGGTAAAATTATAAATAATACTGGACAACGTAATGTGTTTAGCACATCCAATATCCGAGCAACGGATTGACGTAGAATAATAATTCAAAATGCAAAATTGTTTATTTTTTTAAGCTGAATTTAATTTTAACCATTAAATTTACATAAAATTATTAAAAATATGTTAAATCTTGAAAATAAATTTTATTTTGCCAAAAAAACCTTTTTATAATAAACCTATCGTGCTGGTTTTCGAACTCAAAGTCATGAATGTCTCTTTACACGTTTGTTCCAAATTTCATCGCGATCGGGCCTTTTTTACTAAAGTTATCGCGCCTACGGACAGGTATATATATATATATATATATATATATATACATATTTATGAAAATGAACGAACGGTGTTTTTGGGGTCTAGGGACCTCAAAATGAAAAAATAACATGGTCTCCGGCTTAAGGCTCACCATGCCGCCTACTGTAATAGCTACTTCCCTATAGGGGAAATTCGCTAAAATCATGGAGAATACAATTTTTCTCCGAGTTGCATGTAGTTTGATTAAAACTAAAACAGCTCAAGTCATTTAGGACATTCTTGAATTAATTCGTCAAACAGAGGTGATTCGTGCTAAATTCAAGATCATAGTTCTATATCTAGATAGTCTACCGATAACTTAATTGAAATATTTGAGTTAACCTTTAGGCCTATAGATAAAGAATAGTGATCTAGCCCAAGGCTGCACTAAAAAACAGTCCATGCTACAGCAGTCCTAGCGCTGCGACATCTCACATCAGTACCGTACGCTGGGAACTAACAACCTATGTTTATTCATATTACTAAATGTTAAATTAATATTCCTTGTTTAATTAATGTACTTCCTTTGTATACATTTTATCACTGACTGTCAAATACTATTTGTTTATTTAAATTTTCACGTTTTGTTTTGAGAGAAACTGATGAGCTGCACAGCTGTGATTTCTGAGCAAGACTCTCAGCTGGCCTCCTGTTTTGACATCAAGAATTCTGAAGCAAGGCAAGGCCCCACTGAAAAGACAGGCCATGCTACAGCGATCCAAGGCCCCACTAAAAATACAGGCCATGCTGCAGCGATCCCAGCGCTGCACCACGTTACACAAGTAGGCAGGGAACTAACATCCTATGTTTACATTTTATTGCTAAATGTCAAATATCCCTTGTTTGTTTACGTTTTTTCTGTTTACATTTCATCACTAAACGTCAAAATTACTTGTTTGTTTACGTTTTCTTGTTTTGACTTCAAATGAATTGATGATCAGCACAGCTGTGAGTCCTGAGCCAGACTTTCAGACCGCCTACTTGTTTGACATAATAAATCATGCAGCATGGCCTGCATTTGTAGTGTGTCCTTCAGCAAGGTCTGTTCTTTTAGTGAGGCCTTGCCTAAACCTAATGATTCACCGAAACATTGTAACCTGTACGCTCGGATATCGAACTGAAGAGGTCCATTGGGTAAACTTTGACATGTGAAGGTAGGGCCTAATACAAATTTAATTCGATTTAGCCTATAAACTGATCTCATGTGATAGAGGTAATTTTAGGGTTGTTAAGTTTCTGAGATAATGTATAATCGGATGATAATTTAGGATTACATTAAATGAATTTAAATTAAATAGTTTTCATCATAGTAATTTAGATTCCTATTTGATATAAATTATTACCTGAGGGAAATGGATGTATAAGCCTCACCTAGTTCGGCCGATTACTAGGGCTCGGTGCGATTCGGTGCGCTCATTACTAGCGCTTAGGATGATTACTAGCGCTTAGGATGATTACAAAACAAACCAGTTAATACAACTCAATCAAAATATTTTGTGTGGTCTTAGTTCTGCAGTCAAACCGCGAGATCCGCTAGTTTCTCGAGCCCAACTACATCATACGCTTGAACCAGCAACCTTCAGGCTATGAGGTGAGCAGTGAACAGTTTGTCCACTCAGCTCTCTAGTCAATTTGAGTTGTCAAGATTTTTTTTCTAGACGAGAGCCAGGCTTCGAAGTTTTCATGGACATGCACTGCAGCTTAAATAGCTATGCACCCTCGAGGTTACGGCATTATCACATAGCAAATTGCCATTGGTGATTGGCGGTTTTTTAACAAGGATCTTGGGAGCCGAAGTCCCATGTTCTACTTCTACGCCAGGCCGCTCCTGAGTTAGGACGAGCTGATTCCCAATTGTTGAGAACAGTCAAATCGCGCACCATTCGACTTGTTTATCTGTTTACTCTGGGAGAATTGACTGTTGTGTACTAACTTGCCTTCCTTCTAATACTTCTACTCTATAAACCTAAACCGATCTTAAAATAATTCAAGAACCGATTTGGTGAGAGTTGATTGTGTAATTGAGGTTCATTTTCACCAAAATATTATTTTTAATAAAAAATAATATTAATTGT
The DNA here is from genome assembly GCA_035578135.1 of Flexamia atlantica. NCBI lineage: Eukaryota > Metazoa > Arthropoda > Insecta > Hemiptera > Cicadellidae > Flexamia > Flexamia atlantica. Next base: position 7,785,410 of record JAQJVK010000020.1, read on the forward strand.
TAGCCAGTCGGCATTTTTTCCTTATATTTAAATCTTGGACTGGGCCACTGCAAGTCAAGCATAGTATCAAGGCGAAATGCAACATCCAAAGCTCAGGTTACATATATACAGTTCAAGTTCATGTGAATTGCCAATATTTTTTAAAATGTATTTAAAGTATTTCTAAGCAAAATCTTGTTATCATTTTTTGTAGCTGGTTTTAAACTATATAATAATATTATATCTACACCTATTCTTATCATTTACTTTTAAATTAACTGAATTTTTAATATAGTATGTACATTCTGCAAAATCTTGATCAATGAACTATTCAAAATAAACACAAATGGAATATTCATCACCTGAAAATGTAATCATATGTTCAGAATTGTATTTTTAAAATCTCTTAAATCAGGGAAGCTGTACTTTTGGAGGGAAAATTAAAAATAATATTGGACAACGTACTGTGTTTAGCACATCCAATACTATCCAATTTCTAAGCAACGGATTGACGTAGAATAATAATTCAAAATGCTAAATTGTTTGTTTTTTTAAGCTGAATTCAATTTTAACAATTAAATTTAAATAAGATTAATAAAAAGGTGTTAAATCTTGAAAATAAATTTTATTTTGTGAAAAAAACCTTCTTAGAGTAAACCAATCTTGCTGGTTTTCGAACTCGAAGTCATGAATGACGCTTTACACGTTTGTTCCAAATTTCATCAAGATCGGACCTTTTTTACAAAAGTTATCGCGCCTACGGACAGGTATATATATATATATATATATATATACATATATATGAAAATGAACGAACGGTGTTTTTGGGGTCTAGGGACCTCAAAATGAAAAGTTACAGTGGTCCCGCGCTTAAGTCTCACCGTGCCGCCTACGGTAATAGCTACTTCCCTATAGGGGGAAATTCGCTAAAAACTAATTGAAAAGACTTTAGTGGAGTTTTTGTGTAAATAAACTTATTACTTTTCATTATACTAACTTTTATATCCAAAAGACCGTGAGTCAGTCATCGCGTTTTCAAATCGAAGTCAGTTCTGTTGGACTGTTGGGTTAACAAAGGGGCTGTGCTAGGAATTGTGATCTCAGTATAAAAAAGTACCGCGTGTAATAAAAAAATCAGTGCAGTTAATATAAACAGGGGCATACGAAGGGGGGGGGCAACCGGGGCAAGCTGCCCCAAGCGCCGAGGATGAGGGGGCGCGCCGTGCCGCGGCAAAATCTTTTGCGATCTTGTACGTTAGCATGAATTGTGAAGGTATGGCGTTGATAAATACGAATGCGAACCTGAAAAACAAGGCTGTAGCCAACTATGATTCATAACACTTCAGGTATCATTAAATGTAAATGTAATATAGTATGAAGTATACAGAGGTATTCAAAATTCTTTAGTTTTTTTCTTTAATTGCATAAGAAATTAATTTGTTTCTTAAGTTATAAGATATATGAAAAAGTTGAAAATTTTTGAGAGCTATTAAAGAAAGTTGCCAAGTTTAATTAAATTTTAAGTTACTTTAATTTTTTTATTTATAATTAAAATAGCGATTTTTCTATATATTCTGTCCGATTTCTACGTTATTTCGTTCACCACATTGATGTAAATCACTGTACAACTGACGTCTGTTTACACGGTGTTCAGTAGGCTATTAGTAGATACTTGTCGGCCGCCAGTTGTCATATTACTTGCGTACGTGCGACTTGCAGGTCACTTAAAAATCGCCCGTTACAAATAATAAACCTGTCTGTTCGAAAACGTCTGAAGAACGGAAGGTTCTCGTACGTAAGGTGATCCGATCTTTTACAATTATTCTATGCGAAGAGCTCCAAGAGCTCCTGCGGGAAAACTTTAACCGGTCTAATCGCACTTGGACTGGAGGTGGTTACAAAAGGTCGTTGTTGGGCGCTTCAAACGCCCTCCTGAGAGAATTAAGAAGCAGTGATCCCCACGAGCACGTGTTACTACTGAGAATGACTCCAGAAAAGTTCAACACCCTACTGAATTTGGTAGAACCCCTCTTAAAATGGTTAACTTTGATGAGGGATCCTCTGCCGGTAAAACTAAAACTAGAGGTGGCATTAACATACCCAGCGACCGGAGCAAATTTTCGGGTGTTATCCGCCCTTTATAGAATTTCAAGAAGCAGTGCAAGTAACCTTATACCCGAGGTGTGCGACATTATAACCAAATGCCTGAAAGAGTACATAAAGGTAAATTAAGTGTTGACATGCATTGTAATTAATTGCAACTAATAAATAAACAGTATTCAGTTAATATTATTTTTGATTATTGAAACTTAATTTTTCAACAGGAAATTTTGATAAAAGTAATTAATTTTCAAGTATGAGAAAAAAGTACAAGTTATTAAAATAAGGTAATTAAACAAATTAATTACCTAATCACTACTGTTTTGTCTGTGGTAGTGGTAACATAACTACTAGCCAATATATCTGATTTTTTTTAGAAACTCTTAACTTTTTACTATTTTAACATTAGTCTATGAGTACTTTTAATTGAAGTGACTGAAATGTTATTAAATTAATTTACTTGCCACATTAACCTATTGATGTAGCTGCATAAGACCTCATGAAGTTCAGAGGAACTAATAAATTTAACGCCTTATGATAAGAGATTGGATAACGTAATTTTATGTTATTAATTCATTAATGTACAACCCTATTTACTGTAATTGCCTGATGGCATGTGACATTTGGACGTTGGTCTGGTGAAAACTTGTAAACCTCACAAAATACAGAGTGAATTAGGAATCGAGGATGTGCATAAATTGCCGGAAAATTGAAAACAAATATCAAAGTTCCCGTGAGCGTCTTGAAACGCTTAGTCATCCACTTATCTGCGAGTGTAACCACCAATCAAACACTGATAAAAGAACTTAAGGCATTAACTTGAAAATTAGTATATTTGTTGAAACTAGCACAAATATTAATTCATTTTTGACTATCTGTTTCTTTAAAGTAATTCAAAATGGTGCTAGTTGTTGTTTGTCAGAAAGCAATGTAAAAACCCGTAAAATATAATGAAGTATGAAATGACTCAACAACGTTAAATAACATAAACTCATCAATGTACTTGAAATCGAGTTGTTAATTTAACAATAATAATAATAACTATAATGCAATTTACATCTATTGGCAATAACATAGTTATTTTATAAAAGTTATGGACAATAACAACATATAATAGGAGTAATCTATGTTGTATTACTTTATACTTTGAGGTCAAAGCCTCTGAAATGCAAATGAACAAGTCTTGAAGAAATAGTTACTGAAAAAATCTGAATAATACCTTAGTTATGGAGATGTATAATTATATTACATTTAACAGAGAAAATCTGTACAATAACATTTAAAAATAAGTTATACTTACATACCACTGAATTCAGGGAGCGACGCATGCATCTTGAGTGTAGCTTCCGGCTTAAACCTAATTAAATATTTTCGGTCCGAAAAGGGGCGTGACATTGCGTCACTGTTTCCACTTGGGTATAACTAAAATAAGATAACGGTAAATAAAGGTGGAAATAAGGAAAACCAAAAATGTAATAATATGTATAAATATTATATATAGTTCAGTAACCTACTGAAATTAGTGACAATAAAATTCTAAAATGTTCTAATTGATTAGAAATAAAAAATATTACCTTACATTAAAACAGAGTAATAATAATAATAATAATAATTGAAATAATTACAATAGGCCTGATAACAACAATTTCAATGTATAACTAAATCAAAATACACGCAGTCCGTAGAACATAACAATTTTATTTATGTATAAAAAATAGATTCTAAAATGAGATTTCATAAGAATGCATCCGCAGATTCCGCTTGTAGGCCTAAACTTAACAGTTATCGCCCAAATCTGAAAAAAAACATAGTTTCGATTGAGTAACTCGTTGTCCTCAGCAACCTGTAATAACTGTGTTGTACCGGGCGTTACAAACCCTTCGTTTCCTTCATTATCGACTTCCTGCAACAGGATGACTTGGTCAGAGGCGTCAAGTTGCTTCTGCTGCTGTTGGGGAATGACTTTAGTGGAAGCATTTTTTCTATATTTTAATAAAATCTGTTGGATTTCCAAATTTGCTTCCAACATATCCTCCTCGGGGAGTTGTCGTAACTGGAGAGCCACATGTTTGCCAACAACGTCGGCTTCATGTTCTTTGACATTGGAGGGCGCCTACTCCATCGACACGGAATGTGATGTTGATGCTGCTTAATTTTTATTGAGTTCTGATAGTTCTCTCACTGCCGCTGAAATGTGGTGTATTCTTGATCTTTTCCTCTGCTGTGAGAGTGTGGAATTATGTGGTGCAGATCTGTTACTGTTTGATGTTCCAGGTTCCAGCGGTGGTAGGCCTGTTTCATCCTCTGTGTTTTCTAGCAGATCTCCGATATCATTTGGAGTCATTTGATCGTCTTGTTGGTGTTGGACTTGTTCCTGAAAAAGGGTCATTTCTAAACATGTATACCATGTTTATTCTGGCCAGCAATAAGCCTATAAATTAAAAATTGCTACATATATGTAGACTGATAGGACCTATTTTGGTGCAGAGTATCAAGTTTCTACTTTGCATCATTTTAAAATGGTTAAGTGTAAATTTTATGAAAATTTTTCAACAGACCAAACTGTTGCGCAATTTAATTTCCCAAAAGGCCACATTAGGATAATTAAGATGTAACTAAAATTAAAGGAGTTATTGCAAATTTTCTAACAGAAAACATGCTTGTTTAAGGCAGTTATAGCACATTTTTGCATAAAAATTGCAATAACTCCGATAACTGTTGGTCGATCTTAATAAACTTTGTATAGTTTTTTTGGAAATAAAATTGCGTAATTTTTTGTCTTTTTTATCAGTTTTATAAAATTTAAGGTTAACGTAAGATAAGGTTTAAACGTAGGATATTACGTATAAAAATATGAAAATGGCTGAAATTTGTAAACGGTACAAAGTAGAAACTTGAAACTCCGCTACAGAATTAGGTCCTATATACGTACCAACTTTGAAGTTGATATCTCTAGTGGTTCCAAAGTTATGGAAAATCATGTATAAAACACATACTTGACAAACAGATAACCGAGCATTTAAGGACCCATGATGATAGAAACATTTTTCTTAGTTTTGATTTAAGTACCCACCCCGAAGTTTTGAAGGGTTTTTAGTAAACAGCCTGTAAATACTATTTATCTCTTATTTTTTACGATTATTCTGAAACTCTTTATGTGCCTTACTCTACTAAAGGTCAGTTTCTTAAAAATAATCAACATGCATGATTTGTGTTCTTAAAGCGTTAATAAAATACGGCAAAATGTTGTACTAAGTTTTGGTGTCGTGATCTTGTCCGAAGGTACGGTCTCCCCTTTATATTATACAATAATTGAATGTGGGCTAAAGGGTGGAACATGAATAGCCATGAGTTATTATTAATTAACATTATCATATTATTTATTCTCTATTCAATACAATTTTATGTTTTAACGAAATGTTTTATCCAAATACCTCCATAGCTGGCACTCTCGTCTGCAAGTACCCGGAAAAAGTCAACAAAGCGAAAATGTAAATAACAAAATGACATTTCGAATAGAATTTGGTACTTTGAAAAGGCGTTGCGAGCTGTAATCTGTTGTGCAGTGACCCTATTATTGATGAAGTAAAAAACAAACTTATATTATGGGAAATTTATTTTTCCAGAAACTAAATTAAAATACAGTACCGTATATTTCTGCAATGTACATTTTAATATTATTTTGTTGAAGATGTCTAAAATAATGTCCGGGGCTCAGCGAAGAAAATCAGTCAAAGACTCAGAAGCAGCCGATGAAGCTGTGTTAAGTGCAAAAGCTAACAAATCTTTTTCATTCTCCACTTCCTTCTCAAACGTCTGTATAAAAACTTGGTTGTGATGAAAACTCCCTCAAAACATCTAGTGAGACCTCCACTCAGTCTGGATCCAACCACGAGGAAGATCATGAGCTGTGTGCCATACAGGGATAACCATTGTATGTACAGTATCAAAGATTTTTTTTGAAATTAAGTAATTTCTACCTTAAACACTATACCAAGCTCCATAAAGTTATCATTGATGGTTTTCGAGATATAAATGTTCGTTGAAAAAATACAAAATGGCTGATATCTCGTTAACAAGACGTTTTTAGAAATAATGTTATTCTTGATTTTCTTTTTATTTTGACCAATAGAACCAATTCTCAAAGTTTTTGTACTTACTTACTTTTTGGTTACTTACGGGACACCCTGTATATAACCTTTTCAGAAATACACATTTCTAGAACTGATGGTAGATTTATTGACACTTGCATCCAGTGATGAAGGTTTTGCCGATGTTCACCGGCCGGAGTTTCTGTGGTGGGAACGCCAAACCTCCAACCGTCGACTTCAACGGAAAAGACACTTCTTCACGACAGATTCAAAGGACGTTGCAGCGGGAGTCTGACAGTCGTGGATCTCAAGGCGTGTAGAGTAGGATTCACGTACGTTGGCCAAAGCATGTACTAATCATCTCATCAAAATTACAAATACAAGTCACATTGAAAACATTGTTGGTTACTCATGGTGTCTGTTTACATTTTCTCAGAACTGTCAAATCGCCACATTGCGTTTGTTTAGAAGTTCTTACAGGTTTTAGAATGTTTACAATATCGCCTATTTTTAGAAGTTTTTATTTCATTCAACCTTTTTACATAGCTGCCAAAGTTTAATTTGATTATATTTCTTGATTTACAAGTATTTTAGTTTGTTCAACTGCTTGTTCATTTTTCCTGGGCCAATTTTAATAAGGTTTGACCGCAATATGAAATAATCTCTCTTTTCAGATACTGACTTGCAGCAAGTAATACTGGCTATTCAAAAACTTGCCTATATTCCTTTGTAAATATTATTTCATAAGAAAATATTAGACTATTAACCATGCCGCATCCATGATACATCATCTCCCTGTTAATACATAACTTATTTGGAAAAGCCCCTTAGTAATACAGGGTTATTACAAATGATGTTCCTGATTTTAATTATAAATATTACTGGATAAATTTGTTTTAAGACTATTTCAGTTGATACCTTTGGAAAGGAAAACTCAAAAAGTTTTATTTACATTGGTTTGGGAGTGTATCTGCTGTTTGTTAAGTCAATCGATGTAATTTTGTGTAATGGCTGAATTTGAAGACAGGAAAGCTTTTTGTATGTTGGATTATCACATTAAACAATCAGTTATTAGCGTGCAACGACACTTTAGGACCAGGTTTAATGAAGATCCTCCAATTAACCATTTCTATTTTATTCTGCAATTGGGTGGTGCACCTCCACATTACCAATTTGATGTTAGGGCTGAACTGAACAATTTGCTGCCTGAGAGGTGGATCGGGCGCGCTGGTCCGAATGATGACGCTCTCCTGAACTGGCCTCCAAGATCTCGAGACCTCACCCCCTGTGATTTTTTCTTGTGGAGATACATCAAAGATAAGGTGTACAAACCATCACTACCAGAGAGCATACCTGAGATCCAGCAACGGACTATTAATGCCATTGAAACAATCGATGAAGACCCTCTGATCGAAGTATGGCAAGAGCTTGAGTACAGGATTGACGTCTGTCATGTCACAAGAGGTTCGTATATCGAACATTTATAGTTCTGAGCACCTGTGACAAAGATTTTTTGAGATTTTCTCAAATTGTAACCATTTTCTTTCTTTGTATGACTACTAAAACTATATTTTATGTATTCTCTAAATCATGAACATCATTTGTAATAACCCTGTATTTTAAGCCGCGCAAGTGAACTTCCAGTTGCAAATTGCATCAGAACTTTCCCTTTATTGCAAGTGCTATACTAAACAGATGTTCGTTGACAATGTTTTCAGAACAGCTGGATTTTATGGTTAAGTTCGTAAGAAGATAATAGTTTGTTTACTTTCGTTTTGGCCAACTTAGGTAAATCCTACTCTACAAGACATGAGGCAGCCACACATGAAACAGAACAATAAATGTGACTTGGTGAGATGCACTGTGAACGAAACAATAGACAAGCGTGTACTAAAGAACTGCCAAAAAAATAAATTAATTCCTTTAAGCACATTACCGTTTATTTTTAACTAATGGTTGTAGAAAGTTGTTTATGGTAGTTTGAAACTATGCATATAATTTTTGATAAAAAAGATCTCAAAAGGAACACCTGTGACGTACACTTTTTTAGAGCTTGTGCGAACTGTTAATTTTGATTTACTTTACGATATGTTTGTTGTAAGATTTTTTTTTCAAAACTGTATTATATGAAGGGGAACCTGAACGTTATTAAACAAACTATCGAGTAAAATTCTGATCAAATCATTAAAAATACACAAAGAAATACATGTTTTATTCATAAAAATTACGTTTGAAAAAAAGAAATACATGTAATAAAAATTACGTTTGATTCCGGCCGTTAGCTTTGATCGCCATGAAGCTTAATGAGATACTGGCAAGATAAAAATTATGGCCTTCTTTTTAAATTTGCTTTTAACTTATTTAGGCTGTTTAAAGATCATATAAAATTAATCCAAGTTGGAGAAAACTCAAGTAAACTGGTTGGAATGATATTTCTAGTGGTGTCTATTACATTGTGTACTCATATCAATAGTTGCTCGTGTTAGTTTCCACCAATACAGCTAGAATATGCCACTAGCCTACTGTACCAAAGAACATTGAGTATAAACGAAATTCGCAAACTATATCTTTTAAGTAGAGTATTGGCCGGTTTAAATAGTTTAATTAAATATTCTTCATATTTAACTGTAGCATGTATTAAATAGCATTGTTCTGAATAAATAAGAGCTTCTTAAAAGTTTGTTTGGGAATTTAAATAGGTAATCTGACAAACCGAGAACAGGTTCTCGATATTAACTTAATCTACGATGTCACTTATATCATTACATCATCATTTCACGCGGGTATGGAGTCAAGTAGTTGTCTGTCGAAAGGGAATTATAATGGCATTATCTGAAGAGTTGCAAGTCGTTTCTCAAACCTGAGATCGACGAGCGACTCCGTTAGCGAATACCAACTTCATATAATAAAATAGAGTTTTTGCGATTTTTCCTATCTATGGTAAATCAATGTGATAAACGTTAATAGTATATTTCATTACAAGGTCCTTAAGTGACGTTTTTCGTACAAGGTCAAGTTTTACAACCGAGGCTGTAAGCCGAGGTTCAAAAATGACCGAGTAACGAAAAGCAGCTTTAGGTCCGTGTGATGAACTATATTTTTCGTTATATTGCTCAATACAATACGTAAACTACTTAAGAAAACCAAAATGTTACAGCTTGTTTACCTTTAAAGATACCTTCAAAAGATGCCACCGTCTTGTTCTTGCTATTTGAAGCAATCAGCTGATTGTCTGTTTCTGTTTCATTTGTGTTAGGGTAGACTGACAACAATGAACAACTATCGACGTATCGAACGCATGTAATAATCGATTGGTGAAATGAGCGAGTTTCACAAATTGATTAAACTGACAACAATGAATGTTTCGATAATATCGATGAATGTTTCGATTATTTGTAATCGAATGAATACTGTTCGATTATTACGACGTACTCGGCACTTTTTGACTTTTATAGTCCTAGGACTATAAAGTCAGCTGGTCTCGAGTACATCAGCTTTTAATTCCTAGGAATAAAAAGAGTGTATTTAGGTCCGGAAAACATGCATTAAAAACATCTGTTTTTGAAGCAGTATAACGAAAACGGTATTTTTTAACATCGACAGAATCAACAAAATCAGCTGATTTTACAGTTTATTGTCTATCGTGTTGTTTTACCGTTGATTGCAAAACTCATTAATGAAATGTCAGCTCCTGCACGTGTCCACGGCGGCTCAGAGGCATAGGACCGTGACACAATCTAAGAAAAAATACAGTCCCGACACTTGCCATATGTTGTAATGCATATGTTGTAATCTTTTTAGCGAATTTCCCCTATAGGGAAGAAGCTGTTACCGTAGTACTCATGGTAAGCCCTAACCCCGAGACCATGATAACTTTTTGTTTTGGGGCCCCCAGAAGCAAAAAACACTATTCGTTCATTTTCATAAATATATATATATCTATGTGTCTTTAAGCACGATAACTCGCGTAAAAATGGTCCAATCTTAATGAAATTTGGCATGGATGTGTAAAGTAGTAATTATTCGGACGAGTTCGTAATTCAGCCCAATCCGACTACCGGAAGGGGGGGTAAAGGGGGGTAAACCCCCCCAAAAATGGGTTTTTTGAGTTTTTTACATAGAAAAATAAAAATAATCCAATTTTTGTTGGCACCACTGAATTCAGCTCAAAAAAACAAACAATTTAGTATTTTGAATCACTGCTCTATGTCCATTGGTTACCGAGATATTGAAAGTAGTAAACACAGTACGTTGTCCCAATGTTAACCTTATGGGAAATAAGTAAAATTCTATATCTCGCTTATTTCTCAACACATCTTGATAAAACTTGGTAAGTGGCTTCTTCTAGTTCAGATCTACTTAATATTGAATTAAAACCACCCAGTTTTAATATACCCGTAGCAGCAAACCTGCATACTCATTCCCCATGTTATTCTTATGGAGCTTCCAAAAACCTCTAAAATCTCGCTATGTTGGATTGAAATATGTTGTTTTGTACTGGAAATTCGCTGAGTATGCAGGTCTGCTGCAACGGGGGTATTCTTAGACTGTGACCATGATAACTTTCGATTTTGGGGCTCCAGATGTCAAAAACACCATGCGTGAAAACCTTAAAACTTCTATCCTTAAAACTAATTCGAATATGCATACGTTCCTTTCCTGTTTTTTTCTTCGAAAATTTCATTCATTTTCAAACATTCAGTTCAGAACAATAATTAAAATTACAATATGCTTTCAAACTCTCACGCACGGGTATAAAAACCTATGTGAGAGTGTGTTTCATTATTTAATACAGTCATTTTAGTTGTTTATAGTATTATCAACTATCTAAAATTATAATTAATTGTTTAAAGGTCACACAAGTATACCATTTCCCCATTAAAAAGTGCATGTTATTTACATATTCATAGCAAACGGTCTCTGGGTGCCCTTTGGTATTGTATTTACTACACAATTGACGCACTTCACAAGGGAAAATTGAGTTTTAGTCCATAACTTGAAAACTAAAAAAGATAGAATATACTTTTGGCATATTTGAATATTACTATTTGCAATTTCAATTTTTTCCAGGCCAACCAACATTTTCAATAATATTTTTTCCAAAATTTCGTTTGTATGAAAATGTTGTCATGTGACATATCATAGTAAAGCTAACAAGGATTAAGAATTTTAAATCAGAACTGTTTAGTAGTTTAGGAAATGTTGTGGTTTTCGTAAATGACGAAAATTTGCATAAAAATTACCGTCTTTTTGAAACGGATTCAGATAATTACGTTCTGTATTCACAAAAATGTTTCTTTTAGCAAGACCTTTAAAATGATATAAAATTTGCCATAGGTTCACGAAAGAAAAGTTTGAGAACATGCGGTAGATAAATCGCGATGAAAATATTTTTAACGAATTCTTCATAAACAAATTAGTTGGGAATCAGTTTAGTTGGCGTAGCTATGCTAAACCCTTCCTCCGTTACAATAGGTGGACGAGGTAGTCTGTCTCACCCTGTATGTATTTATTTTTTTATCGTTACCCACACTTTTACATAATCGTAAACACTAAAACATATTTACGAAAACATTCCTTTGCAGCAGACCTACACACACCGTAAATTTCAAATGCTTTGAATCATATTTACCTCCAACATAAGCGATGTCTGATATGTTTCTAATATTCAAAACAATAACATGCGAAGTAATTGTGCAGGTTTGCCGCTGCAGATAAGTGAAAATCGAGTGGTTCTGATTCAATATTCAGAAGATCTCAAGTAGAAGAAGATACAATAGCTCCAGTTTAACAAGATATGAAAAGAAATAAGGAAGATGAGGACGTTTTATTTCTTTTCTATAAGGATATAACATGGGGAATGAGCATGGTGATTCACAACCATAGAGTTATAGACCGATTTTGTATTCTCATTGCTATTCTCTTTTATTAATGAACCTGAATTTTTAGCTTAGGGTGCAGTGTCAGGTTAAGGTGCGCCTTATCTAATATCACCTGTCAGCCACTACCTCTTTGACGATACTAATGAGAACTTCGATAAGTGTGTTATCGTGTAGTAAAGGCTTCAAACAACCACCATTTGTTAATTTTTAGCTAAATTATGTGTTGTTTTCATATCTTGATAAACTGGAGCTATTTCTTCTTCTACTTGAGATCTTCTGAATATTGAATCAGAACCACTCAATTTTCAGTTATCTGTAGCGGCAAATCTGCACTATAACGTCGCATGTTACTGTTTCGGATAATAGAAAAATATCAGACATCGCTTACGTTGGAGTAAAATATTGACAAATTTGTGTGATGTACTTATAGACATTTTTAAATCCTTAATGATGAAACTTTAATGCTTTGAAACATATTTAGGAAATTTCTACATTATAAAACTGTTGATTGAAGGTATGTAACCCTCCGGGTGTTTATTAATGAATATCGGGGTTTAAACTCTTTACAATATTTATTACATTAAACTTACGGTTATAAGTTATATATTAGATGAAAAAGCAACTCAAACAGTTTTACCAGGAACCTTATAAATGTTCAATGTGACTACCATTTGTCACTAGGCACACATCAAGTCTAAAAGTGAGTTCTTCCCAAACGCTGATAAGTATGTCTTTAGCAATTGTAGCAACAGCTGCTTCAATCCGGTTAATCAATTAAGGGAGATCAGGTGGTAGTGGAGGTACGTACAGACGATCCTTGATGAAGCTCCAAAGGTAAAAATTGCATGGTGTTGGGTCGGGAGAACGTGGAGGCCATGCATAGCAAGCCCTGTCATTGGGGCCCTTGCGGACTATCCAGCGCTCGGTTACAGTGATCAACCATTCGTGTACTTCGTTATGCCAATGAGGTGGCGCACCATCTTACTGGAAAATGAAGTTCTCTGGTTCATTTTCTTCCAACTGAGGGAAGAGCCATTGCTCTAGTGTATCAAGGAAAGAAGTGCTATTTACAGAGCGTTCACCAAAAAAGGGGTCGTTCCTGCTCTTCCCTTTAAAAAGGCATTTCGTAAAGGCAGCCGGTGTCTTCAAGCGTTCAAACTGATGATACGATCTACGAATGTTATTATTAATAGGAGGATTACAACCAAACTTAATGCGGAACCCACGTTGCGCAGTAACTAAAAATTCGGAGTGTGCAAATTGCAAAACTCAAAATGCTTTCCGTTCACTGGCCACCATCTTTGCTACTTTCGCTAACCAGCGGATTGTGGCGGGAAAATTGCACGCAGATGCGCACTGGTGCCAACAAACAAAATAGTTTGAGTTGCTCTTTCATTTGACATATAATTTGTAACTATAAGTTTAATGTAATAAATATTATAAAAAGTTAAAACCCCGATTTTCATTTATAAACACCCAATTATAAACAAATAACGACTGCCAGGCATTGGAGCAGGGCCGGCTACTGATGCGTTTACCATCAGTATCCGACTTTTATACTTAAAAACTTTAGAATGTTTACGATTTTTCATTATAAATGGAGCAAAGGTAATTCATTGTGTTTTTTTATTTTTTGACGTTTTTTGATGGACAATATATGGGCAATAATTACGAGTGAGCCTCATTAACCGATGAAACTCATGGGTATCGGTGTGCTTGGCACACACAGCTGCGGTACAACTTTAATATCACCAATCAGGATACTCTACTTGAAAATAGAGAGAGCTCTGCGAAAATGTTTGTTATTTATGCTGTTTTTTTCAGAAATTTATCTTTATGGCATGTATGTATAGAGATTTTCAATTTTGAGGAATGACAAGACAACATGTGACGCTCAATCGCAGAAACCTTGACCTCACAGGCGTGAAGCCAGCCGAACACACTCCAGGCCCTGTCCCTTGTATTACTAGATGAGCGCCCTTTCGTCGCGTGATTGGAAGAACTCACAGACAGTAGCAAGCCGAATCCACTGCCGTAAAACTGAAGTGCTTTCATTAAACCATGGAATGTGAAATTTAAATAACTAAGAAAAGAGTGTATGCAACGGCCGCTTCACTGAAATTATTTTGCTATTTGATATGCAGAATCTCACTCAAAGCCAAAATAAATAAATTTGTGTATGGAAATAATAATTTGAAAAGGCGTAACACTTACTGTTTGTCGTAATATCCCTTTTCAGGCTTAAAGATGAGTAGTTTTACACGTTTTAGCTCTTGTGAATTAATTAGTGTATTTTTGGGAATTAGGCTGAATTATGTTTCTGAGCAACTGAGCCATATTGTTATTGAATTCTGCGTTCGGTTTTAATCCTGAAAGTATAAGTGTTTTTTATTCTTTGATTAACCAGGCAAAGTTAGGGCCACATGGCCTCTCTTACATTTAACCTGCAATACTAAATGAGAGATGTGTGTTAATCTTATTTTATTAATATGCGAATACATATAGGAGAAAAATTATTATATTAATGTAAACTACACTCATTCACTCAACAATTCATCCGTCAGAGACCCCGCTCAAATGCCAAAATTATTATTAATATTGATAAACACTATTGATTTCTATGCTTATAAAATAATGAGCATACTAATATAATATACTGTATTGTGTTATAGAGTATTATATTTTTTACATAACAATGTTACATAATAATTTAAATGTTTCAAAATATTTTCTTATAACATTAAAGAAATAATATTAATTCAATATGTAATATCTTACGGAGAAAAAGAAAGACGTTATGTCCCACTTAATTATAAACATAAATTAACATAACTTGGTATGTAGCTTCACCTAGTTGAGTTGCATTTATATTTGATAAAAAGACAAAATTTGTGTTCCTTTTTGCAGCAAACCTGTGTACTCAGTCCCCATGTTATTCTTATGGAGAATAATAAAAATTGTATATATCGCTTAATTGTGAAATTATATTTATGAAACTTGATAAGTGGCTTTATGTAGTGGTAGTATTAAGAAATTTATATCTCCATTGGAAAATCCGCTGAGTATTTAAGTTTGCTGCGATGGGGGTATTTCAACACGTGATATTTCAGTAGACCGTCCATTTCGGTTGTTCATTATAGAAAATACTCTTTCCACGAGTAAACCAACCAAGGTAGAAATGATATAGGCCTGTGTTAAATTGAATAAAGTAATATGAATTTTCAGCAGTTTTAATTTTTTTATGTCATTGTCTCTTGCAAGTGTAACTTTGGCGTATATACTGTATGTTAGACGCCATAAAGATAAATCAATACCCCCGTTGCAGCAGACCTGCATACTCAGCGAATATCAAATGCAAAACAACATATTTCAATCCAACATAGCGAGATTTGACATGTTTTGGTAAGCTCCATAAGAATAACATGGGCAATGAGTATGCAGGTTTGCTGCTACAGGTATATTAAAACTGAGTGGTTTTAATTCATTATTTAGGAGACCTGAACTAGAAGAAGCTATTTACCAAATTTTATCAAGATATGTTGAGAAATAACCGAGATATAGAATTTTACTTATTTCCCATAAGGTTAACATTGAGACAACGTACTGTTTTTACCACTTTCAATATCTTGGTAACCAATGGACATAGAGCAGTGATTTAAAATACTAAATTGTTTGTTTTTTGAGCTGAATTCAATGGTTCCAACAAAAATTCGATAAATTTTATTTTTCTATGTAAAAAACTCAAAAAACCCCATTTTTGGGGGGTTTATCCCCCTTTACCCCCCTCTTCCGGTGGTCCGATCGGGCTGGTTCACGAACTCGTCCGAGTGATTACCACTTTACACGTATGTACCAATTTTCATTAAGATTGGACCATTTTTACGGCTGCTATCGTGCTAACAGACAAATATATATATAAATTCGAACGAATAGTGTTTTTTGCTTCTGGTGGCCCCAAAACGAAAAGTTATCATAGTCTCGGGCTTAGGTCTTACCATGAGACCTACGGTAATAGCTTCTTCCCTATGGGGGAAATTCGCTAAAATAATTTATTATTGATAAAACATTGATTTTTTCTCGAGTTCTCCTATCAGCATGATCGGACTATAAAATTGTGTTTTGTGGGATTTATTTTTTAATCAGGTTTTTCATGATATACATTTTTATTTCATTGCAACTTAATCAACATGTTAATATATTACGTCGTAAGTTAACAGCTTGTAACCGGTTTTTTTTATAATTTGTTTGCCCTTGGTTATTGTTGTTAAAATTAAATCTTGTGACTGGGATTATTCTGCAGGACTGATGATTATTTTCTTAGCAGCCCTAATAACAATGACTATTAAACTTGACTCATTTGTTTTAGGTATAGAAAAATCCAAAAACTTGGATTGTCAAAGGTTTACAACACCCCTAGCAAAGAAGACACAGAAGAAAAGGAAGTTTCAAAGTGGCTCTGCGGCGTTTTTGGTCTGCCTTTTTTGGATCCGGAGGAGGTCAGCGCAGCGTTTGTAGAGGACTTGATGCCCGAACTACCAATTGAGGGAAGAGTGAGGCAGTTCGCAGACTATCTTGTCGATACATACTTGGAAGATGATGAACTTTTTCCACCTAGAGTCTGGGTGGGCTTCGTTCGAAAAACAGGCTGTCACTACGAATGCCTGTGAATCTTTTCACGCCCATTTCGGCAAGAAATTCTACCACCCCCACCCAAATGTGTTCACCTTTGAAAGTGAGTTGGTGTCTTTCCAAAATTTCGTTTATGTGAAAATCAATAGTGTGCAAGACAAGCCACGGGAGACTGGAGGGAAACGGTACAGGAAGAGGAAAGACGAATTAAACAGTGCAAGGGAACGTTATGCGAGTGGTGCGATTTTGCGGAAAGACTTTGTTAAAATCACAAGCTAGCGATTCGCAAAATAGTGACTGAAGGAACTTCGTTCATGTGACAAACCTTTGTGACCTTGTGACAGACCTATTATTTGTAAGGGTTTATTTTAATATTTACCAATGTTATTCTTTCTAAATTGATAACTAGTATATTTTTTTGTAATGTGTTTTGATTTTTTATACTATATTATTGTTAATAAAGAGGGATTAATTATTTTAAAGGCTTAATTTTAATATTTAACAATGATATTATTTCTATATTGATAACTAGTATTATATGTTTTTAAATGAGTTTTGATTTTTTATACTATATTATTGTTAATAAAGAGGGTTTAATTCATTATTTTAAAGGGTTTATTTCAATATTTAGAAATGTGATGTTTTTATTGATAACATATCAATGTTTTTTTTAAGTTTGAGTTTTTTATAGTATATTATTGTTAATAAAGATCGTTTAATTATGTTTAAGAGTTTATTATAGAGGGTGACAATGTGGTGCTTTCTTTTTTGATGAATGTATAGGATATTAATGAATAGAAAAGACAATACAACATTTTACTATTAAAACACGTTTTCAATTGTTTAATATCTCCCTAAAACTTGTAAACTTTAAACTTTTAAACTAAGTAACTAACTTTTAAACTATGGCAACTAACGACTTGCCATACAAGCACAAACAAACCTAATTTTTACTTTTTTTAATACAGGGTCACCCCGCCACGGCCACGCCACCACGGCTGATATCCAATTGCACCGGCGGTCAATGGATTTGGCAAGGATCAAAACATTCCTCCGTCCGATAAGTGTCTTCTAGTTGCACCGGTCAAAATCTACCCTCCCCACTCGAACCCCACCCCGCTTCTCCCTGCTACAAATCCCTTTGACCGCAAATAACGCGCAAATCACTTTAAATCACAACGTTTTTATTTACAAAGTTCATACAAAATTCTGTATAAAAAATTTACTTTTTTGTAGTAGAAGCCAAAGTACTTTTTGGTACTTTTTTTACCTTTTTACATGATCCAGCCTGGAAATGACACTCGTCCGAAACTTTGTCCTGGCATCTTTGATATTCTCAATCGATTTTGGATATTTCTTGTCTGTTGACATTCTATGTTTCCCTAAACTTCTAAGCTAAATTAATGCTGAGAACCTCCTCTTTCCAACGGTATAAGTTTCAACGCGTTTTAAGAGAGTTAACTGGTTGCAATATTAAGTTAAACTACAATGTAACCGTTTAGAGCGTTTTAGCTGCAGGGAGTTGCGTAAAACTACAGCCAGGCCTGGTTTAGAGGGGCGAGACAGTGACCTTTTATTGGTCAAGTGACCTTGAGGGGTCAAGACCCCGACGTCTGCTTCTGTGACGCAACAGCCTTAGGAACCTGTGGAACCGCAGGTGGACTTGTAGATCAGGTGGAAGCCAAAAAGGTAAACAAGAGTGCTTAACATCTAAAATCCGACGTTTTCTGTTTTTCATTATTAAAACATTACAATGGAATGCAGATCCACGGGAAGAGCGGAGTTGATGACTCTCTGACATCCAAGTACAAGTACCTGCAACACCAGCCAAGGACACCCTGAGGTGGGACGTCTGAGGTTAACGTTCCACCCTCGGCTCAGTAGGTCTTCCTCGGCGTTTCTAGTGAATTTGGCGCAAAAAACTAGTTTGAAATTATGGGTCACAACACCAACTTAATATCTGAAATAACTTACCTCATTTCAAAATGGTGGATCCAAGATGGCGGCCAAAAAATGACATTGGTGTAAGTTAAGTATAAATCGCTCAACAATGACTGATGGTGGTTATTCGTAACTATCTAGCATTATTTTGTGGTCATGGGCCTATTTTATCAATTTTTAATGTTTAAATTGGTTGAAAATAAATAAATTAAAAGTACTCATATCTTGAGAACGAATCGAGATATTAAAAAACGGATTGCGGCATTGTAATCAGTGAAAAAATCTAGCTTGAAATGATGGGTCACAGCACCACTTTTACATTTGAAAAAATTATGTTGGATCCAATATGGCGGATCCAAGATGGCGGCCGAAAATGAGTACCCCTTCAACGAGGTACTTACTACCCAATAATGTTTGGGCGGGGTCTGGGATATTTATTTTTAGAAATGTAAAAAAGTAAGGGGGGGACAATTAAAACTCACCCTGTATACTTAGTTCTGTCTTTATTGCCTGTTATGTTTAATATATGGATTTGTGGTTGTCCCGGGCTAATGAATATTTGTACATCGCATTTGATAATCCTATATCACAAGTGATAATCCTATCTATCCTTTATGTTTTTAACATAAAATTATAATTTTTGGGGCTAATATAAAAAAAAGATCTTAATCCACCGATCTGTCCAATATTTGGACTTGTGGGTGGAATAAGTTAGTGCATGGCTAAAATGGTAATATCAATTTTACCCATCCTATACATTTAAATTTTAGTTCACTTGGTTGTGGACCTCACTACTCTGAACAGAAATTATACCTGAACGGTGATTTTGGGAAAACGTGGATTAGTTCCAAGTTCTATAGATAGGAGAGAATAATAATATTAACATTCTGTTAGGTTGCCTGATTCCCATATTGCCTGTGGAACCAAAGCTTGTGGTGTTAGTCGTAGACCCGATATCCGGTTCTAAGCTAGCTCTATTAGCATATTGGGTAAAAATATAGCCTCAAACGAGGTATCACTAATATGCTTCCTCTGATTGGTTAAGATTAATAATCTTCACCCAAGCTGGATGTTAAGTGTCCAGCCTACAAAAGACGTCGAGATTTATTTACATTTTAGACAGAGATAACCTGAGAACTATTACTCGTCAACTCTTCTCTTCTCGACAGACCTTGGATCAGTTCTTCATTATCTATTGACAGGGAAAACAGTGGCAATGAAGGTGACTGCGCGAGGCGCGGGTGCAGCCGCCGATGACTGTGGCATTGCAGCTTTGGCGGAGATGGCTGATTGAACCACTTTCCCCGTTACAACACTGGCTCCTGTACTTGGCCGACAAACACGCCGGTCCACTGTCTACTGTACTGTACCTGCACCGACGTCATACACCGGTACACTGGCCGGTCCACTGTCTACTGTACTATACCTGCACCGACGTCATACACCGCTTAATTCGCCCCTGTACTTGGCCGACAAACACGCCGCTCCACTGTCTACTGTACTGTACCTGCACTGACGTCATACACCGCTTAATTCGCTCCTGTACTTGGCCGACAAACACGCCGCTCCACTGTACTGTACTGTACCTGCACTGACGTCATACACCGCTTAATTCGCTCCTGTACTTGGCCGACAAACACGCCGCTCCACTGTACTGTACTGTACCTGCACTGACGTCATACACCGCTTAATTCGCTCCTGTACTTGGCCGACAAACACGCCGCTCCACTGTACTGTACCTGCACTGACGTCATACACCGCTTAATTCGCTCCTGTACTTGGCCGACAAACACGCCGCTCCACTGTACTGTACTGTACCTGCACTGACGTCATACACCGCTTAATTCGCTCCTGTACTTGGCCGACAAACACGCCGCTCCACTGTACTGTACCTGCACTGACGTCATACACCGCTTAATTCGCTCCTGTACTTGGCCGACAAACACGCCGCTCCACTGTACTGTACTGTACCTGCACTGACGTCATACACCGCTTAATTCGCTCCTGTACTTGGCCGACAAACACGCCGCTCCACTGTACTGTACTGTACCTGCACCGACGTCATACACCGCTTAATTCGCTCCTGTACTTGGCCGACAAACACGCCGCTCCACTGTCTACTGTACTGTACCTGCACCGACGTCATACACCGCTTAATTCGCCCCTGTACTTGGCCGACAAACACGCCGCTCCACTGTACTGTACTGTACCTGCACTGACGTCATACACCGCTTAATTCGCTCCTGTACTTGGCCGACAAACACGCCGCTCCACTGTACTGTACTGTACCTGCACTGACGTCATACACCGCTTAATTCGCTCCTGTTCTTGGCCGACAAACACGCCGGTCCGCTACACTGGCCGGGCCACTGGTCAATTTTCATGTTTGGGCTGTACTGCTGTACTTCTTTATTTGCCATTGCTTTACTGGTAGTTTATCAGCAAGATTTAGCATCGGATTCCGGCTTGTAAAACTGACAAGACGGAACATCCTTGTCGTAGATGTTCCGGATTTACTTAAACGCATACAACCTACTTAGGTCAAATAAATTAGGGCCTAGTAACTCCTCACAAGAAGCATCTTTGTTTAGTGTCAGTGATCGTATTGCAAGCCTCTCTGTCTACCATGGTTACAAGCATCACGTGATTAATATGAGATTACCCTTTGTTGTCATTACCATCTTTTTTGTTAAAATTGCCCACGTTACAAATTATAAAGAGAACAGAGGTCAATGAAAAAAAGTTTAGAGAATCAAGATGCATTTTTAAGTTTTTTCGTCAGTAACGGGCACACGTTCACCGACGACGGGATGCAGCGGCGGCGGCGACAGTAGACGGCCCTGACCGGTAAACCATTAACTGGTGCAGTGAGCAGTGAGCTGTGACAGCGAACTGTGTCAAACACGTGAGGAGTCATTACCCTCCGGTCTGGCTGTACTCTACTTCAGCGGCTGTGGCAGCTTAGCGATTAGGAGACCTTTTAAACCCATTACCGCAACCACTGCCGTCCGACTTGCCCGGCTGGTAGATTAACTCTAAGCCAGATAGATAAGTCTCTATGGCAGGTAGATTAGTCACTAAGTCCCCTAAAACTGAATCGAAATGTTTTTAACTACACGTTTGACAATCTGTGGGATTATATTTATAATCTTTGTGCAATTGCGAGGTAATTGATATAAGATCAGTGTGAATGAGACTTACATTGCCTCACGGGGGAGTCGTGGTTCGCCGTTCTGCCCGCGTGCGGGAGCAACTTGACCGGCTAACCCTTGAGAAAGCGTGGCGTTAAATTAATTAATTTAATTTAATTAAGCGTAGCGTTATTTTTAATTCGTGGCCACGCGAAACGTTGGGTTGGATTCTGGGACGCTAATTTAATGTTCGTGTGTTTGTCTTGAGTGTAGCGTGTTATTTTTTTGTGTTTTTGATCAATTTGACAAGACCCAAAGGAAATCTTACTAAGGTGAGTGAAGCCCAATAATAGGAACGAATTAAAGTTTTCTCTTGAAAGCGATAATTTTTTTCCAGTCTTCTACTAGCTATTGTTTCTTACCATTTTCTTTTTAAAAATCTTTCTGAGTTTCATCCTTTAGTCGGAGTGACATCCGGGTAAATTTGGTGCACTTCGTTGTTCGTTGTTTTTCTTTTTAGCTTAGGCATAATTTAATACACTTAATCCAGCAGATTTGCAAATACCTTTTAGAATAATTATGCATGAGAAAGGGAACCACTTAAGTACATAAAACAGTAGAAAATTCGGGACAATGACTGTTATCCATTGAAATTTAATCAAAATTGATTGACTTTGTTTAAAACTAAGCACACGAATGTGGTTTAAGATAATTATAAGCGTTAACAACAGATTGCAGCAGTTATTACTTCCCGTGCAAAGTAAGGACACCAGCACCGTATAAAGAAATCGGCTTATAAAATATTGAACAATCAACCAAAATTGAATTGTAAGATAACTATGACAAACCAAACTCACTGGGACTCATTTGATACATGTAAAGCAAAATAAAACGTTTTGTGGGCTTCAGCAACCTCAAAAAGTCCTTATGGAACTAAATTAAAACAAAACTTAATGTACCATATAATTACGGTAAACCACTCTTCGTCAAATCCATCGACAATAATTTCCGCTGTTTCACAAATTTCATCGATGCCATTGGAAGTTAAGTGGAGTTGTAATCGATCACTTTGTGTACAGAAACCTGTGGGAGTCAATGAGAGATGTCATGAAAGATAAGCAAGTAGCTGGAACATATGGGTTTCAAAGAGTCGACCTAGGAATATTAAATGTAATGGTTCATGCCAATGCTTTCTTCATGATCATAGAAGGTGAGAGAGATTACTGGTTGATTGATTACCAACAATTACTAATGATATGTGACAATGTTAGTTCTAGGTTTGTCTTTGATTTTTTTTAAATTTAAATAGCATCTTCCCAAGATACCCGATGATACAAGCCAGATGATACCATTCTATGATCTGGATTTACCAGATGATAGAATCCTTAGGGGGTTCTATGCATGGGGAGATATCACATCAAACGATTTCGGAAACTCAGGATACGACATAATCAAGCAGCTTGAATCTCTCTGCGTAGCAACTTATCTCTACCACTATGAACCTCTGAAAATCAGATTCCCTGTGGGAGCGTAGGTTCGTGTCCTACCGACTGCGCCATGTGTTTAATAACTGGGCAGAGGGCTTCAATTAAAACGTCTTTTCAGTTCAGCCATTTATTCAAGAAGAAAGTACAAAGTCACAATGAGCGGGATATGCACCTTTGATACCAACATTACAAAATGTAAAGTCCCGCTTGAGGAGCATTAACTTTTAGTAAAATATAATTCATAAAATATTATGACATCTCCCTCCTCAAGAAAAAGAATAGCCTAGTTATAAAAAACATATTTCACTTAAAAATATACCACAAAGAATAGGCTATGCAATTTATTTGAAAAATAAACTAAACTGATCTTATTTTTGTTTGAATATAAACCATGTTCAGAAAACAAAATTTAATTATAGGCTATGTTATACTGTGCTTGACTTCATGAAACCTTAATAGGCTTTAGGCCTATTTTACTAATCCATCCTGTGCAGCATCACAAGACAATTTTTCATTAAAGAATTGTAGAACAGGTTTCTTAGATAACATGTATTTTATTTGGTTAAACGATGACACCTTCAGTAAATAATTTAACGACCTATACAGGTAATAAAATCGAGGTTCTAGGTATTTGTAACCTATGTTGTTTTTACTAAGGCAAGAGACATATTATACAATTCTACGTTGTAAATGGCAATTCCTCATGTATTTTAGGGCTAGAAACATGTAAAATACTGGACAACCTTGTTCGTTAAGTTAAAACGGTAACCAAGCCTAATGGTTATTGTACTGCTAAGACCAACAGTAGTAAGCCTATGATAAAGGATCTCTTGAGAAACTGTAACGAAAAAGCCTTAAGGACCCAAGCTGAATATTTAACAAACTCTATTCCTTGATTTCCTAGAGTACTGAATGAGGTGCTTCGATTATCTCTAGATGGCAGTATGTTAAGCCTCCTTGCTACTTTCACAAACATGAGGACAATGAAAGGATTGCTCCCTGCTGAAGATGCTCACAACTTGGTGAAGACTTTGTAATCTGGCGATATCTTGATAATCGACTATATCATTTTAATCTACAAGGTGACTCCAAATGAAGAGTACTAGAGAATACTGGAAAAGAGTCTGTCTTATATTCATCTCCAATATTGGAGGGAATGCACTTCCCGAGCGGCTCAAGAGCTTAGGAGAACCAGTTAGGGGATTGACATACAAGGGGTTACTACTCCACATCGTTTGAGCAATCTCAGATTGGTATCTCTAGTGAATCTCGATGTGATCTTCCAAACTGCAACGGAGAAGAATCTATCTTATATGTTGTCTAGGCAAGCAAGGAAACTCGATCTAATCTACAAGAACATTATAAGAGAGAATCAAGATGGCCTCCCTAGAGGAAGAATTCTCATCTACTAAGAAAAAACCACCATACTATCCAGACTTACATCAGAAATCAGCCATAAGGTCTTATGATAGGGTCTTTTTTGTGAATAGCTTATTGGATAACAATATACCATGTCCAAACACTGTAAGTAATAGTGCTGCTGACTGGAGGAGATATATCCCCGATGATAGTAAGAACATTCAGATAGATTTAGAGTTACAATACGGAACAACTAGTAAACCTGTTGCTCGAAATCGAGCAATTGTTATGTATTGATTTCAAAATAAAAATAATTATGGTTCAGTATTCTAGATCTATTTTATTAATTATATGGTCAAACTTCCTGTTATACTGAAATTTTTCACAAAAGCTTTTTAAAACAAAATTTTTTGTGAATACTCAATCATCTTTAAGGAGATGTCCATGTTTCGCGGCCCTAAGTAGCGTATGACCCGTCTTAATCTCAAACCGAACTAAAATGGTTCAATAAATCTACTTATAATCAATGTTAAGTCTGTTTCTTTTTTCTTTTATTTATATTTATATTTATAGAATTTATACATAAGAATTTATTTCTCCTTTTAGTATTTTTCTTTGGAATATAATCATATGTAAATATTACGATCTTCACACATGTGATTCAAAATAAATGTTTTTAAAACTGAATTCTGACCTTAAGTATGTATTAGGATAATAGTTTATTTATTTACATTTTCCATCAACTGAAATGCCTCCAGCTCACATGCAATGGTTTCAATTCCATTAACATCATATGGCTTTGCTGAAAAACTTTGTTTGCTCCAATCAGCTGCTTTATTTGAAATTTCTATTCCCATGTTAAATCTTATGGACTAATACGAAACTTTAAGGGCGTCTAGGGCTCTTCCCTTTAGTCAAACCTTTTTAAATTTTATTTCCTGCAAAACTTCACGCCAGGCTCTTTCCAATGACACCAAAAACATGAAAATCGGTTCGGTAGTTTAGGAGGAGTCTTTGTAACAAAAAAACTGCTCGTGTATTAAATAAGTAATAATAAATATATAGATATTCAATCCTCAATTAAGACATAACTATTCCGCAGGAAAATCAAAAAGATCGCTCTCAGAGAATCTAAGGATAGCATCAGAGTTTGTGTCTTCTGCAATTGATTATCTCTTTAAAGGAGTTTAAACGGTTGCAGAGAAGAACCTAATAAAGAACAAGTTCAACAAGGTTAAGTTAAGTGGAGTTGTAATCGATCACTTTGTGTACAGAAACCTTGTGGGAGTCAATGAGAGATGTCATGAAAGTTAAGAAAGTAGCTGGAACATATGGGTTTCAAAGAGTCGGCCTAGGAATATTAAATGTAAAGGTTCATGCCAATGCTTTCTTCATGATCATAGAAGATGAGAGAGATTACTGGTTGATTGATTACCAACAAGTACTAATGATTTGTGACAATGTTAGTTCTAGGTTTGTCTTTGATTTTTTTGGATTTAAATAGCATCTTCCCAAGAGATGATTTACCAGATGATAGAATCCTTAGGGGGTTCTGTGCATTGGGAGATATCACATTAAACGACTTCGGAAACTCAGGATACGACATAATCAAGCAGCTTGAATCTCTCTGCGTAGCAACTTATCTCTACCACTATGAACCTCTGAAAATCAGATTCCCTGTGGGAGCGTAGGTTCGTGTCCTACCGACTGCGCCATGTGTTTAATAACTGGGCAGAGGGCTTCAATTAAAACGTCTTTTCAGTTCAGCCATTTATTCAAGAAGAAAGTACAAAGTCACAATGAGCGGGATATGCACCTTTGATACCAACATTACAAAATGTAAAGTCCCGCTTGAGGAGCATTAACTTTTAGTAAAATATAATTCATAAAATATTATGACATCTCCCTCCTCAAGAAAAAGAATAGCCTAATTATAAAAAACATATTTCACTTAAAAATATACCACAAAGAATAGGCTATGCAATTTATTTGAAAAATAAACTAAACTGATATTATTTTTGTTTGAATATAAACCATGTTCAGAAAACAAAATTTAATTATAGGCTATGTTATACTGTGCTTGACTTCATGAAGCCTTATTAGGCTTTAGGCCTATTTTACTAATCCATCCTGTGCAGCATCACAAGACAATTTTTCATTAAAGAATTGTAGAACAGGTTTCTTAGATAACATGTATTTTATTTGGTTAAACGATGACACCTTCAGTAAATAATTTAACGACCTATACGGTAATAAAATCGAGATTCTAGGTATTTGTAACCTATGTTGTTTTTACTAAGGTAAGAGACATATTATACAATTCTACGTTGTAAATGGCAATTCCTCATGTATTTTAGGGCTAGAAACATGTAAAATACTGGACAACCTTGTTCGTTAAGTTAAAACGGTAACCAAGCCTAATGGTTATTGTACTGCTAAGACCAACAGTAGTAAGCCTATGATAAAGGATCTCTTGAGAAACTATAACGAAAACACCTTAAGGACCCAAGCTGAGTATTTAACAAACTCTATTCCTTGCTTTCCTAGAGTACTGAATGAGGTGCTTCGATTATCTCTAGATGGCAGTATGTTAAGCCTCCTTGCTACTTTCACAAACATGAGGACAATGAAAGGATTGCTCCCTGCTGAAGATGCTCACAACTTGGTGAAGACTTTGTAATCTGGCGATATCTTGATAATCGACTATATCATTTTAATCTACAAGGTGACTCCAAATGAAGAGTACTAGAGAATACTGGAAAAGAGTCTGTCTTATATTCATCTCCAATATTGGAGGGAATGCACTTCCCGAGCGGCTCAAGAGCTTAGGAGAACCAGTTAGGGGATTGACATACAAGGGGTTACTACTCCACATCGTTTGAGCAATCTCAGATTGGTATCTCTAGTGAATCTCGATGTGATCTTCCAAACTATCCGATAAATCCATCATCCACTCGTTAGAACAATAGGTAAACGAACAATAAAAAAAGGGCATACAGGAGAATACATGGAAGGCTATCCAAGCCCCCGCCCCAGGCACAGAGTGCAGTTATTTCGTACCTGAAATAAGAAAAGGTAATAGTGAAAGGTACGATAGATAAGATACAAAGTGGAATAGTTCCCTACTCATGGAAGATAATTTTGGCGAGGTTAAGGAAGTTTAAAAGCAAAAACACTAGGTTTTAAGCCAAACTGACTCCTGAAATGCGTCTTTATCAGACATCGAATAACATTGCAAAAACGACTTTTCCATATGTAAAGAACCAGAGCATGACAATGTCGGAGGAACAATTGAGAAGAAAACTGATTGACATAAGTCGCCCCAAAAGATCTATCAAATAGTGCAATAATTGTAGATTTTTCAGGCTGGTGTACTAGTTTTCGCTGGGAATTGGCAAAGCCAATTTTCCGTGATCTGTATGAGTTATTCGGACTACAAGGTGTATATCCCTATACACATCATTTTCCAATACAATCCTATTAGATATTTCAAGACCGGTATGATCCCCCAAAAATGAGACCAGCGGGAAACCCCATGGACGGACCCACATGTCGAATAGGGCCAGAGGCATGGATGGAGGGCCAAAGACAAAAAGGATACTCAAGTATCACTACTAGGCCAATGAGATAACCAAATTGTGATAATCCGGATCCCACCACCAGAAGAACGTGAAAGAATGAGACTAACAAAAGACCAATACATAACAGAGTTCGAAGATGCCATGTCGGATATAGCGAAAAGGTACGGGCCGCACAAGTATGAGTAAACTGAGAATTTCAGTCGAACTATACCGACTTAGAAAAATATCCATAAACATTCAAATGTATTAAAACATTTTCTACAAAAAGGATATTCCTTAAGATATGTTAATGCTAATAGTGTAGATAAATGTGAACTGGTATGATCTCAATATTTTTCACAAAGAAATGTTCAATATCGCAAAGAAAATAGCTTACAAAACAAAAAGAAAACCCCGACAAAATATATAAAGGAAACCCATCTTTAACTCGCAGTATAAAATCAAAACAGGAAGTGAAATAAGTAGTTATTTTATTCAGCCTTTTTCACTGTTCATAAAAACTAAGTGTACAAGGTAATGTTAGCATTAAACGTTACTAAGAGGATGCACTTAAGAAACACAGGACCACAAATAATCTGTCGTTTTTCAGGTCTCGTATTCTTTAATCCTATTAATGACCGTTTCTTCCATAAAATCTCTTACAGATGCGCGATCTAATTCTGGATGCTCAGGTAAATTCCTGCAGTATGCTAGTTTAATGAAAAAATCAATAAATTAAATAATATCATCTATAAAATATTACAATGAATCACAATTCCAAGTTCGTTCGAAAATAAGGAATCAAGTATGCTGAAACCAATGGGGAAAAGAGTGCTTTTTATTACTGGCGAGAACTAATGTCTTAATAGCAATATAAAATATCGTTTTAAATTTCCCTCACGGTGTCGTTATAATTTGTTAAGTTTTCAACACATGTCGGAAACTATTTGAAGTTTTTAAGTGTATTGCAAAATTAAAAGATATTATTTTTAAATGAAAAATTAAGTTGAAATTCTTCTTGCTCGAAGGCGACCATTAACTCCAATCTGAACACAGAATAGTAACTTTCTCGCTTGGACAGTACAAGGCAATGATAATGTGATTAAGAGTGTTTATATGGAAATTATTGTTTATTTTACTTGCGAGAACTAACAAGTCATTTACGCTTAGTGCGTGTTATTTGAATACAATTGCTAAAAAATCATTAGAAACAATTTTTTTTTTAATTTTTAATAATAAAAAATCTAAATAAAAGGTTCTGTATTTTTATTTTTGAAAACAATTGTTTATCTTGAATTATTGATCTACGTCAAATTGTTACAGAGATATTGGAATTGGTAAACACAGAACGTTGCCCAACATTAACCTAAAAATTTATGAAAAATTAATCATCTCGCTTTTTTCAAATAAATCAACGAGATTTGGTATGTAGCTTCTAATGGTTGACATCTACTGGAGTATGCCTCATCAGCACCATTTTCCTTCATCTTTTGTCAGCAAACCTATTTTCTCATTTACTACGTTATTTTAATGGGAAATAATGTATGATATGTCGATTTCTCCTATATCTCCAATTCTCATTAAAATAATGGAACTGTTTTACACTTAATGTAGTGAAAAATTCGGAAGCAATCGGATTCTTCAACTGGAAGGTAAAGATTATCTAAATACCCATTTCAAAGCTGGTTATTTTTTTAAGATTAGTCTTTTTTGGACAATTTTTACTGCATTTTAACAGACTTTCTGTTGTTAGAAAGCATCAGTAGGCTATCACAAAGCAAAATTCATTGGTAGACCATATTTTGTGCTTTAGTCAATTATTGCAATAGTATATTTCGCTACGAGGGCCGAAAATGAGGTTTTGCAGGCTCGAGATCGGGTTTCAAATTCGAGACGAAGTCGAGAATTTGAAACGATCGAGAGCTGCAAAACCCTTTCGGCCGAGGTGCGAACGCTTTTTTTCACCACACTACACAATGAAATATACGCTAAATAATTAAAAAAATCGGATTATTATTTGACTCACTTGAAAACAAAACACAGCTATGACAATCATATGCTCGCAACTATCCTGCCTTGAATGCCGTATAATTTTGTAATGTTCTGACGTTGTTTCAAGCAAATAAACTATCAACTGACTTTCGGCCCTAGGGCCCCCAACGTTTTCGGTCCTGTGGCGGCAAACGGTGTGTTTCGGTCCGCGTTTGACGTTTGTAAAACAGGTGATTTCGTCGTAGTGTGGTGAAAAATGTATTGCTGTTAGTAAGAGAATGCTAATTTGATTAAATTCGATTTTATGTTCAAACCACCGATTACAGGATTGTTTGGTCACAATTCTTTTTCCTGGATGTTTCTTTTAATTCTGTCCTAAACTGAAGTTAACTTTATTAATACAAAATATCGCACTCATTAAATGATGGCAACATATTCTAGAGCAAAGGATATTTGCCAACTTAATAACTCAGTTAGTCCAATTGAGATTTTGTAAACAACTTTTATTTACCTGAATGTTTCTTTTCTACTTGGCTAAGTTACTTTTAAGAGCTAATGCATTAAAAAAGGTAACTTTTTGTTCATTACAATAATTTCCAAAAAAGTTTTTAGAAAAATATCTTTCTAAAATACTTTTTTTACTGTAGTAATGAGTAGCCAACAAGAGAGTAATTTTGACACTAACACCTTAAAGCTATACCGTCAAGAGAATCCAAAACCAACCCATGCTGATGATTGAAACAGTTAATAAAACGAAACAACATATAGAGTAAACTTCTGTAAAGTAGGTGCTCTTATATAACGCCCATCAAAAAGTTTAATTGTAGGACGTTATTTAAGATTAAACTTGTATATCATTATGTGAAAAAACAGGGAACTCTTAATAAGCAAGTTTTATTAAAATTAAAATTACTGTTATTCTGAATATTATTAATGAGATTAAGCGGTAACAGTAATAAATTTAATATAAAATAAGGTAAAAAGCATAATCCGAAATTGAATGAAAGACACATAGCTGTAGTTTAATTTAAATTCGAGATAGAAAAAGTATAATGGAACAAAATACTATCATAAACAACACATATGAAGGAGCCTTACTATCAAGCAAACAAATCAGGCTCTACATTCCTGCAACTGTCCATGCAAGTTTTGAGAATCTCTTCAAATAAATGCGGTTTTAAGTATTTAATCTGATCGCAGCCATACAATATTTTAGTAAAATGCGAATATATTTAAATTCTCACGAAGACGAAAAAAAGGTCTCCTTTACTAGGTAATGTTAATATCAAACCAGTCATAATTTAGTTTTGAATCCAGGCCCGACTTTGAAAAATTGTTCACGAGGAATACAAATTCTGAGGATATTTCCCTGGATCATTATAAAAAGAACAGACCTCTGCAATAAATGTTCAAGCCTAACTTGGGAAAGTCTATCGTGGTCTACACACTTTTTGTAGCTCTTGTCTGCTACTCTCTCAGAAGTAAATCCTTTTGTTCACCCTAAGTTCCTTCTTACGGCTTATCACGGGCGCTTGTCAAAACCATTTAAACTGATATCTTTATTGCTGGAGTTTTTTACACACCAGTTGTTAAACTAGAGATAACACAGTTTTACAGATATAAACGTTAGTTCTGTAAGTAATGGTGGACCTCCAACGAGAAAATGTAGACCATAGATTGCTCTGGTCCGTTATTATCAATCAGGTTCGTTTGTTGCTAGCCATTGATTGATTTAATACCACGTAGCTATGAGAAGCTGGGATGACTTGGGATCGTATATGCTCTATAGCACATACGGACTATTTCTTTTAACTGCAGTTTTACATAGTTGCGCAATTTTCAAAAAAATTGATTACTTCATTCAACGACGTTCAGATTTGCTCCTTGGATTTGAAAATTTAACATTGGTTAGACCGGGCCACTTTTAGCCGCAAAAGCGACCGGCCACTTTTTGTGAAGCGGTCGTTGTCGCTCAAGGACCGAGTCTTGGGAATGAAAACCGGCCTCATAGAATGTAGTAGCTGGAGACCAAGATTAAAAAATGAATGTCAATCTTTACTTATTACGAGATAGAAACATTAATCGAAGGTAACATTACACGTATCATTTATTATCATGCCTAACACTTTATTATACAAAAGATTCCGAACTCTTTGATTTCACAAACTTAGGCTTTGAAATTTCGCTACCACTCAATCCTAAGCTAGAGTCTGAGGAAATCTTACGAAGGTTCAAATCTGGGCCTGGCTGCCATTAATTATTGTGCTATTTCATTCAAATCAACCTTGATGCCCCTTACTGGTGGTCGGAACCATACCAGATAATGTAATGTAATAAACATCATACTACAGGGTGTTTTTTTTTAACGCAACCCAAAACTTTATTTTATCAGTAAAGGATTATTCCCTTACAAGATCCCCGGATTTGACCCAACTAGATTTTTTCTGTGGGGCTAAAAAAAGGTAAGGCCTACATTGTAGGCTACAAAACAATTAACAGGATATTCAGCTCCTCAAAACAAACATAACAAATTTAATACAAGAAATTCAAAGAAGTACTTGGCAAAACGTGTTCAGGAATTTGATGGAGAAAGCACAACTTTGTATTAATTTCAATGGCGGACTGTTTGAACATAAAATGCAAGCTAAATGAGATAAAACTTAAATAATAGGTTGTAAAGATTAACAAAACAATACTCATCTTATCTTTATATGTACATTGTTAAGTCTTAAATATGGGTTGCGAATTAAAAAAACACCATGTATAATATACATTCTACTTTTCAACTGATAAACATAATCAGTTTCCCTTCTGTCGCACCTAACATCGGGCTGGTCTAAGGCGTGCATGTGGCGGTGTACCCTTTCACGCTTGGCTAAGCCGGTCAGGATGTGTGATCCCTATTTGGGGTCCGCGGAGTCTGCATACGTCCCCGTTCGTGTAACCTGGGCATTCCAGTTCCGGGGCCTCCAACATCGCGTCCGTGTAAAACGTGGGGACTTGCCTGGTGCCCATGTTGGTCCGGATGCGGGGGGTTACCCCGTGCCAAAAATTTGGGGTCGGTGTTCCGCAAGCTCTTAGCTGGCTTGCCAGCTTACCTTGCGGGGTTGTGCTCCTTCTTGCGGCCTGTGGTGCCTGTCGGTCCGGCTGGCTTGGGTGACGGCATCGTTCCCAAGCGTGTCGGCCGGTGGAGGGGGCCAAGGGACTGGGATGGCGGAATGCAGCACGCTTAAATCGCCGCGTGAGGTCGGGAGCAAGGCTGTGGACTTGTATTCCCGGGCAGTGCCGTGGTGGAGTCACCGCTCCTTCTGGCACGATACGGTCATCCTCGAAGGGATACCTCACTCGGAGGGTCTGTTGACAGATGCAACAGCCCTGCGGACCATGACCCCACCGGCCAGTGACTGGTGGGGGCGTGACAGCAATGGCTTGGTTCGTCGAAGCGTTGGTTAACCGGGTTGTCAAGGTGGCTGTAGGCGTGGGGCCTGTAGGTCAGGTCGCCAACGATCGCCCGGGTACGGCCTTCGCTGGCCCACACTGGAAGTCACCCCTGGGGTCCGCCACAGCGCCAGAGGTGGACCGATTATGCTCGGGTTTCTATCGGTTGAGTCATGCCATGTTACTCGACGGACTCTTTGTAGTCCGTTCCGGAAACAACCGAGTGTTGTGCGGAGTTCAGGGACCTCCCCGTGGTGGCCGCTGGGAACTCCCCTTCATCCTACTTGTAGGACACACCTGTGTAGCAGTGGCCTAAGACTTGACTTGACACTGTGAAACTTTGGTGTGGAAGGGGTGCTAACATTTGACACGCTTTGCCAGCTGATCTGATAGATCGGACATCTCGTCCTGCTGCCGTGGTCTACCAGACAGCTTTCAGGCTTTGCGGTGAGATCGGGTACCCAACCCCGGTGGATCCGTATTAGCCTGGACCCTCCATCGATGGGCGCTCCTGTTTGAGATTGGGTAACCAACCCCGGTGGATAAGAGGGTCGGGCACCGATGGAGGGTGTATAGCTCACTTCATCGGCAGCGGGGGTTCTTCGGCGCAGCTTTCCATCTGCTGCATAGCAGTCGTCACCTGTCTACCGGCTTGCCGGTATCAGGATCGTCCGTTGCCTTCCTCACTGCTCTAATGGCGACTGCACCTCTCCAGCTCGATCGTGGAGTTGGACCGCCCCTGAGGGGGTGGCTCCATGGGCAGCCCATGAGCCTTCGGGCTATGGGGTGTGGCCCTCCTCCCTTTAAGGCGGCAGCCCCGCCGAGGTGCCACCCGGGGCGGGGTTAACTGCCCCGTTCCGGTTCTGAGGTTCCATGTCCTTGTTCCTATTGATTCAGAAAATGAGCCTCGGATGCCGGGTGGGACGTCACCCCGCCCGGTAGCCCTCCGGGGCAACGGCCAGTGCGCATTGGTGTCGATGAAACACCCCGCAAGGGGCTGCTGGCTTGCCCTTAAATATGACTGTGACTGTCCTCTGTCCATATCAACCTTTGTGTCAACTGTGTGCCAATTGGTTTCAACGTCCGAACGACTTGATCGCACACTATGAAATCATTCATCGTGGCGTACTTCTCGATTATGAATGCCGCAAGTGTGCCGTGAAGTTTAAAGCAAGGCACGGGTGCCTTGTGCATCACAACCGATGCAAGGGCCCTAAATCACCACCACCGGCTAATCGGAGAAGTTTTCCATGCCCTGCGTGTGCCCTCTCTTTCACTACGCAGCGTGGTCTCACCGGCCACAAAGTGAGAGCGCACCCGAACCTGCGCAACGCTGAGCGACTGGCGGCAGCTGAACTACCGCCGGACCCCTGTCCCCCTCGGGTCCGTCCTTCCAACATCTGGTCGGCCGAGGAAGATGAAATCCTCATCCAGCGTTACGAGTTCGGGCTGTCGGCCGCAACACCGCCACCGGCCAAGCAGTGGGTCGCCTGATGGGCTATGCGATCTACATCGCCGAGCGTCTGCCCAACAAGACGTCTGTTCAGGTGCGAGCCCGAGTCAGGACTCTGGACCGATCCGGGGTACTGCAGGACGTGCCTTTCGAGGCACCAACTCCACCGCCGGTCCGACCTCCGAAGCAGCGACCTCCGGTTCGTTCATCGTCGACTTCCAGCAGCGACGCAGAGTTGGCGCCTGGCACACCACACAGAGAGATAGAGAGAGAGAGCCACTACGCCTCCCGTCACCGCTACCACCATCGTCCCCGGACCCGCCAACACCAGGGCCGGAAGAAAATCCAGAAGCCACCACCATCGGCTCTGCTTCTCGTCAGCCCGAGGGAGGGCTGCGTCTTTAGCTGGGCCTGAAACCGAGCCCAGGAACTTCTTGCCAAGACCTTCAGCTGGACCCTGAGACTGCGACTACGTCGGGG
The DNA here is from genome assembly GCA_035578135.1 of Flexamia atlantica. NCBI lineage: Eukaryota > Metazoa > Arthropoda > Insecta > Hemiptera > Cicadellidae > Flexamia > Flexamia atlantica. The sequence goes on from JAQJVK010000020.1 coordinate 7,820,932, forward strand.
ATCCCGTCCATTGCGGCCACCTCTGGGGGCATTTGGATGTGGGACGAGGATGTCTTCCTGCCACCGGAGACCCCGACCGAAGAAGAGGACCAGCCTGACGTGACGACATCACCTGCCCCGGACCCGACGCTGACGCCGCCGGACGACCCATCTTCACCAGCGGATGACCTGGGCGCAGCGCGGGTGTGGGATGCTGTGCTCCCGTACGTCCTGAGCATCACCCCGGTTTGCGAGCTGGGCGAGCGGCTACAATATCTTGCCCGACAGCCTGGGGACATCCAGGCCGACTTGGAGGACGTCGTCGAGGAACTCCACCAGAGACTAATGCAAGGCCTGCCCGAGGAGGACCGGCCGAGAACAGCGAGGGGTACCACAGCAGGAGCCCACAGGATGAAGAGTTCGAAGTGTTGGCAGCTCAGGAACATGCCGCGAGAATAACGCAACTGACAGGAAGTCTCATGGAGGTGTAATTTCCGAAAGCAAACCATGTGACGACTTTCTCGCAAAAGGAATAAAATTAATTTTCCTAACGACACGAGAAGAAACCTAAAGGGTCCATCGCAGCAAGCTCCCTTGTGGATCAAATCGTTCGCGTGGACATCTCTCGTCTTGGTGAGCGAGTCTGAGGACCAAAAATTTACTATCATCCCCTGACCACACGTGATGGGTCGCTGTGGGTGTCCGCCCGTCCGTCCCGCTCGTGGTCCCCATCAAGAGAAGTGGGAACGGCGAAAATTTCATCTGGATAACAAACGAATTCACGTTTGTAACATGCTGTTTTTTTCCATAAATGACAACATTCCACGATTCACGGGAAAGGTGGAGGACACGATTCGCGCGAACCCCTTCCCGTCTATCCGTGCCGGCGACTTCAACGCCAGAGTGATAGTGGGGGACGCTACACAAAACTCCCGTGGAAGGTTGCTGTTGGAGATGGCATCCAGACTGCCCGGCACCAACACACTTCCAGCGAATACCGAGTGGACCACACCTTTGCACTCTCGAGAGGGCCGTACTCGAAACAGCGAAATCAACGTGGGATCACCACTCGAGTTCGTAGTTAAAAGACAACCCACCTGACCTTTACCTTGCCCATCGCAGGAGCTTCTGTCCACTGAAGGCGTTGAGATCGACGACAGCCAGCCTCTGCCCTCGAGAGTTGGTTTGGTCAGGAAGATCTTGAAGCCTCCCGGCCATTACTCCAATTCCCGCTTTAAGACGTCACTCAACTCGTCCTGTGTGGAGGATGAATCGAGATCCATGATCTCCACACGCAGGCGGGGGGCGACGCTCTTGAGGTTTTACCTAAAACCTAGTGCCGACTTCATCAACTCAGTGAACTGAGTCTGACCGCGGCCAGAGATCGGCTCAGTGAGGAGCTGCTGTCGTTGGTCCTGCGGAGTCGGCGGACTCCACACCTGACTGCTCGGGTTGGACGTCCCTCTGCTGTTTCCCTGGAGCGTTGGCACAGGAACGTCACTGCCCAGGTTTGATGATGAGGACGTGCCTCATCTTCACCCCAGAGCTGGTCGCCTTCGGTTTCTACTTCCGGGGGGCCGCGAGGAGGCTCCTCTTGAGTGGCCTGCCTCTCCCCCCTCCTTCTGGCGGGCGGGAGACTTCACCTGAGTTAATCCATCATCCACCGGTTAGGGGGGACCAAGTGCTTTTGTTGCCGTCGCCCGCGGCTGCAGGTACGTGAGCAGCCCTCTTGTGGTCCTTCATGGAGGACTTACCCTCTGGACTCCCTCCCCTCCTATACCTCCTTCAACATGTGGAGGATGTCTTGTTCCGCTTTATGTGGGGATTTTCTTGGACACTCTGTCCACGATCCGGCATTCAGCTTTGGGGACATTAAAAGTGGGACTGGCCGAGTCGTTTTCATCACGCTGACAACTCTCTTAACCATTAAAAGCCTTATGGTAATTGGATCCAGTTTGAAACCATTTGATTATCAAAACACTGTAATATCCTGATCAGGGTGCTCAGTATGATCAATGAAATACAGAATCTTAAAAATTCAATAAATCAAAACTATCCAATTTGATAGAATAATTGTCAAAAGTATCTTAGCAACAGACAAACATTTGAATTTTTATTATCTTTATCTGGCTAAAATGTACCAAAATTAGCTCTTGTCCAATACAAATTCTAGTTACAACGATGAAGCGGCCAAAACTGAGCCAAGTTGTATCTGCAGTCTACCACCTCAACAATAAGTCAGGAGTAAATATGGCTGCCATCGCAAACTTTCTGCGTTGCAACTCCAAGCAGCCAGTCCCCCAAGATTACAAGAGAGCCCTCAAGTTAGCAGTTGATGAGGGTTTTTTGACCGCCAAACAACACCGCTTCTTCCCTTCGACGTGCATGGTAGATAGTCATGACCTGATGTCAGCTAGAAGGCGCAAGAGGGGCAGAAGACACCAGTTAGACCGATTTCTCTCAGCTCGTCGCAAGCGTCGGGGAAGGAGGCGTAGTAATGGAATAGAATTGGACGAATTAGGTGAATTGCTTTCAGCTCGAAGAAGGCGTAAACGAGGCAGGGGGCGTGAAGCAGATTACGTCCTGACAGCTAGGAGACGCAGACGAGGCAGGGGGCGTGAAGCGGATTCTGTCCTGGCAGCTAGGAGGCGCAAGCGAGGCAGGGGGCGTGAAGCAGATTACGTCCTGACAGCTAGGAGACGCAGACGAGGCAGGGGGCGTGAAGCGGATTCTGTCCTGACAGCTAGGAGACGCAGACGAGGCAGGGGGCGTGAAGCAGATTACGTCCTGACAGCCAGGAGGAGGAGGCGCAGGGGAGGCAGAAGGCACGAGTCGGACCAACTCCTGACAGCTAGGAGACGCAGAAAGGGCCGCAGGAGGGAGGGGGAAGGCGAAGTGGTGGCTGCTACAGAGGGGCAGACCAACAACGAGGCCCCCCCTGACTCTCAGGAGCAACCCAATGCTAGCTGATTTTATTAAATATTTTGTTGTCATGTAATTTATTGACTCGTAAAATAAAGAGAGTACCTTAACTTCACTTTGAAATTATTTTTCTTACTAATTTAAGCTCTTGTTTCAATAGAAATTGACAAACTTAATCACTAGTTGCTGTGCTTCCAAGGTTGATATCAGGCCAAAAGTATGAACTATATGTTTTAGGTGGTAAATGAGTATCATTATAATAATACTCAGGCATTAAGGCTTTTACAGAATTATAGTTACAAACAGTTGGAGGATATTTTTTGACAACTGTCAGCGTTAGCTTAAGTTAATTTTTAGGATAAGACTAAAACAGGGTGTCCGTAGAAAAAGGCAAAAAAATGGCTGCAGTGCCCTCAGGATTTTCCTGTGGGGAGTGACAAATCCCAAATAAAAAATATTTTAGAAGAGAAAGACTGTATTGTTTCAAAACAATTGTCTATGAATTTTTTTATTTGGGATTTGCCACACTCCACAGGAAAATCCTGAGGGTACTGCAGTCATTTATTTTGCCTTTTTGTACGAACACTGCAAAGGAAAGGAAGCATCCCCTGGAATATTCCTTAAGCTCTAAGCTTCTAACAGTTATTAAGGGGGGAAGCAAAAGGAAAAAGGAAGGGCGGGCAAAGACATACCAATGGATGAAAGAATAGTGCCTCTACGGTTAGGTGATCCTCATCTTTTTTTCCCCTGGGTACCCTGGGGCCTCCCCTCCCCTGGTGGGGAACCTGTTGTTCACTGAAACGAAACACAGCTACAACCCCGCATTCCAATTGTGACAACTTTGGTTACTGTACCCAAAATTGGAACCCAAACTAGCAAAAGCCAGTTAGGATCCCACTTGTGGATTGTTTCAGTTATATCACCAAAAATTCAACTGAAGTAATATAGCGCACATAGTTTTATCCATACATTCTTAACTTATCCTCTCGGCTCCAACAGAGATGACACACCCTTTAACCTATCTATCTCCCACTTTCCCTCCATGTCGCCTAGTACACTTAACTCTCTAGACCCTAGGATCCTGTCAAGCACTTGTACTTACAAGCCAGGATGATTCACTACTCCCTTCGGGGCTCTGGCATGACTGGGTCTAAGCTCTGACGGGAATCAAAGTTCCGGGAGAGAGAGAAATGGAGGAAACAAGGTATTGAAGAAACTAATCATTCTGGATAGTCTCACTGATAACACTAACATGATAGCTTCTATTTACTGTACCCATGTTTGACCTCTGTACTAGTAAAAACCAGTCAGAAAGTCATCAAGGGCCTAGTTCCCAGTACAGTAGAGTCCCGCAAACCCGGTCTTCGATAACCCGGAATTCTGGATAACTCGGAAAGCCTGCCAGAGCAATAAAGTGCATTGAGATTCAAGGCCAGAGCACGGTGTGACACATTTAAAACAGTTTTAGTTTTTCTTTAAGTTTTTTTTTGTAACTAATATTGTTTTTATATTTGTTACTATACAATAAATTAATGATTTCTTATAGAAATAATAGAAACTATTCTTATTTTTTCTTTTTTTTACTCATTTCCCAATAACTCGGAATTTTCACAAACCCGGACACCGTTTGGTCCACATTAGTCCGGGTTTGTGGGACTCTACTGTAGTGGTCAACATTGTTCCTCTTAGTACAATGTTATCAAGATGAAATTAAATATGAAGCAAATATAATAGTGTGATAATGAAAGAAAGCTCTTGGCTGGTATTTGTTTGTTTAGGAAGAAAGGAGGGATTCACAGTCAACTATGAAGATCATGTGTGGAGTAGCAGACAAAAAAAGGGCAATAAAACACAATTTTGTCTCCTTCTTGACAAAATTTAAACTTCCTTTAGATGAGAGGAAGAGAAGCACTATGCTGTGTTAGCACCCTTTTCGTGTTTTGTGCTACTCCACACCAACTGATCGACAATCCTTTTCTACTATCTGGTTTTGTATGATCTTTAAGTTATCCTCAAGTCTGTCTTTCATTTATATACATTAATTCCTCAAGTCCATTATGGCTTCAGGTGAGGTATTCATCTTTTCTCAGCAAATAAAGTAATAACCATAAATTTTTTCGATTGGGAAAAAAAGAAAACTATCTCTGTGCACTAATTTAATTTATTTACCTTCAAAATATTACACTAATGTACTAAAATAAACTGTTTGAGATATGGTATTTAATTACATTTTAAAAGGTACAGTCTTCATCTTTGTATGTAAACTAATGTTCAGCACAAATTACAAATAAAATAATCACAGTTATGCTAAAACTATCCAAGATGTGTCTAAGTGTAAGCCCTCAGACGTAATTTCACAGTCACTAACAGAACAAGCTCAAGTTTTTGGTCTTAAAAAACGACAAGATTATGTCCTTAACAAAAACAGGCATAGAATCACCACAAGAAAATTGAGCTACATTATACTATTAAACAATAAAATTTACAGCAAATAATGTTAAAAAAAATTACCAGAATGCTATCAAGCTGGGTCTCGGTCCCTAGGGTACGAAATAAGGAAGTTTGTTTTAGTTTTAAAGAGAACAAAAAAAATCTGTATGTCAGTAATTTATGCGACATGATTAATTGAGGCTATACCAATAGTTCACAATTCCTCTTCCAAATCCAGCCAAATTAAAGCACTTTCAGATCACGCTTATATCTCCAGAACATAAGCTACAACTTGGAAGTTTATGAAGACACTGTAAACTTGAGTTCAAACCATCAATTAGATTCGGTTAAAGCTTTAAAGGAAAAGAGAAAATAATTTTCAAATGCATAAATGTGAGATATATCTTTGCTTTTAACTTCATAAAAGGTTAGCCATTCCACGAAAAAAATAATACGTAGATGAAGGGAAAAAATGTGAAATAGTAAATGTTTGTTTTCAAAGAATATAGAAAATATTGTATAAGAACAGCAAATTAAACATGTTTACTGAGATAGGCTATCTTCAGCTCTCAGACTAGAAATAAACTGTTAGGTGAACTACAACAGACCTAACCTGGAAGTACAAATTCAATTTTGATTTGACATCTTTTGAAGGAGTTAAACAAATTATGAAACTAAGTGACTTTAAATATTATTAACTTGAATTCCATGTAACAGGGCCACTTGGAAAGTAACCTCTGCTCACGCGAAGCGCGGGAAAGAGCCACGGTGGCGCCGTAATTTACACATCAGCGTGGCCAGTGACACAATACGGTCAGAAGGCTTCTAGCGATGTGAAGCAGATCATCGTACTGCAGCGCAATTGCTTAACCCTTTATCGCCGAGTCCCGTAACGTTATGTGGTGGTCGTGCGGGACCGAATGCCGAGTCTCCACACTACTGTTAGTGAGGGCTTGGCCTAATAGTTCACTGGTTTGATGCTAGGGTCGACTGCAGGCTTTATGCGCCAATCGTTTTCCTTGCCGACGTGGTGCCGTAGGTCTATCGGTTCACGCGCTTTACTAGCGAGGATAGCGTTGAAGCCGTTCAGAGATGCATGGGTTCGATTCCCGACCATGCACAATTCCTATTAGGCTTACAAATGTGTGGCAAAGTTGGGGCGTAAAATAAACTGTGATCGGCTTAGGTGGAAGTTGACGGCATTAGTACGTTTAATAGGGATTGCAGTGGACACCTGTTCTGCTTCTTTTTATCATTTAATAGAGGAAGAGGACACATTTTTTTATTTTTTACTAGCTGACAACCCCTGCTTTGCATGGGGTATTATTTTTTCTTCTCCTATTCTTTTTGTTTCTTATAGAGCTGCATTCTCTTAGTAACCATAGTAGCTATTTCTAACGGTATCCATAGCAACTATTCAAAGCACTACCAAATTCTTTGACATAGGTCCCTTTAGGACGACCCTGGGCCTAAGCCCCTAAAGATATCAAAACCAAATCACCATAGTGCACATCATGAGATTCCAAGCTTTAATTTGACACCAAAATCAAGTGTCTACGACATGTAGTTTTGGCTGCAGCCCGAAATATACCAACACACTCTTCTTTTATATATATATATTGATTAATTCATTCAACATTGTCAATACGTATGGGCAATCAAAAAGGTCATAACCAAAATATTGGACCAAATACAGACAAAATAAACATATTACAATTAAAAATTGAGAAATAAAAACAATTGGTACGTCAAAGGTTTAACATATCATGAAAATGTGAGCTCCTAAATTGTAAGTGCTGCCAAATTGAAAGTTCACTGGGTTGTCAGTTATTGTTTCTACCATAAACCAAGCAACAGGAATCCATCCTGAATTCTGTACAGTGTTTGGTCCTAACATTACGTCAGTGGGTACGACTTTTAAATGGAATGGGTAAACTTTCACAATGGTATGCCTTCTCTTCTCAGTGATGACCTGGTGAACCGAGTGAATGTAAAAACTCATGAGAAACACCGGTTCACAATCATGGATATATATTTCCCCAACATTTCTCAGAGTATTTCACACAAGATAGTGAGCTGAACAGAATACAATTTTTTTTTGTGTTTATTGTACAAAAGTCTCAAAACACAACAAACCTTTAATGTGGCGGCAATTCAATTGAGACACTTGTGTTTTAAGATTAAGTTTAACAAATGTGCAGCATTACAATGATCCGTTTCACAAAGCTAGAAGTGTATTGAGTCAATGCACACGCTGATGTTTAAATTACTGCGCTACCGCAATTCTTTCTGAGCTTCGCATGAGCGGATGTTATTTTATGGACAGCCTTCGTTTAATGCATTTTATTATTTTCTTATATCCTAAAAATAAAAATAATAAATTAAAGTCTAAATTTCATGAAAATAAAACATACAATATTTACTAATTAGACAATAGATAATATACAACAGACAAGCTCTTTATTGTGAACAAAAAAAGGTCAACATTTTAAGAGCTTAAAAGCTCACAGAATCGATAAATTGACCATTTAGCTACTTACGACTCCAGGTTAAAGAAGACTCTAAAACCTTGTTACAACTAACATGATGTCATTTACACCTTGGTTTAATAAGTGGTGTGATCCTCTTATTCTAAACTTATCTTAACCGCAATCAAAATCGCTTTGGTAACTGAAGTTGCAGCAATAGAAGTAGAATGAGCAAACAAACACCGTGGACGTTTCACTTTCGATCGAGCGATGTGCTGAGTTAACAGCCGCAAGCGCTTTCTGCCGATTCTTCCGGCTGTTTGGGGGACCGGGTGATGGAGATGATGTTGGCTCTGTGCAAGTTCTCGTTGCCTTCCAGCGAAGACATCATCGACGGCGGCATGAGCGGCCGCTGGCGGACCAGCTTGTGCGCCAGGGTCAGGAAGATCGCCTCGATGTTACACCCTTCGCTGTCGGACTGCGCTGACGTCTCGAACAGCTGAAACCAAACCAGTGTTGCTAAAAACCGGGTATTTACATATCCGGTATTTTGGAGGTTGTGCAGGGATTTGGTGGGGATTAAGAGAAAACCGGGGATTTTAGACTAGGGCTGCGGGGATTTACCCCACAACCTGGATATTGAAAAAAAACTGGTAAAACCAGGTATTTTGGAAGAGCTACTAAGATTTTTAAACTCTAGATAAATTTTTTAGCTGGTAATATGTATCGGTTATGGTTTTATAGGTTTCAATGGGTTTTCAAAATGCCCGGTTTTCGGGTATTTTGAAGACCATTCAGGGATTTTGAGGGGATTAAGAAAAATCAGGTAAAATTGGGGATTTTAGACTTGAGCTGTGGGGATTTACCCTGCATCCTAAATACATAAAAACGGATAATGCCGGGGATTTTTGAACCATGATTCCCTTTGGAAATATCCAGTGTTCATGTAAGATGAGAAAAATAATTTGTTTTTATAATTTTGAGAACAATACTCTGAGTAAGTAGACATATTTTGGTACATAGCGAGCAGTTTATTTATGTAAGATTTCGCTCCTTGCCTAGTAACTTTAGGAAACTACCCAGTTTTGGATGTTTTGAAAGTCATAAGGTGGTTTTTCAAGTAATTGAAATGAAATGAAATGAAATGAAATTCGTTTATTCCTTTTAACAACATTACAATATACTGTTCACATAACATAAATTATCAGTAGGAATTAGTTCCCCACATGGGTCAAAGCCTGTGGGTGGGGAACGAGTCAAAAATCAACCACTTTAGAGGAATTATTATTAGTAAAAAAAGTGAAGAATATTAAGTTTTAATTGAATAACATAAAAGTACAAATATAAATTTAAACAAAAACAAAATATGCACGCAAATACAACTGGGACAATAGTTTACATTTAGGACGGAAGTTCTGGAGTACAACAGTAATATAAAAGTAAAAACGCCATTGCAATAACCGAGAATCTCGGTCCAGTCATCCTCACATTCACAGGAAACACGCGCTCGACGGACGGACGGACCCTCACTCACCCACACACGCACTCTCACACACACACCCAATCGCTCTGTGACCTTGACCCTAGGTATACGGGGAAGTAAAGAAAGTCTTAATTTGATCTCGCCCTATCTCCAATAGCCATTTGTCAACAATTTTTTTATAAGTGCGGTTGCTACAGGGTAGAGGATATTTAATATGATTCGGAAGTCGAGGAAATACTAAATTAGCTACATAAAAAGATGAGGTAGTATTTATTGTTTTATTCAATCGAGGGGCAACAATACCGGTATTGATAGCAGATCTTGTAGAATACGTATGAACAGGACGACGAAACAAAGAATTCAGATTACTGCGGATGTATAAAACTAATGTTTTCATAAAAAGTTGGCGGATACTGAGTACTTTAAATTCATCAAATAAAAGGTTTGAAGGATATCGTCGATTTTTTTTCAATGCCGCTTTTATGATAGATTTTTGGGTAATTTCCAATGGCGTTAAAATACTTTGAAAACAACTACCCCAAGCTAAAATTCCGTACTGTAACAAAGACTGAATATAAGCAAAATATACAATTTTAATCAGATCTGGAGCAAGGACATTATTTATATTCCAAAAAATAAAAATAAATTTACGCAGCTTATTTCTTAAAAGTGTAATATGTCCAGCCCACTTCAGACGATTATCGAAGATAACACCGAGATATTTATATTCGGACACGCTTTCAATACACTCACACGTTTTACATTCATTCGCCCTGTCACTCCCACATGTATGTAAACGTAGACACAGGTTAACTGGATCGTGGTCGGCTCTCAGAGAAATTACCCGGTTTTAGGTACTTGCAGGGATTTTGCAGGGATTTTTGCCGAAAAACCGGATAAAAGCGGGGACTTTTACAGCAGTTGGCGGGTAAAACAACAAATCCTGTCTGGCAACACTGAACCAAACAGTACCAGGAAAACGATTAAAAAACATAATATTTTAAATCATACGACACAGAAACATCTTTTTTCTGTGCCTTACTCTTGGCTGGACAGTTACTCTTTGCCGATCACTGCACAGTAAATTTACCGTGCACTAAGAAATGGAAATAACGGGAGTGAACAATCAAAATAACCACCTGATTGCAATAAATCAACAACAGTTAATGCATGTTTATTGGTTACTTCAGAGTAATGTAGTGGCAGCACTAGTGGCAGTAGCAAATGTTTGCTCATTATAGGTTAGGTTTGAAGAATTGATAAAAGTAATAGTTCATGCAATAAATTCATTATGAATAAACATTTTTTTTCTGAGTAGTATGATGTAAAGTATTGTACGTCACACTCCCGGAAAGTTTTACTGTATTCGCATGAAAATCCCGCACTTGCCTAGCAGCTTATACGGGAACTATCATGATTGTACAGTAAAACTGTGCTTACCGAGCAAGTAAAGTAATATACTTCACAGTTTTTGGTATTATCTTTCCAAACTGTGTAAAAGAGCAGAAATATAACTACGTAGTAAGGCTGAATTTGCTTTTTACTCAGCAGGTTCATACAATTAGAAGCTTTGAAATACATTGAATGGCTGTTTCCCCAAAGTAAAGGTTAAGTGACAATAATAAAAAAAAGCAGTAGACTCAGCTGGCTGTACAACGTATTAACATGTTCATTATGTCCATGGATATGTTGGCAAGCTCTGCAACCAAGAATCATGTTCAACATGGCGTGAAACAAATGTGTTACACTACCAATACACATTTCATAGTGAGATGATATCTCAAACCATCAATCATCTAAAAATATTTGAAGGGGATCGCTGCCAGAAAAAACTAGTTGGAAAGTGAAAGCTTTTTCAACAAAATATATGTTACGCAGCCAAAAAGCTCAATCAGCTAATAAGTGCCGTAACAGATAGGACTACTATCGAGAGCTTTTGATTACGGTTTACTATTCAGCAACTTAGAAAATAGCATTCTAACAGCTGGGTTTCTGACTAGACAGGATTTTTAAAATCTTACGCCAGAGGTATTCAATTACCAAAGAGCACTAAAATTCAGTTTTCAGTACCGGCATGTTGAGAGAGTCCAGGGTATGTAATTACCTAGGACACAGGTTGGGCCTAGTTACCGGCATGTTGTGGGAGTCAGTTTACCACTACAGGACACAGGTTGGGTCTAGTTACCGGCATGTTATGGAGTCGGTTTACCACTACAGGACACAGGTTGGGCCTAGTTACCGGCATGTTGTGGGAGTCAGCCAGTCGCTGCGCCAGGTTCGTGCTGACCGCCACCGAGTCCACACAGTCGCACTTGTTGCCCACGAGTATCCTCGGCACTTGCCGCGTCAGGTTGTGCCTCTCACACTCTTCCAGCCACACTGGGACACTCTGCAATCACAGATTTTGCCATGTTAACCCTATGCTCTAAAAATATCTACTAGCCTACTTTTTCTATTGTGATTCTTGATGTTTTTTTCCTTCGCAATGCCTTCTGTACATTATGTATCAAGTGCCTGATTACCCAACTTCATATTTTAAAAATGTTTCTGTTGTAATGGGCAGTCCATAAATTTCGTAATCGCTTTTTTGGCCATTTTTGGACCCCTCCCCCCCCTTAAGATCATCCTACCGTCACAATCCACATGACCCCTCCCTCCACCATTAAGAAAAGATGTCATAGATTGCAAACTGTTATGTCAAATAATGCCGGTTCAAGGGAGAATCCTATTTAAGGTTTATCCTAATAGGTTGTTAAAACCATAAATTAAGTTTTAAACCCATTCCTACGCTAATTTATTGTAAATCTATAATTTAAACCTGAAATTCCAAAACGGAGTAGATACTTTCTGATGAATTTTCAAGCTGATCATCTTTAGGTTTAGATTTGAGGTTAGGATGGCTCTAGGCCAGGTTACATTTGGTAATTGAGGATAGGATGCATGTTGTCCCGAAAATTTTCAAATTTTCATCTTTAGGTTTATTAATTGACATCAAATGTCGGAAATTTTCCAATCTAAATTAGTCATAAAGCATGTTTGAAAAATGATGTCATCTCAACGTTCAACACCCCCCCCCCCAATGCATATCATCCTACCGTCATTTTCAAATCTGGAACCCTTTCACCTATGGTCAAAATAATTTATGGATGGCCACTAACCCTTTTTACACATCTGCAACTATAGGGAATAAATTAGATGCAATTTAATACTATGAACCCATTCGCATGCTATAGACATGAAACCAGAGGTTGGCAACAACCTTCACAAGCTAAATATTTACCAATTTAAGTGACTGGTGTAGTTTTAACATTTATTCAAGTGAAAAAAATTAACAAACACAATGAGCTTTGCATACTGAAGCCTGAAAAAAACCCAGCTCAAGAGCATTACTAAGAAGCTCAAAACTTCTCAAAAGAATTTAACTTTAACTCAAATTATTTTCTCACCTCACCTGAAAAGTAGACATTTTGGTAATGTCATAAACAATGACTACAGCATGAGCATTTCTGTAATAATGTTGAACCATTGACTTGCGAAAGCGTTCTTGGCCGGCAGTATCCCATAGCTGCAACTGTAAAAAGTAAGGTTGGTTTAAGTTAGGCCAATTTACAACTCATATCAGTAAGCCAATAAATTACAAATGATCAGTAAGCCTAAGTTATACCTCAGATTATCCATATGAATGTGGCAGGGATCTTACCCGGACAGCAAATGATTCATCTACTCCGAGGATACTAACATGAGTGCTTATTAGGCCGATAAATGTTTTTTCACGTAGCTATGGTCTCTATAAAATTGCCTTAATCTTCGTCATTTTTGCAGAAGGTGCACGCTTCGCCTCACTGTCTAGGAGACTCGGTGGGATCTGAGGTTATTGGGTGTCAACTATCAATAGTCAAACACCTCATACGAACGATATATCAATATTCAAAATCAATATTTCACCGATTCCCTTCACATTGCTATCTAGGGGATTTGGTGGGAACCGGGGGTGTTGGGTGGGGAAAAATCGATTGCCAACGGCTTCTTACGAACGATATATGGATAATACCAATCGATATAGTGGATTACCTAATACAAACGGTACACAGATACTTAAACTTGGTGTATCATCGTACCTTTGGATTACTAGCTAGGGGATCCGGTGGAAACCGGGGTTGTTGGGTGGGAAACAATCGATAGTCTACCACCTCATATGATTGCCTTTTTTTGTGATGCCAAAGGTGCCACAAAAGGCTACAGCAGACGGCCACTGTGATGCCCAAGGCACAGGGCGTGATGCCAGGGCGTTACCGCAGGGTGCAGCACCAAACGGTCTGCCACTCGCAAGGGTCAACTGTACAGTTGTAGGATTAAAAAAACCTTGCAAAACATAAATCAGCTGAGAACGTCAAATTTGAGCAAACTCGGGCGTCGCGGTTAACAAAGCAAGGATCTCGTGCGTAGCCGTAGCACGTACAGAATACTTCCACGAGCTAACTTAGACGCAGCAGTTAAGGGGTTTACAATCTTGGAATTACAGCAGAGGAAACAAAGCGCTACACATTACAGGGCCATCGCAGTATCACTCGACAACTGTTTGAATCGATATATCAGTAGGTCTATGGGTATGTACATTCGATAGAACTATTGATATATCAAACCAATTCAAATACGGGCTTTTGATAGTTAGATCCCCACCCGACAAACCTGGTACCCACCTTGGCCCCAATATAGACTGGGTATGCACCTTCTGCGGAACTCGTATCTAAACTATCATTATTAATATATCATATCTCAACTACCTTTAACTGACTTGACGTAGCCCACAGTAGGTACCTATTTAAAACTTATCGACAGTCAGCATCAGTTTCGTCGTATGTTGTGTCACCCGCCCCCGGTCAAATGAGGATTGTAACATACTGAGGATTGCCATTGTGTGGGCTATAATTGGTTTTGGTTAAGCTTTAATTCTATGGTAAAGTCTTATTTGTATGATTGTACTAATTAAGTGTTTGATTAAAACTCTGATAAGAAAAACATAACCTACAATGTGATCAAGAAATCATTTACCATTTGGGCTACTAATTCATGAAGTGAGATTGTTTACAATTATTTGTTACGACGGTTAGAATCGATTCTTAACTATTAGTATTCTATGATGAAGAATGATTGTAAACATCGATAGATCAGATACAATGTGTCGGATATCAGCTTTGCCAAGCCAACACTATAACAAAAGGGCCAAGATTAAAGTAGATAGCCTTGGCTTTTAAAAGGATAGGCATCTTGAGACTCCAATAAAACCAGATCAGCGTCCTGTCTAAGTTACCAGGCTTGAAGGATGGTAGGTCTACAGTGCAGTAGACTTCAGATCCCCCAGTAGATTGTCAAGACCCTCCTAGATTTCCTCGACACACTCGATGTAGTGATTAATGAACTGACAATTTTAGGCTTAGCCTTTAGTTTTGGACCCATAAACTATGAGCATTTACTTAGTCAATAGATAAAGAATTTGTGAAGGCTCCGATTCCATTACATATGGCACTAAAGCCGAAAGTAAAAAAAATGCTCGACTTCTAAACAGTGTATTAGTACTTACTTTAACTTCTTCTCCAGCAATATTGATGACCCTTTCTCGGAAATCGACTCCTATAGTAGCTTCTGGTTTCTCTAGATATTTCCCTTCACAAAACCGATAGGTAAGACATGTTTTTCCAACATTGGAATCACCTACAACAATTATTTTGAAAACTTTCTTTTCCTTGTGGAATGTCTCCATTTTCCCTTTACTCGTATTGGCAATATCTTCCATTTCAAAATTTAAGTATCTTATTGGAACTTACCTACATGATTAACTATACTTCCATAATTTACAATGCAAGTTTACAACATCCTTGTAAAACCAAGGCTTAGCTAGATTATAGAGGTTACAGACGATACAGAAAAGAAGGCTATGTTAACTTTTAACAAAATATCACAAGTGGGATTAGTTGGCTTGGTATCAAATTCGAATTACTGCTAAAGCTAAACATTACATCGTAGTTTAGGAAAACAGCACGATATGCCAATATAGAAAGCAAAAAAAGGGGTTCTAAGTCAAAACTTAACAAGCCCAACAAGCCGCATCTGCTCAAACAAAACCAGTTAACCGGACATCAGTGTAGGTAGGCTTTGCTTTTATGTCTCTTGGGAGTAGGGTATTATGGCTACCAACTTAAGGCGATGCCCTACGTCCGAGGCCGCACGATTTCACTGTCATTTTCGAAGACAAAATAATATCAACAACTGTCATCAGAGTCATCCAACTTCCAACATCACAGTCATCACAGTCAAATTGATTCAGTTCACTAAACAAACCATCTGAGACAGAGACCAGTGTTTCCACTTGAGGGATTTTTATCCCTTTTTAGGGATTTTTCAAGCTTGGGAGGGATGAAAGAGGGATAAAGGGGTAAAGAGGGATTTTCGAGATACTGTATTTACTTTTAATTTATATTATTTATTAAAGCTTTCTACAAGGATTTTTTGCACAGGCAATCAGAAAAATTTCTCAAGAGTTGTCATTAAAATTAAATATCTTTTATGGACATTATTATAAAATTTGTTAACAGTAATAAGACAATGCACTGTAAAATTTATGATTAGCACTTACTTTTTCATGTAAGTTATACAAATAAATAATGTTATATAATTAGGCTATATTCTATCGATTATTTTTAAGTAGCCAGTGCTTTTACTAGATGACCCTAGGCAGCTTTATATAATAGCCTGGAAAAAGTACTGGTATACAAGATTTATTATCTCCTCTTTTGAAACCAGTAATTTATTTTTTTTAGAAACATAATTTTTATATATAACAAAAGTTATATAAAAACCATGTATTATGGTTTGCCAACAAAAACAAAGTGTAATAAATATAATGGTAACATTTTTGAAAAGATAATTTTTTATGAATTTTAGTTATTAAAACGAATTTATTTGTTCTAAAATTGAATACGTTTTTATTTTTATTAATAATACCATTATTAATAAAGCAATAATGGTGATTTGAAAGCATCTACGACTTAAAGAATAAGTGTCCAAATTTCAGAGCTCTGACATATCAGGAAGTTGGAGAATTTGTTATGAGTGAGTTAGTCAGTCAGTGAAGAATTATTTGCTATAATATTTATATACTAGTATAGTGTAAACAGAATTTTAAAATTGGCGATCTTATACACTGAGCTCTAGAGCTCGGTGTTTTATACAATTAAGAGGATTTGGCGATAAAGGGGGATTTTTTTTAATGAACACAGGGATGAAGAGGGATTTCATGGGATAGCTCGAGGGATATTTTATCCCGCCGAGCGGAAACACTGACTGAGACTGAGACCATAGACCGATAGACCAAGTCCAGAATATCAGGAACATAACTTACATCAAGGACGTCCTCTAATTTCCTAGCTCAGTGAACCTCCTTGACTCCTTGACCAAACGGATTTTTTTCACTCCTCGCATTCTCACTTTGAGCTCTAGTCTAAGCTTTGAGAGTCTTTGCAAGGCCGCACTGTTTTTTCATTGTGGCCTTGGTCATTACTCTATGCCTTGGTCTTTGTCAAACAAGTTGTGGTGGTAATTCACTATCGTCGGATAAGAAAGAATCTGAATTGTACAAATATTTTGCGATCTATCGGTTTCATAAGGCATAATGGTGGGGGTTCACACTCCTTGGGCGAGGACGAATCTGAATTGACAAACCATTCGGTGAACTATTTGCTGCATGAGAGCAACGAAGAAATGCCATGCCGGTCTGCAGTTCACGTTCGTATTGGCCTGTATTCGCCCTTGCTCGGCGAGGTGAATTCCCAACATTAGACACCTCCTCTCCTTGTAGCAGTGCCACCAGCCCCCTTAAAAATTACTTAAGCTGTGCTATTGCCCCTCCTCCTTAAGCCCTAAAGTAAGACAAACCTTGTATATTGAATGTAATATTGAGGTTAATATTAAGGACAGGGACGGTGGCGTGTCCCGTAATCCAGCTACTAGGCGGTCACGAATTATGTATAGTTATGCGAAGACCTGTGAATGCGATGTTCCCTGGTGCGGATTAACTCTGCACTATACTAGGCGACACGAAATTAGCAATGTTCAAAATTACTGAAACAGCTAATTTCCAGTATTAATTAGGTACGTAGGAAATCAGATGTTGAAGTAATTCCCAAAATAGCAATTTTATGGCACTTAGTATAGTACATATTAGAAGTTCATCTATAAGACCAGAGATTGGGCCAGTTCAATTGATTGGCAGGATTGTGGTTCGGATCCTACGTGTAGGCCCCCCTTAGTAGCATTTGTCTGCTGGGCTATTAATTAAAAGTCCTGTCGAAGGAACATGTCGGCCTTAATTAGTAACAAGACAACATGATCGTGCCTCAGTCAGTCATCCAACACTCATATTCTCGGCTTTAATTTTACGTACCTGGGTAGGTCACCATATCAATAAAAGTATAAAGTTTACAGAGCGTAACACTGTCTTGAACCCCCCCCCCCCTCCCGCGTATCAATGCATAACGCTGCCGGAAACTCCCCTCCCACCCAAGGATTTTGCGTAGTCTAGGAATGCTCCTTAATACAGGGTGTTTTTTTTAATGCAACCCATTTTTAAGATTGAATAATGCACATATAAAAATGAAATGAGTATTTTTATTTATCTTTACATTTTATACAACCTATTATTTAAGTTTGATCTCATTAAGTTTACATTATGTGCTCAAACAGTCTGCCATTGTCATTTGTATAAAGTTATGCTATTTAAATTAAATTCCCGAACACGTGTTGCAAGGTGCCTCTTTGAATTTCTTGCATTAAATTTGTTATGTTTGTTTTGAGGTGCTGAATATCCTGTGAATTGTTTTCGTATCCCCAAATAAAATAATATCGTGGGTCAAATCCGGGGATCTTGGGGGAAAATAATCCTTCACCGATAAAATCAAGTTTTGGGTTGCGTTTTTAATGTGTGTGTCTTTAAGCACGATAACTCGCGTAAAAATGGTCCGATCTGAATGAAATTTGCCACAGACATGTTAAGTAGTTATTATCCTACGAAAACAATTCACAAGATATTCAGCAACTGAAAACAAACATAACAAATTCAATGCAAGAAATTTAAAAAGTCAACTTGTAACACGTGTTTGGGAATTTGATGGAGAGAGCATAACTTTTTATAAATGCAAATGGCGGACTGTTAGAGCACAAAATGTAAACTAAATGTGATCAAACTTAAATAATAGGTTGTATAAAATGTAAAGATCAATAAAATAATACTTATTACACATTCATATGTGCATTATTCAATCTTAAAAATGGGTTGCGTTAAAAAAACACCCTGTACATATTTTTTTAAAGAATTTTATTATGAAGTGATACGTTAGAGGAATAGCTATTTATTGATGATATAGCTTGATAATATTATCATAGATGAAAGAACGCGCATAAATTTCCCATAAGCTTGTGGAAGAAAAGTGTGGGTTCAAGCAAATATGAGTTCAAATCAGGAGTCCCTGGCGTCGAGTTTTCCCTTGTGTGGAATGCTTAAGGGGGCGGTCTACCTTGACAGAAAAATCTGCGTCACAGAGCGAAATAACATTGTAAAGATAGGGCTAAAGCGCGCTCAAGTACGCATGCAGACGTTTCGTATCTGCACGACAAAAGCTTCATTTTTTAAGTTTTAATAAAAATGAGAGTGGGTTCACGTTCTTCAGAATATTTTTTAGGTCTCTACAATTTTTATTTTTCCATAAAGTGTTTCTGTCTTTAGTTATGAGACTTTAAAATCTAACAAAAAACTACCTTTTTTTGAAAGATTTACACAATTCTTGCAAATAAACGGGGATAAAATCAAAAATTCCAAAAATAAAGCGGCCTACAAAAACATATCCTTTTTAAAATGACACCAAAATATTGGAAATCATATGAAAATCCAGCTATCAATGAATAAGATACAAAACCCTGTTTTAGCGCTCGGAACTTGAGGTAGACCGCCCCCTTAACCCCGAAAAAGGATATTTATACTTTGTACGGTATAAAATATAATCAAACTTGTGGGATGAAATTTTATTTGTCATAAATTGTCCTGAACTTGAGTTTACTATTTATCACCCTTTACTGCATATTGAACCCTTTGCATACAAAAATAACACAACACAAAACACAATAATAAAAAAAGTTATACCACATCAATAATTAATTTATAAATTAAATCATAAACAAATATTTATTTGACATAAATATAGGCTATATGAGATTTACATTTACTTTTAAATATATTATTTTGAACAGTTAATCAGATTTTCCTTTGCCAATGCTGTTTGCTGTTTGGCCTACAATGGGAAATTTGATGGCTATAGAGGGATAAAATGGGGAAAATAGAACACGTATGTTTATCCTTGGTTTAAGAGCTGGCGTCCAATATATTATAGTATTTTTTATTCAATCTGTTTAGTCCAGTTAATTTACTCGATGACCTTAAAAACTGCAAGAAGACAGTTTTTAATAAAATTATACAAAAAATGCCATCCATTATATCCAAAGTTTGCAAAAATCGCACGGGAAACCCCTGAAACCACGTTTAAAAATGGCAGCTTTTCCTAAAACCAATTTTTTTAAGTCACTCAACTGCATTTTTATCAACCTTTTATTCGAAATATTGACTTTGGACCACCGCCAATTATTGCTGGGGATTGGTTCTTAATTTTGACAAGGTAATCATTTTTGGACGCCAACTTGGAACCGCCATATTGGATAAATATCTTTTATCAAATTCAAAGAAGGTGTTGCATTTTCACCCTGATTAACACAATGCTGAAATCCGATAAAAATTATTGATTCGCTAAAAAGATATTCTCATATAAAAATTCAACACTATACTTTTCTTATAGACATACACTTTTTTCTTTTACCCCATTTATCTCCACTTATAATTAAAATATGCTGTTTATTTTGGTCTTAAGATACTCAGTGATGTAACAGCTTTTATTTGAAATACTGATCACGAAATGCGGACGGGTATGGCACAAGCTATAGAGTTAAACAATGACATAAAAATTGTGTTTCGACAAATATTTACAACAAATCCTTTTTTGTCTGGCTTTAAGGATCAATAGCTCAAATGAAAGCTGATAGTTGACCTGGTGTTTTAAAACCATTTCGACCAGCAGACTACTTGTGGAACTGGAGATTATCCTGAAGGTAATAAGCTGATTACGAAATTTTGAAAAATAAACAGTATCAGGAAACTGACACATACAACAGAGGAGAATCAAACAGAGGTATCTTCTAATGTTGCGCTCAGCTGGTGTCGAGCGCTGGTGTCGAGGGCTTATAAAAAAATAGTTTACCGTTATCGCCGCGGGAGAGCAGCACCGTCGCTGCCCTCTCCTAATTTAACTTAACTGTAGCTAGTAACTGGATGTAGCTAGAAAGCACTTGGGCGCAACAGAAGACCCATTTAAAAGCGACCTCTGTTAGATTCTTCTCTGTGCAAATACTTTCTCCCTTTAAGTCATTAAAAGCCTGAAAACTTTATGTAATTTAATAAACCAAATTAACAACCCTTAGGCTGTTCAGCTTAACCCTTGGGTGCGACGTTGCCATTTACTACCCCCTTGGCCTTACTCATTGTCACGCTTTCCCTAACCCCCCTCGGCTTCTCTGCATCCTAGTCGAAGAACGACAAGCGAAGAACGACAAGCGCCATCTGTCTGTACAGCCGTACAGCCGTTCGGCGGTCAAACCTGAACCTGCCAGTGACAGGCGGTATGACGTCACGGCGTCGCGGCGGTGACGTCACGGTAGTGTTTGGTATCAATATCAGATACATCGGAAATATCGATATTTTCGTTCCGATATATCGTTATTTTTATATCGATATTAGACTTCCGATATTATAGGAATATCGATATTTTACTTCGATACTACCGTTAGTATCGATGTTAGCAAATTTTTAAGAATAATACGTAAATAAAATACAGTTTAACCTTTTCTGCACTTTTTCATTAGTTGTAATTAAATACTATTTGATAAGTAAATATTAAAGATATCAATTTGAAGATAACTTATTAGCTACAAGAAAGGGTTTTTAGATATTTTTTTATTATTTATTCATAGTGCAAATGCCTCCAGAACTGTATTCGAATTAAAACTAGGTTACAATACCTTTCCGTCGATAGTTCCCAACAAGTCAAATAAGTTGACTACATGTTTCGGAAGTCTAATGAAGCCTAAGTAAGCCTAAGTAAGTAGTCTAAGTAAGCCTACCGTATATGTAAACTGTCTGTTTTAATATTTTGACAAGATCAACATTCAACAGTGTTTTATGATTAATTTGACGCCAACCCAAGACCTGAAGATGGAATTTTGAATTCCGAAACATGTAGTCAACTTATTTGACTTGTTGGGAACTGTCGACGGAAAGGTATTGTAACCTAGTTTTATTATTTGTTGTTTTGTTGTAAAGAGATGGTTATCCACAAGAATTAAAAAAAAATGATCTCGGCTATGTAGGCTACTTGAAACAAGTATTTTGCAGTATTTTACAGTTATTGATCTAAAATCATACTTCAAAGTGTAAATTGTAAACAACTTAAACAACTTTACGTCAAATGGACGTCACAGGTGTGCTGCTGACTGTTGTGATACATACCCCGGCCGTATGCATTCGATTAATATATAACCAAATTTTTTCTGAAATATCGATACTTTTCCGATATATCGATATTTTTGATCCGATATTTTCGGAATATCGATATTGAGGGGCCGATATTATCGTTGATATAAATATCGATATTTTCTTCCGAAAACCAAACACTACGTCACGGCGGCGTCGCGGCGGTGACGTCACGGCGGTGGAGGCGGCCAGCGTCGCGGCGCTATTCCCGTCCTCAGTTCTAGCGGCGGCGCTGTGGTAGCTGAGGAGTCCAACTGCGAGTCGAGTGAGTCCCTTACAACATATTAGTGTTTAAATATTGACTTTGATTTAGTTAGAGGTTCTAAAAATAAATAGTACCTAGCCCTACTTGAAAAAGTCTTACGTCCGAGTTGTCCAAGTTCAAATTTTGTACGTTTGAATTCTGATTTAAAACACCAATTTCGTTTATTTGCCTGAAAAACGTGCACTTGGATAGCTAGACCTATGGTACTTGAGTATTTTATAACCAGGAAAACTCTTCAGCGCCTTATGAATCTTTGCACATTTTCCGCAGATTTTCAAATTTGATATTCGATTGACTTACATAATAGGTCTAAAAGGGTATAAAATTAAAAAAGGTTCTTTTCTTAAGTTAATGGTTTTATTTGTGCTGTGTTAAAGTTGTTCAATAAAATGAAAAAATATATATTTCTCTGATCGTTTAAATTTTTTAACTATTCTTTGGTAAATAACAAAGACTATTTTGAGCAAATTGTCGAGAGAATTGTTTAAGTCGATAGTGTGATTAATTTGAAAATGTATATGGTTTGAGAGGTTATTATTACTAAAATCTATAATCCAAGCACGCCGATTGAAATGTGTTTTTCTGTAGATGTGCAAAATCCCATTATAATTATTTACTATAGTTTTTGAACATTGTAGAAAAATCAATTAGAAATTATATCATTTCAACATGAAATTATTAGCTGTTATGTACATTATGGAATAACAACAAAATGTCAACAAATGCAGTCAGATATTTTATTGGAACAATGAGTAAAAACTTAACCCAATTTTCTATCTGCTTGGATTTCAACCAGTAGACGATCTCTAGTTATTATTAAATTTATAGCAATAAAGCTTAAAAATAAAAATTGAATTGTAGTCCAACTCTAAAATTGTTGATTAGGAAAATACGCTTTGAGTTGTAAAATTTTAACAAGAACAGGATCATAGCAAATCCCGTTGGTTAAGCCTTTAAGTTGATGCCTGACAAATTACTTTACCATCAGGTTTTAAATAAATATGAAACTCGATTGCGACTTTATGACGCCTGTTTCTGCTAGTATTAACAAAGTTGTATTTTTTAATAGTGTTTGAAGATTAAGAATGGAATTTTAATTCCAGTGATTTTTGTTTTTTTGACGTTAGCACATGGAAGTGTGAGTTCTTCAACGTCGAACTTGTTCTCCCGGGCAACGGCTCAATAATAATCTGCACTGAGTGTACTAGATTTTCTCAAATTTGCTAAAACCTTTTCTCGATTGATTTTTTAATTAATTAACAAAGGGTTGATGGGCAACTAAAGCTGGAACTGATTTTT
Organism: Flexamia atlantica; assembly: GCA_035578135.1. NCBI lineage: Eukaryota > Metazoa > Arthropoda > Insecta > Hemiptera > Cicadellidae > Flexamia > Flexamia atlantica. The sequence continues at coordinate 7,844,463 of JAQJVK010000020.1, forward strand.
CGGTTAAGGAAAACTCTAAGAGACTACTTTGAGTCTATAAGAACGATCAAATCAGGCCAATAATCCAAATTTCTGCCAAACTCGAATCTTAAAAACGGCCGTTCTATTTTTGTACACATTCATTGTGATGCCAAAAGCTGTTTTGTTCACTCCTCATTCATCAACAAACGCCCACAACTTCCGGTAAACAGGGGCCAGCTGAGGCTGTCGACTGACCTCCTCGGGGCGGCTGCAAACACTGTAAACAAGGCCAGCAGAAAAATCAAGAGCACATTACGTATGCGTGCATCACTACAGTCTTTGATATTTTACACCTGAATATTCAGTAATTTTCTTGAATGTCTTAAAGAGTTTCGATATGGATAATTTAGAGTTATCGAATTCGTGATTTTTCAATGATTTCTATCTTATCTACGAATTTGAAATATCTAATTTTTTTCAGTTTATGATAGTTACTCTCATAATTAGGCCTGCCAAATTTTAAAGCGTTCAAACCGGGGCAACTGACCAAGGATGCTCCAGTATGTGACACACCGGGGGGTTTGGGGGGTATGCAATACCCACGCTTTCCGGTATTCCGAGGGCGGGGGCCGGGGGCGCTCCCCCGGAAAAGTTTGGAGGAAAAGGGTTGATTCTAATTAATTTTTGCAGTAAACATTAACTTCAAGCAGACCTTTTTTGGGTCCAGATTATTGAGTCAAACTAATAAGTTTTAGGTAAATTACTGAGGCAAAATTTTCTTTTGAACAAACTTATAACCTGGTAAAAATTTATAAAAGTTTTAGATCAAAATTGTGAACTTTAATTATTTGAGAAAAAGTTATTTTTATTTTTTGTGTTGTGACAATGCAATTTTTACCATGGTAAATTTAGATAATAATTCATTACATGAAACAAAACTTTCAATTAATTTATTTTACTTCAATGAAATATACAAATGTATTGTATGCGAATGAAATACAACTTAAAAACAAAAGTACATTATTACATTAGAAGTTTTTCTTCTTTCTTCGTTTGCCGCAGCAAAATTGTTAATTTACAGGCTTAATTCATTATTTAATAACATATTACGCAATTTAAAAACTGACCGGGACATCAGGAAAACCGGCCGGGACACCGGGACAAGAGCAAAATACCGGGACTGTCCCGGTCAAACCGGGACGTATGGCAGCGGCAGCCCTACTCATAATGTATGTCAAACGTAGCAAACGTTGTAATTTAATCGAACAAAAAGATAATACATGGTAGCCATAGAATGAGGGGCATTGTCAAAACAAACATGATTATATAGATATTAAGGTATTAAGGATTCGCAAATTCCGAACCATATAGTCTCTGTTGGATAATAATCATGTTTTATTAAAAATATGCAGTCTGCAGAGAGCAATAAACCCCGCTGATTGACGACATATTTGATGATAACCACTCTGTCTCATAGAAAACTATGAGGTATAGGGAAGGAAAAGAAATTTTGACATTGCTTAGCTGCTCATTGAAACAGACTAATAAATACTTAAAAGTTCCATCGTCAGCAGTGGCCCCGTCTATGGAACGCTACACTGTTTGTTCCGGTTAAAATATTAATGACGTGTATTTTTTTCATGGATGGAAATTATATATTTTATTTGGATGGAAGTTATATATTTTCTTAAGTTCTGATCAACTTAAAAAAATATATGTAGCCAAGACTTTTTATGGCTTTTTGTTACGACTCTCCATTTTGACTTGTTTTGATAAATAGATTTCATATAGTGTTAGCCTTTAGGAGAGTATTTCCTTTAGACGACGCTCTGCGGAGCTAGGTTAGGTTAGTATAATTTATTTCAATTATTTGAAGTTTCAATCAATCACACATGCATTTCTAGCAAACATTGTAAATGTAACCGGTGAATGTGCTACTAACTGTTGGTACATGTTCAACTAACTCCAATATGTCAGTAATGTCAAATTTTCTCCTTCTTCCCTACACCTCATCGTTTTAAATAATCTGCAATTACAGTAGCTGTCATAGTTTAAACCATCAATATCAAAAACTCATGAACGTCAGGTTAGCGAGCAACAAGATATCTTTTCTATAATGGTTTAAATACCTGTTTTATGGTACTGTCATTTGAAAATGACTATACAGATACAACTTTCTATAGCTCTGATGTTTGAATCAGATTTCCGAGTTAAATATGAAATTGTTTATTATTTGTTAATATACAATTGAAGCGCTTTGTTCAAAAACAGCAACAAATAATCAACTACCAGAAATTTTTAAACAGTTTGAATTAAATCACATGAAGTAAGTAAGAAATAACCAAATTTTCAATTATTATGTTTAATTACGTTTTTCTCAAGACGTAAAATCTGAAAATAAAACAGACGACTTAAGGAAAACGAGAATGGAGCAATTTCCTGCAGACGTTTTTGCATTTGTTAACGTCTCCTGGACCTGACGGGTGTCATGAATGTCTATTAAACTTGTTTGCGCGTCGGCCATAACTAATGTGCGCTGGGCCGTCGACAGCTGCGCCGAGTCTCTTGGCACTCATTGATGGAATTGTGCATCCAATCTCCGCCGATCTCATCTCTTCAGCTAGATTCATCTAATTATAAAACCTCTTTCGATTTCCTGTCATTAAACGAGCAGTTTTGTCCTCAATGGGTTTCTTCAACTTGCGCTTCAAAGTGCCTCTTGAATCGTCGACAGTTTATCTGTTAGTCCGACGTTTTATCTAATTGTGAATAAATTTAGTTAAACATTTTTAAAATATGGAAAAAATTGTGGAAAAGTGGGATAAGAAAGAACTTTGAATACACAAGGCGATATAATAGGACAAATTGTCATTGAAAATTCGTCTAAAACAACAGGCGATACTTTTAGATGTCAAGACAATAATATATTTGACTTTATTTAAGAGATTTTATTTACAGCCAATACAAGTAATAACTAGAAATTATATCTAGGCAACAACATACATAACCTTCAACATTATATTAAAAAAAAACATACATAACCTTCAACATTATATATAAACAAAATCATCTGCTAATAATTCACTCATATGACAAAGACTTTTTCGTTAACACAGAAATCATGTGGATCATGTCTTGATTCTTAAAAGACAAAACTAAAAGCTGAAAATACCCCTTACGGTTGTTCGGCGTCTTAGTTACTGATTTTCGATTGATTACGACTGGGACGGTGGCGTGTCCTGTAATCCAGCGTCTTGGAGGTCACGAATTGTGGATAGTTTTGAGCGATGATTTGTTGACGCGGTGTTCCTTTTTGGGAATTATCGTCCTCATAGGGCCGTCCTCAAGATTAGACCAGTTCGTAAATTGTAAACCAGGCAAAATTGTGGTTCGGATCCCACGTTAAAATGTAGGTCCCTAGTTGCCATTGGCTGTTGGGCTATTAAAAGCCCTGTCTAAGGAACATGTCGGTCTTAGTCAGTAACAAGACTACATGATCGCGCCACAGTCATCCTACAATTCTCCTTCACTCATATTCACCTTTAAATACCCTTCACTGGTGGCAATGTATACAGAACCCTCTAAGTAGGGACATCCAATGTTAATTTTTTTAGTTCCGCCGCCGAAAATCAGAGGAGAAATAAGCGCTGATGCATGGAATAGTTCAAGCAGGCTCCGTCGTCCGCGCTTCTACTCACTATCCAAAATGTCAAAATGAGAATGTTTGTAACAAAAACAGATTAAACATTGTGGCAAAAGAACCAACATACAAAACAATAACATACAACTCTCAAAATATTACACTTGGCGCATTATATCTTGACCCTTGGCCTAGTCCATTGCTGGAGCTGTCAGATATTGTTTATTGTCAATGAATTTTGACAACAAACAATATAAAACAAATTTCTACAAACATCAACTGTATTTTGTTTACGAATGCCAATTAAGATGTTCACTGACAGCTGTTGGAAAATGCTAACACGTCAGGCTAGTACAGCTTTGTGTGTCAGCTGTGGTCTCCTGATGAATTTCACTCCACTCCGCTTGCATCAAGTGTAAAGGGTTCCCAAGGGTCAAGATATAATGCGCCAAGTGTACAACCAGCTGCTTGACTTCGGAAAATCAGCTTGATCAGTTAACTGCTATAATAACAGTTCCAATCGGATTAAAAACGAAAGTGGCCCACCTTTTTCGGCGGCGAGAACTACTCATTCTTCCATGAGGCTTCATTCCTAATTAGAGGGTTCTGTATACATTACTATAGCTCTGGACAGCCTTACTGGCAAGTGAGTGAGTGCGCTGTTGTCGTATTAGTGTTTAATATCTGCAATGTTTTGGTAATTAATCACATGGTCATTTGTTTATGTAAAGGTACTTTACAAAAGAAAATATTTTGCTGCAACCGCAAGTGCAACTAATGTTAAATGCTTGCAAGCTCAACACAATTCATGAAGTACGACGACAAAAGTGTGAAAACACATTCTTAAATGTAAAAAATCATTTAAGATGATAGGTTGCCAAAACAAAAAGACCAGCTGATGCATTGCGCAAATATCTTCCAGAAATTTTAATTGCGTAATAAATCTCTCGGTGAAATATTGCAGGGCATTCTTTTGTAGTGTAAATGAGGTGAAACGTAACCAAAGTTTTGACATTTCTACCAAAACGTGTGTTTATTTAGCAGACATTTTGGGAGATTAAAATTTTTGCCACCCGCCAGAAAGGCTGACCAGAACTATAGTAGTCGGCGTCTAATATGGTAAACAAAATTAATGTTTTGATTACTTGATCAAGAGACTGAAGAAGTCATTTAAATATACGTACTTACAGAAAAGGATAAGTGTTGTTAGGAGAACCATTTGAATAAAGGTGTGTTGAGGCCTATTGGTGGAAGGGTGGAGATATCCATTGTCCGGTAACACGTTGTCGCTTCAACCCTTAAAAACACCAGTTCCGGTTCAACACCGGCGGGCTCAGGTGCGCGCACAGTTGCCGTTGCTTTTTACATCAGATTCGATGCATTCATCGCATTTCAATCGATACATTTTAGAAAACCTTTCATTAACTGTTAATTGCACTTGTCCCCATTCAACTGTATTTAAAGTGTTTTTATTACGTATCGATAAACTCCACGGTTTTATATTCAGTGTTTTATTCTTATCACAGAATTCTGTATTCGCTTACTACCGTGACTTAGACCGTCGCGTCAGAAGAAAGTGAAATTCAACAATAGAATGCCATTGTTTTGTAATTTGTCCAAACTTCAAAATAATACAATTTGAAGGAAAGTGTTTTACTTCTACGCAGTAGTCGTTAAAATATGTTAGTTGCAGGTAATGAAATTCGAGCGAGATTGTTCTATCTTGGCACCGACAGCGACACCACTGGCGACATCTAACGGCTAACTCGCCAACTGACACTACAGCGCTACTTATAGACGTGGGACGAAATTCTGTAAACATATTTGACGTTCAAAGGGATCATAATTTGACGAACATTTTGCTTCGGATACTATCCAGAAAGTTTCTCGAGGTTGTGAAAACAGATTGAAACAAATACCTTTTCAAAATTATGTTTACATGAGTATTGTATCATATTTTATAATTAACATCGACAACAACCTAGGTACTCAACGATTTAAAATTGTTAGTGTAAACATTTTAAAAATAAATAACGCTTCATTTAAAAACTTTAATTAAAACACATTCATAACTTAATAAGTCCCCAAAAGAATGAAATTTTACTGGACAGTCAGCTAAGTAATATGTTGTGTATTTGTATAAAATTGTTTTACGTGTTTTAAGGGAGTTAAGTGCTACATTGCCTCCTGAGGGAGTACTGTCCTATTTTTAAGAAAGAACGACAGAAGGCCGAAATAAACTTGTTTTTAACTATTTCAATGGTGGTTATATCTCACTAGATGTTTCCCTATTTTTTGAAGAAAGAAAAATTTTCTAAATATCTCCTCAGCTGAAGCCTGATCTCTAACAACACTGGGCTTATCGCAAAACCTTACCATATTGTATACGTAATTTTTAGTCAAATCTTCTTCCGGGCCAGCGTGATTACCTCCTCCTCCCATTAGACCAGTGTTAAACTTCAACTCCCGTATGGCCTTCATCGCTCATCACAAATCGTCCATTTATGGCTCATTTGAAAAGTGTCAAAATAACGCTTGCATTGAGAAGAATTTTGATGTCTCAATAATTTAGCACTAAAAATTCCAAAAACCTCTTTTTTCGTAATTTGTTTAGAACAAAATCAAACTAATATAACAATTCTGCCCAATAAAAATTATTTTATTACATTATTTGCTCTTTAAAATGCTCTTTAAATCAACGATTTTGGTTGAGCGGTTGAGTCCACACCGAATTTGAGAGTCAGGATTAGCTTTTGTGAGAAGCAGGGAGAAACGCGATATTTTCGGGACTATAACACCCTCTTAGGTAGGAAAGCGCTCTATTTGTCAAGTTTCTATATTGTGGATGGTTACAAGCGATGTCTTATGGATGCGACATTTCCTCGGGGATTAAGGTCTGGAATGATGAATTATACGTTCATCCATATACCATCCTCATATCTAGAGCAGTTCGTAATAAATTGGCGAAATTGTAGTTCGGAGACCACGTTAAACTGTAGGCCCCTTAGTTTATATTGGCTGTTGGCGTATTAATTAACAGACCTATCTAAAGAACATGTCAGCACTAGCCAGTTGAAAGACTACGAGATCGCGCCTCAATCATCCTACACTTATCTTTCACTCCTATTCGCCTTAAAACTTCTCTTACTGGTGGTCGGCGTCTTAAATGGTCATGTAATAGTAGTTTATGCAACGATTGTATAATGAATGTCTTTAAGCCACGAGTGAGATGTAAGTTAGAACACGAGCGAAGCGAGTGTTCTAAATATCTCACGAGTGGCTTAAAGGCATAATACAATCGTTGCATACACTATTTTATCTACGATCAACAATATACAACAAAATTTCCCCGAAGTTAAACAAAACTCATGACTTTTAATAATGATGGAATAGGTCAACTAAAATTTGAGGTTAGGCAAATAAGCAGACTGAACCATGAATTGTTGTGGAACAATCAGCTGATGGAATAAGTAAACTCAAACATGAATCGTAATGCAACAATCAGCTGATGTGCGAATTGCGTAATTGTTATTATGACACTACTTCCGTCAAATGCCGAGCTCTCATTGGTCTAGAACCAGTACTCTAAAGTGACTCCGTACTCTAAAGTCGTCATTAGAGTACTGCTTGGTTTTTGGTGTTTTAATGTATATCATTATAATTTTTATTGTAATACCATAATTAGTGCTTATTGCAATGGTCGTAGATAATAGTATATTACGTTACTAGCCCGGTAAGTACCGTTTTACCGTGCGAGAATGACAGTTACAGCGCTAGCCGCCAGGCGAGTGCGGGGTTTTCATGCGAGTACGGTAAAACTTACTGGACGTATGACACACGATACTTTACATCATACTAGTCAGAAAAAAAACATACTTTTAAATCATAATGTCATAATTACTTACATGAACTATTACGTTTCTCATTTCTTCAAAACTAGTCTATAATAAACAAACATTTCCTTCTGCCACCAGAGCTGCCACTACATTTCCCTGAAGTAACCGATAAACACGTACTACGTTGGTTCACTACTATCAGCTGATTGTTCATCTACTTGATGACTTCCATTATTTCCTTTCCTAGTGCACGGTAAATTTACCATGCCGTGATCGGCAAAAAGTAACTTTCCAGCCAAGATTAAGGCACAGAAAACAGAAGTATCTGTGTACTATGACGTAAAGTAATTAAATGTAATTTCTAAATGTACATTTTGTTAGTTTGGCACAAGTCAAAGCCAGGTACGCACGTACGTTACAGAACGGTCTTGATCTGCCTTGACTCAGTGGTGGAACGCCTACCTTGGCAACGTGGCTCCGACCTTACAAGCCTCTAGCCGTTATATTGGCCATTGTTATCCAAGGTGAAGGTCTGAAGGGAGTGAAAAAATAACTTTTGATTTCCGAAATTCAGCCAATCTAGTAGTGGTAGAATGGTGGTTTTACAGCGTAATCGGCGCGTTTTTCCCATGTTATTCTTATGGGGTTCATTTCTTGCGCCGACCCCTGAACCCGCCCTGATCCCTGGCTATTATTTGGGTAGGTTGTTTACCTATGTGAGTACAGTTGTAAATGGTATATGTTATTCTTAACCCTGCTCTATATTTTTAAATATAAAATTATAAAATTGCCCAAAAAAATTAACTTTGGTCTTTATTGTCTGATTTGTCTAATATTTGGATATGTTGTTAAGTTAAGCAAGTGAACTTGTAAATAGTATAAATTAATTCTATCTACCCTATAACTTTTAAAATATAAAATTATAAAATTAGGTAAAAATGCTAACTTTTGTCTTTATTGTCCGATTTGTCTAATATTTGGATATGTTGTTAACTAAAGCAAGTGAACTTGTAAATAGCATAAATTAATTCTATCTACCCTATAACTTTCAAAATATAAAATTACAAAATTAGGTAAAAATGCTAACTTTTGTCTTTGTTAACAGATTTGTCTAATATTTGGGTATGTTGTTAATTTAGACAAGTGCATGTATAAATGATATATATTATTTATATCTAGCCCATATATTTTTAAATTTAAAATCATAAAATAGGCCAAAAATATCAACTTTGCTATTTATTGTTTGATTTGTCTAATATTTGGGTATGTTGTTAACTTAAGCTAATTTATTTGTAAATGATATATATTAATCCTCTTACTCTGTTTATTTAAAATATAAAATTACAAAAATATGTAGAAATGCTAACTTTTGTCTTTATTGTCTGATTTGTTTAATATTTGTATATGTTGCTAAGTTAAGCAAGTGAACTTGTAAATAGTATAAATTAATTTTATCTACCCTATAACTTTTAAAATATAAAATTACAAAATTAGGTAAATATGCCAACTTTTGTCTTTATTGTCCGATTTGTCTAATATTTGGATATGTTGTTAACTTAAGCAAGTGAACTTGTAAATAGTATAAATTGATTCTATCTACCCTATAATTTTTAAAATATAAAATTATAAAATGGACTAAAAAAAAATAACTTTAATGTTTATAGTTTGATTTGTATAATATTTGGCTATGTTGTTAACCTAAGTAGGTGCATCTGTAAATGATGTGTTTTATTTCTATCTAACTTGTATATTTTAAAATATAAAATTATAAAACAAGCCAAAAATAATAACTTTGGTCTTTATTGTCTGATGTGTCTAGTATTTGGGTATGTTGTTAACTTAAGATAGTATAGTTGTAAATGATATATATTAATCCTATCTACTCTGTATATTTTAAAATATAAAATTACAAAATTAGGTAAATATGCTAACTTTTGTCTTTACTGTCCGATTTGTCTAATATTTGGATATGTTGTTAACTTAAGCTAGTATAGTTGTAAATGATATATATTATCCTATCTACTCTGTATATTTTAAAATATAAAATTATAAAATGGACTAAAAAAAAATAACTTTAATGTTTATAGTTTGATTTGTATAATATTTGGCTATGTTGTTAACCTAAGTAGGTGCATCTGTAAATGATGTGTTTTATTTCTATCTAACTTGTATATTTTAAAATATAAAATTATAAAACAGGCCAAAAATATTAACTTTGGTCTTTATTGTCTGATTTGTCTAATACTTGGAAATGTTGTTTAGCTAAGTAAGTGAATTTGGAAATAGCACATATTAATCAAATCTACTCTGTATATTTTAAATGGTAAAATTATAAAATGGGTGAAATTATCAACTTTTGCTGTTTATTGTCTGATTTGTCTAATATTTGGGTATGTTGTTAACTTAAGTTAGTATAGTTGTAAATGATATATATTAATCCTATTTACTCTGTATATTTTAAAATATAAAATTATAAAATGAGCCAAAAATTAACTTTGATGTTTATGGTTTGATTTGTCTAATACTTGGGTATGTTGCTAACTTAAGATAGTATTTTGTAAATCCCATTTATGAAATAATACTGTATATTTTTCAATTTATATTGTATATTTTAAAAAATAAAAATTTTAAACGGACCAAAAATATTAACATTGATGTTTATAGTTTGATTTTTCTAATACTTGGGTATGTTGTTAGGCTAAGCAAGTGTATGTTAAATAGTGTATATTAACTATATTTTCTTTGTATATTCCCAATTATAAAACTATGAAATAGGTTAAAAAAATACTAACTTTGAGCTTTATTGTCTGATATGTCTAATATTTGTATGTGTTGTTAACCTAAGCAGCTGAACTTGTAAATAGCATGTGCTAATCAGATATTACCACTAACTTTTAAAATATAAAATTACAAAAATATATGTAAAAATGTTAATTTCGTATTTATTAACAGATCTGTCTAATATTTGGCTATGGTGTTAACTTAAGTAAGTGCATGTGTAAATGGTATATATTGATACTCTGTATATTTTAAAATATAAAATTACAAAAATATATAAAAATGCTAATTTTGTATTTATTAACAGATCTGTCTAATATTTGGCTATGGTGTTAATTTAAGTAACTGTGTGTGTGTAAATGGTATATACCTACCCTATATATTTTAAATTATAAAATTACAAAACAAGCAAAAATATTAACTTTGTCTTTATTATTTGATTTGTCTGTGTTTTGATATGCTGTTAACTTAAGTTAGTGCATGTGTAAATTGTATACAATATTTCCATTTACATTGTCTATTTTAAATTATAAAATTATAAATATTGATTGAAAATTAATTTTGCTCTTTATTGTGCAATCTTTTTAGTATTTGGATATGTAGTTGTTCTGTGTTAGGAATTTGTAAAACCTGTATATTATTGATATCTACCTTCTATATTTGTATTATAAAATTACAAATGTAGGTTAAAAAAATTAATTTGCCTCTTTATTGTTTGATCTGTCTATTGTTTGGATATGTCGTTGTCCTAGACTAATATATGTGGAACTGCTAAATTTTATTCTCATATACTCTGTACAGTTTAAATTATAAAATTGCAGGTAAAAAAATAATTATTTTAGTTTTTATTCGACAATTAATTAAAACTTTTGTTTTACGACAGTTCTTACCCACTACATGTGTAAATTTTACATAATAATCCTATCTGCCTGTATAATTTAAGTTGTAAAATTATATAAACAGGTAAAATATTATTAAATAATTGGATATGTATTAGTTGTAAGCTAATGCTTAGTATAATGTAAAAGGGTGAAGTTACAAATACAGGTAAAAACAAATTAACTGATCCACCTCTAATTTTAGCATGTTGTTAACCTAAACAAGTACATGTGTAATACTAATCCAATGTACCCTGTTATGTAATATTTTTGTAAAGAATGTACGTTACACACTTCATTTGACAGACAATAATAGGAATATACAAAGCCTAAAGCCTGTAAATTATAATTTGATATATTGCAGAACTTATAGTATTTGTATAAAACTGTCTGTTGGATCTACATACTTAGTCTGACAGAAATTTAAAAGAATTTACAGAACATGTAAAATAATTACTATTATTTTGTAACTGCTAAATTTTATTCTTATCTACTCTGTAAAATTTAAGCTGTAAAATTATATAAATAGGTAAAATATAACCTTTGCTGCCTTTGTTGATTGATTCATTAAATAATAATTGGATATGTGATTGTTGTAAGCTAATGTCTAGTATAATGTAAAACAATGAAATTACAAATATAGGTAAAACATTTAACTGATCCACCTGTAATGTTGGCTTGTTGTTAACCTAAGCAAGTACATGTGTAATACTAATCCAATGTACCCTGTTATGTAATATTTGTGTAAAAAATGTACGTTGGACTTACACACTTAATTTGACAGACAATAATAAGAATTTATAAAGCCTGGATACATTGCAGAACTTGTACTATTTATGTAAAACAGTCTGTCAGACCTACATACTTAGTCTGACAAAATTTAAAAGAATTTACAGAACATGTAAAATAATTACTATTATTATCACTTTGTCCATACTTTCTGGATATTTTCTTTATAACCTAAGCATGGCTTGGAAAACTATTGCCTTTAATGTTTGATTTATCTGTGGAAATCATAAGCTTAACAGCCTTGCAAAATTTAATGTTGATTTATACTGTAATCTTGACATGTTTAGTTGTGAATGCTGGCAACAAGAATATCAGTAATGGTCTTTGTATAGTCAGTCTGGTCTGTGTATATTGTATATTATTCCTTTATAAACTTACCAACTTGATTAGTTGTTGTTATCCAGCTAGGACATGTGTACATACAAGGATATAAAGATGTATTGTCCAATAATACCTGTTAAATAGTTAAAAATAAATTGTAACACATTATGGGTTAGAGAAATGCTATTTTGCTTTAATACATTTGTAAATGTTTGTAAACAATTGATAGATCCTGTAACATTTGTGTAACTCTATGTTGGACTTGCACACTTTATTTAACAGATATTTATAATAATTTTCAGAATTATATATAATTATTACATTTTCTGTAAATTATTAAATTAGGGTTTACAGATATTATATAGAATTTTACACATTCGTAAATATCTGTACAGACCTATGTACAGATATTTACGGATAAATTACAGAATTCTATAAGAAATTGTACAAATATGTAAAATTCTGTAGAAATTGTGTAGATATATCTAGAAATGTGTAGATTTACATTTGGTACCATGAATTTTACACTTGGTGACCAGAGCGACCACGACTGCAGGATAGTCGACATGGCTTTTACCTCTTTACAAATAGAGAAAACAAACTGATTAACAACAATCAACTACCCAAAATCAAAAGATTAAGACAGCAGTATTGTTTGACGGGTGGATATTGGGGTAAAGCGTGGCAGGAGGAGTGAATGGAGTGGATGCGCCATGGTACAGTGGGAGAACGGGTCGAATATAGAACAATGTCAGTGAATGTGTGAATGTGGGGGAGCGACGGAAATACTCTGGAGCCTGGCTGTAAGGTCGCCGGCTGGTCACGATGGTCACGCGTTGCTGGACCCAGCGAAATACTTAACTTTACAATCCGTTTCCACTGTTAAAATTTATGTACGAAACCGATATTTTTCGATTTGAAATAAACTAGCTGATGGTGTCCCGCTTCGCTGGAAGAAGTAAACAAAGTACCTGGTGGACCGAGCCTTGCTCGGTGTTATTTCATGTTTACCAGTTCATCCAGTTACTATAAAATATTTCAATGTCATAAAATTGATAGATAGAAACGTTTTTTATTGCTCCATGGACTCTTCATCCCAATTGCTGTATTTTCCCTTGATGACTGTAGATTCCATGCAGCTGCTATGATTACTTCATTTGTTTACACTTTCCTTGTTTATTTTCGTTGCTATCACGGCGACCCATAAGGTCAATGTTAAAATTTTACAACTTTAAAATTCGATTTATTACGTTATTAGATTTTCTCTGGCCAAGTAATCTGCATTAAAGACGTTTTTGAGTCATAAATTACTTATTTTCAGACTTTGAAGGAAATCCTCGGAGCCGTTTTTGAGATAAATGTGCAAGTAAGCATACAAGCATACAAGCATACAAGATAACATTGCTCATATAAGAGTATAGGTTAATTGTAAACAAAAATAATAGCATCAGCTGTTTAGTCCTTTTTTGTTTGTATGGAATATTTTCCTTGTGATTTTCTCACCGAGACCTTGCATCCATGGTGTAAAGAAAAAAGAAAGGTGTGTGCACGGTCAGCTGGTGTGACGTAGTTGGGCTTGAGAAACTAGCGGACCTAGCGGTTTGACTGCAGAACTAAAACCGTTCATAAAATATTTTAATTGAGTAGTTTTAACTGGTTTGTATTGTAGTCGTCGTAAGCGCTAGTTGAGTGAGCCCAACTACGTCACATCAGCTGACCCTGCACACACCTTTCTTTTTTCCTTACACCATGCTTGCATCCAAGTACAGTTTGCGCATTATATGTATAGGCTGTGGCTGAGTCAGCTGGTTTGGGGGGGGGGTGGAGAGGGGGTACTTTTCTGAAAACATTTTCACCACTGCTTATCAAATGTTGTGTTTACCAATATCATATGTTTAAAATATCATGACACGGTTAGTAGTGGAATGGCCATAGCCGGAGATATAATGCGCAAACTGTACAGGGTCGATGCATGGTGTAAGGAAAAAATAAAGGCGAGCGCACAGTCAGCTGGAGTGACGTAGTTGGGCTTGCGCAATTAGCGCTTACGGCGACTGCTGCAAACCAGTTGCAGATGAACCATGCTGAAACAAAATAATGCAAATTACCGTTTTGACAGTTTTTTTAAATGTAGATTCCAGTAAGTTCTTTTACCATCCCTTTGCACACGGATTGCAAAAACTTGGTATGTGGACTAATTCAGTTGTCAGCGTGCGCCGCCGCCCCTCGTGGAATTCGGCCCAAGCTTGGCTGGCGCTAACCACACGTATTTGCGAGAACTGCGCTAAATCCCTTCAATTAAATCACTGAAAATAATGTTTTCTTTGTATATTTTGATGTAATATGGTAAAAATGTTAAACATTTTCGAGATTTTTATTACTTTTAATGAATTTAAAGAATTTTTATATATTTCTACTGACTGATACAGTTCTTGCTGCCGAAAGTGGCAGAGCCTGTTATTTTGTCCCATGGGCGTTAAAAAACCCTTTGGCCTTCCAAAAAGGACGAAAACGTAGAATTATACTATTTTAAGCGGGTTTTCTTTATAAGTTAGTTATTTTTAATTTAATTTAGGTAGTTACTCCATTCAAGTTATTTCAATCCATGAAATTATTGAAAAGAAAATTGGCCAAACCGGTTATTCTGTTAAAAGTTGGCCAATGGAATAAAATTTCTGTGCATATAAGCAATGTATACATATATAAGTTTTCATCCTAGTGAGTATATATTAATTTAGCTATAACTACGGCCTATCAAACCCCGTAAAATGTATTGTGTTAAAGTAATATGAGTTAAGTAGGAAATTCCGCTTTTCAAACATACAACTAAATTTGACCTAAAAACTACATTTCAACGAAAGTTTCTAATGATTGGGTTACCATTTCTTCACTGATAAACCGATAATTATGAATTTAATGGTGACCATCTTTAATCACAGATATAGGGATGTTCTGCACGAATTCAAGGTTCTTCGGCAAAAGTTATTGTACTGATATCCTATACTCTTATATGATTAATGTTTGCTTGATCGACTACTTGCTTGAATGATTGAATGCTTGAATGATTGTATGCTTGAATGATTGTATGCTTGACTGCACAATTATCTCGGAAAAGGCTCCAAGGATTTCCTCCCAAGTCTGGAACTAACAAATTTCTGACTCAAAAACGTTTTCTCTGCAGGTTACTCGGCCAGAGAAAATCGAACACAATAAAACATATTATAAATTCGAAAAAATTAACACTGGGCCTTATGTGTTGCCAAGCTAGCAAAGAAATAAATAACAAAATGTCAACAAATCAAGTGATTATAGTAGCTGTTTGCAAACTAAAGCTACCTAGGGAAAATAAAGCGAATAAAATGAAGATTGACTGGAGCAATACAATTGTTGATTTATCAATTACTTTTAGGACAGGGAAATACTATATGGTAATAGGATGAGGGTGAACATGAAATAACACCTAGCAAAGCTCGGTCCACCATATACTCTTCTCATTCAGAAAGTGACTTAACTGTATCAAAAAGTGCAAGATTTTTACGGTAACCTCACGTACTTGAAGTCTGTTAACATTTTGACTCATTAGCAAAAAGTCCCCAGCGCGCAATATCTGCTTAGCACAGGCCTGTTGGCCTATTTAGTTCTAATGGCCCGAAGACGCTCCGGATTCCTTGGCAATACTCTAGAGGAAGTGTCGTTTATACTACATTTCTTAGAATTAGCCCTTCTTTGCCAACTTAAATGATAACAAAATGAATATAAGATTATTTTTTATCGCATTAAAATCATGTTGTGCCGACATTCGGAACAGTGTGTTTTTATTTTTAACCGACTTCCCCCACCAACAAAAGGAGGAGGTTCTCAATTCGTCTTGGGAGATGTTTTTTTTTTTTTTTTTTTCTAGGGATGTTCACCGATTTCTCTGCGATACTTTTACCAATCAACGTGATTCTACTACCAAAATAACCGGAATGGTTTCCCGTAGGTCCCATATATAACATTTTGTTTCATTGAAATATTTATTTAGGAGAAAAGTCCAAAAAACCTCAAATATTCAACATTTTCAAATACTTGTTGTTTACAAAACAAAGCTAAGGTGAACATGGATAAGTCAGGTTTATTTTATTACAGCTGTTACATCCTTCAAATTAAATTTATAATTATAGAGCAAATGATCAGCTGCTTCATGTCTATATAATGTCAAAACAGTTTGTCTTCTAGGTTATGAATTAATTATATGTAGACTCAAACACAGTCAATTCCATTATGATTATTATTACTTAAATAAAAAAAGTGTAAACCAAAAAACATGAATGAAGAAGAGCAAGTCTAAATCTTAACATTTTAGTGTGGCCTAGGAATACCTCAGAAATACATCGGAAACTTGGATCTTGTGAAAGAAATTAAGCCCATTATAGATTGCTTCTATAGCACACCAGTTAATTTTAAATGGCCATAAAAAATAATGTCATCTTCGTACAAAGAGGAATTTTTGTGACTTGTCATATGTGAGCGCTCTTGCAGTTTCCACTGAAAAAATCCCCAACAGGCTTTGCAAGTCATTGGTTATTGTGAGTTCGTGTTTCACAGGTTGAAACATCATGCGAAACATTATTTTTATATATCTTATTGGACAACTTATAGTGCTAACGTGCAAGCATCGTAATTCGAGACTAGATCGATCTTATGAGTGAGCCCCTGGACAGTTTTGCAAATGTACTTAAATTAACTCATTTTCCATTTTCCAGGTGCCAAGCACATGGTTATCTTGTAATAAAAACCTCTACAGTAAACTGTCCGAGAAAATCTGTCGCCAAATTCGAGGGTTCAATCAATTCAATAGAAGATTGTAATTGTGCACGTGAGATAATTCATAATATGACCGCCGCGTATCAGAATTTCAGAAATGTTCCAAGGCTGTGCTGAAGGGATAAGGTTTTTAATGTTTAGTTTATCTGCTTTAAAAATTGTTTTGAGTATTCTCCCAAAATTGCAATGTTGTAGTCGTGAGTTTGTAAAGCAAAAAAAGCGTAAATACATTAAATAGTAAACTTTGTCTGATATATCTGTTTGTGTCTTTAGGATAGAAACACGCAAAAACTAATAAATAGATTGAGCTAAGCACAGAGGCAATCTATTCCAGTTCTTAAAATACAGTTAAAAAATGCCACTGGCGTAGAAAGACACAAAATAAAAAAAATACACCTGAAAATATTTTGCATTGAGCAGGATCAAGATCAGCTGTTTCGAGCTAACAAAAAATTGACTATACATTAATTAATATCTCTTAAACGGCCAATGTTGAAGAACGGGAACATACTCGGTGTCAGACAATTTTACACCCTCAAAATCTTTAAATGTCTGGTGGCTTATCTATGTTATATAGAACAACTAACTGTTTAAATAATTTTTTTGCTCACAGTACAGTAGTGAAATGCTGTGAACATTTAAATATTGTTTTACAATGTAAATATGGATTTGAATGCACGTCAAATGTGAAAATTACGAACCTATTAAGCTGAGAATTTGCCAGTAATGTATTTGGCCCATATAGGACTGATCTGTAAAGCACATGTATAGGCTTTTAAAATCCCTTATAAAATGAGATGTTTACAAACATGTGGCCATATGCATAGCGCATAAGTAATAAATAGCTGGACACGTGGAGACTATAACAAATTATAATGTGTACTATATACATTGTCATTTACCTGAGACTTCGCTGTACAAGAGACTGTTCTAACCTGTCCAAAAAATGAGTTCAGCAAATACAGTAGTACAGTTTAGAAATCTATTAAGTGATTGAGTCATCAGCGAAATGAACTGGAGTGGAGTATTAATGGTATCCTACAACTATTATTGAATAAATCGAAATCAAACATAGAAGACAAAAACGTCCACTAAAAAGTATGAAATAATTTATTTTTGGTAAAAAAAAACAACCGACTTCAAACGCTCTAAAAAGTATGAAATAATTTTATTTTATAAGTCAAATTTCGTAATATCCAAGCTCACGTATTTCAAGTCGGCGCGGCTCTATATTGCATCTTAGTTTTGTATCTTCTTGGCAGAATAGCTCGAAGTTTTAATAACATTTGAAGAATGTATTTGTTGTATGGCTTACCGGTACTTGAATGTAACATTAAAATAAAAATTGTGTGTTAATTTCATATAAATAAGAGAGGAGAGTTTTAAATTTAGACTAGAGAATTTACTTGTGGGTCTTGGGTCTACAATACTGTAAAAATTGTATTTTAAATCAAACTGTTCGAGTTGACGACTGAAATTTTATCCCGCAATTATTATAATTGAGATCAAACTGAGATATTTAATCACTACTCACAGTTGAGTGTTTCATATATTGATAGAGCCGCGCCGACTTGAAATACGTGAGCTTGGATATTACGAAATTTGACTTATAAAATAAAATTATTTCATACTTTTTAGAGCGTTTGAAGTCGGTTGTTTTTTTTTACCAAAAATAAATTATTTGATTAGGATTTTTGCGGACATTTGTCATCACTGATTAGTAAAAAACAAGTTTCACAAATCAGTGATGGCAAATGTTTTACTAATCAGTGATGGCAAATGTCCGCAAAAATCCTAATCAAAATATAAAATCACCATCACCAACAATGAATTTCAAACAAAGGAGTAAGAATGTTGTTGTTGCTTTAATTACCATTCAGAATTCTTTATTTCAAAAAATACTTAGGTTTTGCAAAAAATGTGTTTTATTAGAAATTTCGTATTGGTTATTGTTAAGACAAACCCTAACTTCAAAACAAATTACTTACATTATTACAGAATGAGGAAGTGGAGGTATTAAAAAAAATCAGATCTAGAAAGTTTGTTTTTTTATCATGTTTAGATTAATGAGTTCGAGTGCCAACAAATCTGTAATGTTGTTGTGTAGTTCTGAGACACGATTAAAAAACCTTACTGTTTTACGTGACATATCCATATAACATTAAAATATATTAAGAGGGTTTTATACTTCAGATTGATAGAAAATATAAAATAGTGTTATGCTTCTAAGATGGTGTATATATTTTAAAGAAAAGTTAATTATTGAGAAAAATATATTTTATTCTTTCTTAAACAGTCTTTATGTTTGGATTTCATTCCCTGTGAATGTTATTAGATGTTTGAAAAGTCAATTCTACAGTAGCCTAAAGGAACCAATATTTAGCAAGTAGCTGGGTTAGAATAAAGAATAATAAGGTATGATATTTAATCGAATATCGAAATTTGAATTCATCCACAACAACAAACAGAAACAATCAGCTATATTATAATGATAGAATAATATTCATTAGCGAGCAGTGCTGTAGCCATTGGGATCTTTCCAAGATGGATCTAATTCAAACAATAGAGCACGTGGTGCCTCGGTGGCGGTGTAGGCGGGTGAGTCGAACAACCACTCGGACCGCCAGCCACAGAAAACTAAAACAGAACTGTTTAGATTTACTGATTTAGTTTTCTGTGGTCACGCTACCCCGTGACGATTCTGTAGCCAACAGAACCACGAATACCGGGAAAACGTAATCAATCCGGGCAATTATGCTTGAATTAAAGCCTTTTGAAATAGTCCTGGCAGCGTCACAAATCTCAGCACTCAGCACTCTTCTCAGACAATGTCTCAGAGTTGGCTGAGGATGGTTGTTGAACTGGTTTGTTTTGTAAACCGCCGTTGATGTGAGACTTCTAATTAGACTTCAGAATATTTAATGAAGAACTTTTCGGAATTATTTGTTTAGCTTAAAAGTCGACTGCTTATGCATCTATATGGATTCTTGGATGATCACAATCCTAGTGTGAATTTTACTCCTAAACCCATAAAATGTTATGACGAATTACGAATGTTTTAGACTTGTTTGTCATATATTTTTCGTATAATGTGGCATTTTAACATTTGCAAAAACTTGGGTTATTCTACCTTAGAACGTGCAATGCATGGAATGTTATATAATTTGTAAACAACACAATAAAGCACTTTTTCTTTCTTTCTAGAAAAATAGAACGTAAATTTGTTAGTGTGTGCCAAAGCTGTTTTGCTTATTGTCCCTTGTGATTTGTTGCAGAAGCCTCGGGCATTGAGAGATGTCAATAAAGGTCGATGAAAATGACCCCGTCGGAGGTGAGTGTTCGTTTTCATATATTTTCATATTTATTTGAACCAAATTGTGTATAAACCTACTGTGAGGATGGAAATATGAGTAAAAAAGTTAGATATGGACACTTGTCTACTTTGGCTACCATGAACGAACTCTTATCTATAAAAGCTCCCCTCTCAAGGATAAAATGTAAGCTCTCAAAGGAAGAGAAGAAAAATAATATCATATAAAGATAATTTATTCAATTAACATCTTTTACACAATGTAAAATGCCGATTGACAAAGAATACCAATACATCAAATTTGTAATCAATTAAAATTATCATAGAGATGATTTTTCAGTATTTTTAATATTAAAATAATAATAACTTTATTCGCCTTAACAAATTTACATTTGCATTGGCAGTTACAATATTTCTTATTTTTATGTAGTTTATACAAAACGTATTCTATCTAATTTTTGATAAACATAGTGTTTAATTTTAATTTTCTTTTTCAAATTCGTAGTCCATATATTCTTTTATACTATAAAAGGCTTTTTCTAATAAGGGGTTTTCACTGATTTTTTAAATTTCATTATTTTTTCTTCTTTCTTCATTGTCACTGGTAAATTATTAAATAATTTTAAAAAAGAGCAAGGAAGATGATGTTCATATAACGTTGAGTTATGTTGTGGAATATCATAATTTAAATTATATCTTAAACTTTTTAGTTTCTTTTACTTCTTTGATGACTTTCAAGTTTTTTCATGAATAATAATGTTTCAAATTCATAAATACTTGGAAATTTTAAAATATTATAATCTTGAAATATATGTTTACACGTATAATCATGTGGAATTTTGAATATAATTCTAATTGATTTTTTTTTGTAGAGTGAATACTGATTTTGTTTTGAAATTACCCCAAATTGGAACTGAATATGTCATGAGAGGGTATATTAGTCCATAATAGGTGGTTAGTAAAATATTAATATTACAAGATTTGGAGAGTCTTTTTATTATAAAAATGGCCCTTGATATTTTATTACAAATTTCATCAATATGAGTTTCAAATCTCAAATTTTTCTCCAAGGTAAAACCTAAAAATTTTATTTTTTCAATCGGTTCTATTACTTTATTTTTCAATTGAATATTAAAATTTAATTTATTTTGATTATGTTTGTTATTAAATTCCATATAATGTGATTTGTTTGTATGTATTTCAAAGCCATTTTCTTCCATCCATTGTTCTATACAATTTATTTCTACAAAGGTTTTTATTTCTAAAGATTTATAATTGGGACTGTTCAGAAATATTGACGTATCGTCTGCAAATAATGTGATTTTTGAATTTTTTGATCTGCTTACAATGTCATTGATATAAATATTAAAAAGAATTGGGCCAAGAACAGAGCCTTGTGGTACTCCTGATTTCGTTATTTGTTCCGAAGATTGATGTTTTGTGATGAATCCTTTCTCGTCAATAAAAGTTATTTCAACTTTTTGAGATTTTTTTAATGACGATAATTTTTTTAATAATTTGAATTGAGAATTTTACTGCTCTTAAAGCCAGAATATTGAGAACTTTTCCATCCAGGTTAAATTTTTCCAAAATTCTCAGACAAAATACATATGTAAATCCATGAAATTTAATAATTCTGTTTTTGAATGAAATTGATGAAATCCTGAATTTATTATTTTAGAAATGGGATTGATGGGTGGAATAAGAATTTTGTACTCAGACCTCGCGACCGCAGGCAATCGTCTCCGTCCGCGCCGTTGGCAAAGTTACTCTTCGCCGTTTACCTGAGACAGGGCAACTATGCACGATATTTTTTGCGGGCGTTCCAAATTCGAACGATAATACTGGGTGGGGCAATGAGAACTATACAATTCATTTTGGCTACTACATGATAAATATTGCAACAATGAATGAACAGCTGTGCTTATTAACAAACTTAAACCATGCCATTTTAGTAAACATGGCGATTTGGAGATCTGAGCACCGTGCTTTTGCTTTTGCTGTGGAGACATTTTTTAAGAGTGGTGATTCTTTTACAGAGACACAAAGATTGTTCTACTTCCAGCAGGATGGAGCCACTGCTCACACAGCAGATAAATCCATGGCCGTACTGAGACATGATTTTGCGGCATCGACCGTGGTGCGGATGCACTGTGTCATGTATTGTGTATATTAGGGACTTTCTGAACTCTTTCCCCACCCATGTCTGAACGCTTATGCCCATGTGGTGAATTTTCGGAGCTATATCTTTATTATTGTATTATTATGAAACTGCAACTTTTTGCTGAACAAACAGATTTAATTTCATTGTCTCCGTACAGTGATACACTTCACCCTCGGAAACTAGAAAAAAGACGGTAGGGTTCACGAGTGACGTAACCGGCACCTAGGTAAATATTAGCGATAATAGTACTCTAATTTATAGCCAGGAGCACTTCAGTCTACCTGTAAACGTCAAAATGATGTCTTGACAAACAAAAACTGTTTATTTTGTTTGCAAATTATGTACGCAGCAATTAATTATTTTATTGTGTAAATTATTTTATTTTGTGTATTTTTGTATTTTATTTTGTGTAATTATGAGGGCTAAAAAGTCATTTACGTCAAGAGGTGAATTCTATAAACCTGATAAAGGTAAAATTATGTTGTTTAGTAGTGTCCGTGTTTAGTGTGGGAAGTAGTGATGGTTTGTTGTACTGTCGAAGCAAGGGTGCACTAATCATGCAGTGACAAAGCTAAGGCTTTAGGAATCTCTTTTCGCAAATTTCCAAAGGATTTTGCTTTGAGAAAGCAGTGGATACTTTTATGCGGGCGCAAGGACATATTTTGTTTGAATACAGCCCGGGTATGTCATCAGTCATGAGTCAGAGTTCGACCGGAGCAGACGTATGCCGGAGCGCTATTGCGTAACGTCAGTAAAAATCAATATCTTGTGCAGTGTTACCATTTGGGAAGCCTTAATTACTTATTAGTCGAACATATATATCAGTCTCTGTTTACTACATTGTTTAAAATGAGCTCATGCAAGGTTTGTTTGGCACCTTTCAAGAAAAATAATTTGAAGGTTATGTGTCAAGATTGTAATGGAGAATTTCATGGGAGGTGTGTTAGGGTAACCCAAGCTGATATGGACTACCTATCAGAACAGGGCTCAATGTGGCGTTGTGAGCCATGCAACACAACAAGGAGGAAAAGCATGCGACTCGAGTTTAGTCAGACTGAAGGCAGCGTCACATTGGAAGAAGTGATGGAGGCCCTGAAGCAGATTCAAGAAAATCAGAAGAAAAATGAGTCTGATTTTAATAAGTCCTATGAGGCACTACACTCAAATCTTGAAGAGAACACCAAAACGTTAAGAACCGGAATGGAAAAAATCGAGGATTACATAAAGGAAATCGAGCGACTGAAAAGCGAGAATAATGCTTTAAAAACTAAAGTCAGTGACCTGGAGAGCCGAGTGGATGAGCTTGAAAACTACTCTCGGAGAAACTGTGTTGAAATACAGGGGGTTCCAGAGGAAAAAGGTGAAATTGTCTCTGATGTAGTAAAGAAGGTGGGAGAGGCACTTTCGATGGAAATCGATCCTTCTATGATTGATGCCTGTCACAGAGTTGGACGAGTGCAGAATGATCGTCCAAGAGGCATCATAGTAAAGTTTGTCAGGAGAACTGACAAGGAGAATCTGATGACCCAGCGGCGGCAACGGAAGCGGGATTTCTCGACGAGACATCTGGGCCTACCCACCGACACTCCCATCTACGTCAACGAATCTTTGTCACCTGCGAGACGACGACTGCTGGCCCAGGCCCGGCAGATAAAGAGAGATAAGGGCTATAAGTATATCTGGATGCGGAATGGAAACATCCTCCTGAGAAAAGAAGAGGGATCACCTGTTTTGGAGATTAAGTCTCAGGCTGACCTCAGTAAGTTGTGATTTTGTATTTAAATGAGTTCTTAAGAGTTAATGATATATATATATATATATTTTTAATATGTAGGCTATGTATTGCTTTAAGGGTATGTTTTATAGGTTAGTTGTTTTTTGTATTGTTTTATGATATTTTGTTGTATACAATATCCTAATGAAACTATATTTTAAAGCTAGTTATTTATTTCACGCGGTTATATTTCACTATTAAAACACAATAGATAGAGACAGGAATAAATTAATGAACACTGACCAAAAGCTTTTTATAATTCATCAAAATATACGTAGTTTGCGTGAGAACTTTGATAATTTTGTTGCTGAAATTGCGGGTTGGGTTTGTTTTCCGGATATAATTGTTCTTTCAGAAATATGGATAAGCAATGAGGAGAAGGGTTTTTATAACATTAGAGGTTTCGAGCTGTTTCTTAATGCAAATTCAAGTTACCGTGCTGGTGGGGTTGCAGTATTTATCAAACAGGATTACATTGATATTATTGAGTGCGAAACCCCTTTGATGCAGTCCGTAGATGCAGTGAGGTTAAAATTTAATTTCAGAGGAATTTGTTTCAATTTATTAGCCATATACCGTCTTCACCATTTCTCAGTAAGTGTTTTCATTGATGAGCTACAAGATTATTTTATTATAAATGATAAGAGAAACATAATAAAAAATTTTATCGTTATAGGGGATAGCAATATAAATATTCTACAAGAAAGTCAAGAAGTAGACAATTTCAAAATCTTAATGGCGAGTTTAGGTTTTGAATCTTTAATAAATGATTATACTAGAGTAACTAATACGACGAAAACATGTATTGATAATATTTACTTGCGCTTAATAAACAGAAGCGACGTAGAGTGTGAGGCTGAAGTGATTAAAACAGACATCACTGACCACTACATGACGGCTGTTCGATTGTTGTCGGCGGCGGGAGTGGGCGGGGAGGGGGGCAGTCGATCAGCCGACTGGCCCCCTCACTCCTCCGCGCCGCCGCCGGTACCGCGCCGTCGTGTATGTTATGATAGGCTCGTCGACCTATTACACACTGTAGATTGGTCTATTGTCAAAACTCAGTCTGATGCATCATTTGCATATGACTTGTTTCAGGCTCAACTTGCCACTTGCATTTCGGAATGCACTGAAGAAGTTGAAGTTAAAGAAACAATTAAAAAATTAAAGCCCTGGATAACAGACAGTCTTTGTAGGCTAATTAATAAGAGAAATAGGCTTTTTGAAAAAGTTAGGTGTAGATCTGGGGATGATAAATTCAAGCAATATTATTTAAGATTTAGGAATAAAGTGAGAAGGGATATAAAAACAGCAAAGCTCTCGTACTATGCAAGGATATTTGAAACTAATAAGGGTAATTCTAAAACAATTTGGAAAACTGTCAATGAAATTGCTGGGCAAAAGAATAAAAACAGAAATTATTCCCTGAACATAAATGATGAGATGATTACGGATCCCGAATTGGTTGCTAATGAATTCAATAAATATTTTTTATCAGTAGTAGAAAATGTTGTGGGAAATAATTCTGTTAGTGAGCATTTTTCAGATCTACCGTATAAATATAGTTTTCCCGACTACAATCAAGCAAGTTCTATAATGCTTGGTCCAGTTTTAATGGAGGATGTGGAAAAGGTTATAAAATCGCTAAAAAGTGGAAAATCACCTGGATTAGATGGTGTAAATTCAGTAATGATAAAACATATTTATCCAGCAATCTTAGATATTTTGACGTTTCTAATTAACTTGAGTTTCACAACAGGGGTGTTTCCAGATGCACTAAAAAAGGCTGTGATTGTACCTATTTTTAAAGCTGGGTCCTGCTCTCTTGCATCTAATTTCAGACCAATATCTCTAATATCAACTTTTGCTAAAATTTATGAAAAAATCATGAAACAAAACATTTTGACTTTTTTAAACAGAAATAATTTTTTCAGTAGCAAACAGTTTGGTTTCAGGACAGGATTAAATACTGAATTGGCTCTTTTGAATTTCATGGATAATTTAACGGATAGTATCAATAATGGAAAGTGTACTAGTGGTCTTTTCCTTGATATAAAAAAGGCTTTCGACACAGTTGATCATGATATTTTGCTAGGAAAATTATATAAATGTGGAATTAGGGGGGTAGTACATAAATGGTTTAGCAGTTACTTAAATAAAAGACAACAGTGTGTCAGGATTAGTGGAGACGTTAGTTTTGTGGGAGAAATTAAGTATGGGGTACCACAGGGATCGGTTTTAGGAGCAATTATATTCATAATTTTTATTAATGATTTTTGTAATGCTCGGTTAAATGGAAAGATAACTGCCTTTGCTGACGATACAGCTCTCTGTTACTCAGAAAATTCTTGGAATTTAGTGGAACAGAAAATCAGCCAAGATTTAGGAGCCATAAAGTGGTGGTTTGCAGTAAATAAATTAGTTCTAAATGCTGATAAAACGACATACATTAATTTCTCTTTAAGACAGACTATCAATTTTTCAGACGACTTGTTGTACAATTGTGATGATTGTTTATTACAATCTTTGTTTTGTGGCAATTGTTCTAAAATTAAATCAAGTACCACTACGAATTATCTGGGAATTTTAGTTGATAGTAAATTAAACTGGAAGCTGCATTTGGCAAAACTCAAAACTAGAATAATGGGTAGCATTCGTCTTTTTTACTTTCTAAAAAATATTTGTCCTCTCAAAATTTTAAGAAGTTTATATTTTTCATTAGTTAATAGCAGACTTGAATACGGGTTGGTATTTTGGGGTGGAACTTATATAACAAATTTAAAATCAATCATTATTTTACAGAAGCTTTTTGTAAAGGTTATTTGTAAGAAATCCAAATTTGAGTCTTCATTTCCATGTTTTGTAAAACTAAACATATTTCCATTACGATCACTTTTTGTGTTTAAAGTTCTTAAGCTCTTCTGCAGTACAACAGATTTGTATAGCGAAAGCAATAGTTATAAATCAAGATTAAGAAATGTAAGTTTACAACATGTCCCGAAGCCAAATCTAACGTTCTTTACACAAACTTATCAGTTCATTGCACCAAGAATATTTAATCAACTTCCAAACAATATTAAATCAATAAATAATCATAAAAAATTTCTAAAAGAACTGAGGAAATGGCTTAGGACAGTTAAGAATGCAGACGATTTGTTACGTATAGTGTCATAGATTTCATTCAAGTGTTATAGGTTAGAGTTAGCCTCTATTTATTAAAAAATATATTCATGTTTTGTATTTATACTGTATATACAGGAAATTGAATGTTTGTCTCTTATTCTATCTATATTTTATAATATGTCTGTAGATTAACTAATTGTATTGTTGAGTGTTTGTTGTAGGTAACAGCTTTGAAATTGGTTTTAAGTTTAGATGCAGTATTGATTTTTTTCTAGATTACTTTATTAATTTTTATTGAAGTATTAGTGTGGGGAAAGCACAAGATTTTGTAGGTTAGTTGTATTTTTTTACTATCGTTACATCAAATTTGTTGTTTACATTTAAATGCTCCGAACTCTATTAAATAATGGTTATATTTTGTAAAGGAACCCCCAAACAGACATTTTATGTCTTGGGGGCCCTATTTTTCATCTGCGCATACACAATCTTCTGAGGTCAGCCTGGTTTTAATTATTATTTTTAATTTTGTATGTGTCTCTTTACCAATATATTGTAAATGTTTGTATGTATGTGCAGAGAAAATAAAGATTTATTTATTTATTTATTTATTTATTTATGTTCTGTGCATTTTGATACCGTTGATTTTGAAAGGGATTTGAAATTTGAACTGTTGGGATTGCAAACATGAAGATCAATCCTAAAACCTATAGCAATCCCAAGTAAGAGACTTCCTTCAACCACAGGTGAACCTTCGAGTTCAAAAGACAAGAAAACTGAAGTCTTAAAAAGAAATGATAATCAAATTTTAAGTGAGCTTGTTTGTAATGTTAAGGCTCCAGATAAAAGTGAAAGTGTTCCTTGCATCCCTGGCTGTTCCGAATTTCTTCTTTCGGAGATTATACCAGAATGTGAATTTAGTCGGAAGGAACAAACATGTATTCATTAAAACCATATTGAAGTTTTTACTGAAAATCTAACACTGAAATTACAAGTTGCTCGCCTGGAAAACGAGCTTAAAGACGCACGCATACAAATGTCTTTGCTGAAGGTCAATTTTAAAAATATGAAAGTATTTTTCAAGCAGTCAAAAACAGCTTTTGATCAAAGGAACGTGTACTAATTGGTCAGGTACGGCTGTGACGAGAAGGTTTATATCAAAGAAAGCCTTTTTGTTTGTCAGAGATACCCTTTACCGAGTGAGACGACAATCAAGCGATGCCTTGCAAACTACATAACTCCGCCGGGATTTTTAGATCTAAGTTTTCATGTCTTAAAAGGACAAGCAATGAAAGAGAGAAGATTTTTTCTCAAAGATCTAGTTTTAAGTTTTTATGAAATGAAAGTCAAATCTGCTATTTGCTATGATCAATTACAAGATCTGTTTAGGGGGCCCCATGATAATGTACAGGTCATAATGATACGAAGTTTAGCAGGCAACTGGAAACAGTCATATTTTACCAGTTTGATCACGATTTGAGTCCTGAACTATTTTATGAAGCAATCAAACTTATTGAGCTGACTGGGTACAAGGTAAGAGCCTTTGTGTGTGACAAGGGTGGTACCGAACAGAGGCTTGGTTAAGCAGTTAAATGTAACAACAGAAACATCATATATTGTAAACCCCCATGACAACTCCAGGAATATATACGGGTTTTGTGACGTACCTCATGTACTAAAACTGCTCCGGAATCACTTGCTGAATGAAGGTTACCAGTTGGAAGATCGTTTCAAAGGACATTTTATTCCGGCTACTTGACCAGCAGAAAGACGGAGACCTTAAGTTCACTAACAAACTGTCAGAAAATCATCTTCTCCTAGCTGGCAGTGAAAGATAAAATGTTCGAAAGGCAGCTCAAGTGCTTCCAAGATCTGTGGCTATGGCCATAAAATATCTTTTCCCCGATCAAGATCATTTTGTGAAGTTCCTGACCACAGTAAATGACGGACTCGATGGTCTGAATTCCAGACTGCCTCATAATCCTACAAACAAAATGAAAAGTGCGTATAGAACAAACTTGGATGAGAAAAACAAGTTTCTAGAGAAATTATATGACCTATGTTCATCCATGCGAGTGATTGGTAGGAAAACATTACTTCCCTCCCAGACCGGATGTTTGATATCGATTAGAAGCCTCCAAAAGTTGTTTGCAGATCTTAAGAAAGAAGGATATAAATACTTAATGTCTTCAAAATGCAATCAGGATGTATTGGAGTCATATTTCTCTCTCATTCGAGGAATCAGCCGATTTTATGACCACCCACTTCTCACAACAGTTAGCCATGGAGTTAAAACACTTCTTTTAAGCAAACATGGAAAAGACATTAGGCATATTAAGACTGGTAACTGCAAGAGTGAAGACTGTGACATGCTTAGTGCCGCAGTTCTGAACTCCGATAAAGGCAAAGATGCTCAGGACACATTCCAACAGGCAGATGGTGAAGAGGACACCACAATTAATGAAGAACTTAGCAGCATATCCGACGCTCTAATAGAAAATGGTGAAGTTATAGAAGACATCTTTGATGCTGAATTTAATGAAATGGTAGATTCCTTGATTATGGACTTAAGAGTCAATGATAACTGGTGAAAACAAACAAGAAAACAGGAGAAGTGAAAACATAGAATTATTAACATTTTTAGCAGGTTACATTAAATATAGGGTTAAAAAAGGGCACTAAAACTAATTTTAATAATGGTGACAAAACGGGGAAAACCACCGCGATCAGTGAGGTTTGGCTGTCTATCTTATCTAAAGGAGGACTTATGGCT
This sequence comes from Flexamia atlantica, assembly GCA_035578135.1. Lineage (NCBI taxonomy): Eukaryota > Metazoa > Arthropoda > Insecta > Hemiptera > Cicadellidae > Flexamia > Flexamia atlantica. The sequence goes on from JAQJVK010000020.1 coordinate 7,874,613, forward strand.
CCATCGGAAGAGGGGCTGGGTATTGTACAGCAAATGGAGGACGAGTTAGCGAAATTCCACGGAGAAAGTCTGAAAAAATGCGATCAAGTGCATGCAATGCAAGTGTTCAAGTGATGGAACACTTAGTTTCTATTTTTAAACCAAAGTTCGAAGATGTAGACGAATTTGCCATTCGATGTTTTGTTCGGACGAGATCTTTTTTTTAGAATGAAGGAACTTAACAGAAAAAGATCCGCACAAAGAAAACATCGAAAGATCTTTGATGAAAACAGGAAAAGGGGGAAGAAGCGGAAAAAAATCTAAATGCACTATTTCAAGGACAATCTTCTACAGGACGGGTTTAAGTGCGAAGTTACGAATTTTTAAACGTTTATATACTAAACCTTTCTTAAAGATAAGAGAAAATATATAAATGTAAAATTTGATTAAAAATTTTATTTAGGTAACACTAAGTTAAATATGTTGAATATTACTTCATCATTTACACTTTTCTAGCGTACACTTAACATTCACAGACAGTAAGGAAAAATAAAACAATTTATTCATAAGTATCGTTTTTATTCATAAAACAATTTATTTAATAGTCGTATTACCCTAGTCACTGGATAGCGTAGATCTAAAAGTATAAGTCTTGATTTTGATGTTTGGCAGGGAAGACGGCGTATTTTACAGGAAAATATGAAATGTGATAAAGTAGATATTCCATGAGACAATTCATAGAAAGCGATTACATTTTGACAGTCATTAAACTGTAGAGCAGAGATAAAATTTCAGGGTCTGTCCTCAGATAAAATATTTATCAAGCATTTATTTTTTATACAGAGATAAAATTTCAGGGGAGTCCTGGCATGGGGGGAGTGTCACCCTCAATTCTTCAACCACTTGAAGTTACTCAAAAATCTTTAATGAAAAAATAATTAAAAAAGGATCAAAGATATCCAACTTAAAAATTGTTTCAGGATTTGCCAGTGTTAACGGTCAGAAAGCTTTTCCTAAAATTTTAATTATTTTCATTCAAAATCACAAGAGCAACATATTTTCAAATATTCAACATCCATATTCAACTAGGAAAAAGGCAAATATCGGAATTAAAACTCCCAACCTTAGCTGTAAGGACTGTAAGAATTCGCCCTTTTATATAACTCACACACTTTATTACAACTTGCCAAAAGAAATAAGAGAGCTCGACGGGGAGAGTGCGTCACTGTGTCATGTATTGTACTGTATTGTGACACACTTCACCGTGTATTCCCGCTGTATTGTGGCGCGATGGGAGCTGCGCCGACCGCGGTACGATGGCACTGTGTCATGTATTGTGTCTGTATTGTGACACACTTCACCGTGTATTCCCGCTGTATTGTGGCGCGATGGGAGCGGCGTGGACCGTGGTACAGTGGCACTGTGTCATGTATTGTACTGTATTGTGATACACTTCACCGTGTATTCCCGCTGTATTGTGGCGCGATGGGAGCGGCGTGGACCGCGGTACGGTGGCAACGGGCCAGTGATGTGGACTATATTTACAACAGACGCTCTGGAATTTGCAGAGCCTCTGGTTTTCTCTTCTCAATCTCTTCTCGATTTATTTTCCGTGTCAAGAGCATAATGGAAATATAACAAGTCTCTAACGATTCAGTATACTAAACGTTGTTTACTATTTTCGTTTAAATGTGAATGTTGCAGATGTTTCAAAGTCTAAAGACATGTGTGGAGGTTTCCTTGGTTGAAACAAATTGTTTTTAATTTGGAAATAAGACATCTTTAACAAAGCATTGCATTTACGGTACAAATGAATTTTTTAAGCTAACATTTTAATAGTGTTACAACGTAATTTAAAATACTGTATTTAAAACATTGAAATGCACCAAATGGTGCCATATACAATATACAATAAACAATAGTGATAATTATTGGTGTAATGCGTAACACCGAATTTAAAATAGTAAATTATTTTAAAAAGTTGACTTAATTCAATACAGTTTTTGAATTAAAGCTATTTTATTTAATTTCATTTACGGTCGAAAACATTTACATTCGAGACAGAAAGGTTTTATAGCAACCACATGACTTGTCATACAGCAGTTTTGAGTCTAAAATAATATTACCCTAAACATAAAATACCATCGCATGTTTATGAAGTATAAGTTACAATATATATCCCTACCACTTCAGTATTTTCAAAACATTCTTTAAGGAAATAAACGTAATCCTAAGTAAAGATTTTTGACTTTACATTTGGGGTTTATGGAGCGTAACATATTACACTCTATTAATAAACTGAATCTTGGAAAAAATCCGAATATTTCAGAAATGGGTGCTTACCTCCCTTCTGTATCTATGTAATGGTACAATAATTCTAGTTCTACTAGGAATACTCTCCTATGTCGCGTAAAGCGAACGAAGTGCGGTAAAATAAATGAAGGCTATTAACTAAAAAAATAACCATTTAAACGTATAATTAACTTCTCATTTATAGATCAAAGCAATCTTCGGGGTATAAATAGGCCTATGATTTAGTTAAAATTTCACGAATTTTTATCAAATAATAATAGTTCACAAAGAGTGATTTTCAAGTTGAGTATAACTCACTCGTTTCACTTCGTTCGAATTATAATTCAGAAAGACAAGACTTTCAGAAAAATAGTAATGTAAGTACACAGGTGTGATGAAGAAACAATCGTTGAGTAGTGTACGTATTGAAATTACGTACAAATATTCCAACTCAAAATTTTACTTTACAAGACTATCCTTAATACAATGAAATCTATATTTTAAGAAGAAAACAATGACTACAATTGAATCTGTCGCACACACGGCACTAGGGCTTGGCACGTGCCTGTAAAGGTGCCGGACAGTCCACGCCCAAATTATTCTGTGTCCACAACTCTGTGGATCCGTTCCACATCTTTTTCAGCTTTGCCAATGAACAAAATCTTGATTGGGGATGGAAATGCGAATCTCCCGATAGCTTTTTCACTATTCCAGCTGTGAAGTAAGTCTTGAATGAGTTTTCAATAAAGTCCTTCATAAATGTCTTATGAATTTCCTTAGATGCACTGTCTTTGCTATCTAGCTTCGGTTTGCCTATCTCAAGAATTTGGACATCTCTTACTCCTAAGAGGCAAGCTAGATCACTCTGGTAATAAATATTTTTCTGGGTTACATCGATGTTTCGGGTTTCTTCAAAAGGAATTTCAAAAACGAACATGATTTTACCTGGTTTGAACGAGTAGCTCAAGTCGCCTGCCTCTTCCTTCCGAGCCTTTCGCCATCTCACATGAATATTCAGATATTTTGCTTCGAATGAAAACAAAACGGTGATGATTCTCTTTTTGCTTTTTAACAATGGGTAACTAAACTGAATGTCCTCTCCAGACTCTTCATTCTTTATGACCTTTTTTAAAGTCAGCTTCACTTCAGCTGCGGAAGTACAGTACCACTCTCCGGAATCAAAACTTGATTCTCCGGTAGACGGGATTTCTATTTCTTTAGGTAGCAATTCATCGAGGATTTTCTGCTTGTAATCATTCCAAAGAATAAGTTCTCTTTCATGAGCGTTCAATGTGTTTTTCTTCAAACTGCGACCATCGTAATTTTTTTTATCTTTGTCTTCTATGACTCCATGTTCGGCTCCTGCCAGACAAACAAATAATAATAAAAACACAGATATTAAAATCATAGTTGTAGCTAGTTATCTCTGCTAATGTCGAACGATCTACTCACGTCAACCTAACCGTATTAAACCCACACCCTACACCTGTGTGTCAATATTCAGTTGATTTATCACTCATGTGCTAGCAATTCTGCAATGGACCTGGAATGAAACTAGGTCCACTCTTACAGTTATTAAAATCAGAGAAAAAGCACAAACTGTTACTGGCCATGCATACATAGTTTGCCCAATGACACAGTGTAAAAGATATGGTTTTGTTAGTGTTATTAGTTTTATATTGTGTTTACCATGTATGCATGGTCATTGTTTCAAATCTTATTCAAAGAAAATTGTTTACATTGGATTTTCCATAAAGGTTGAAAAAAACAAAATGTTGAAAAATGAAATATATTGTTTTGTGAGTGTTCCTCTTTCAACATTAATTCAGTGTTGAGAGTTATTATATGGCTTATCAAGTAATTATATGGCTTGTCAGCATTTTTACATTATTTTTTATTTTAAACTCTTAGTTTATATAATCTTAAGTTTATCACGTTTTTGACTTTGATTTTCTTTTTAATTTTGTTCAAATGGTAATTCAAAATAATTTCTCATGAAATAATATTACGAAGAATTCTGATTACTGGCTAAAAATGGTTTTGTGAATTGTATAAAGTTCTTGTGTCTGGTTCTTATCAGCCAAAACGAAGTCCAAAGATCGAAACATATTTACTTTCCCTTAACTTATGATGTAGTTTCGGTGTTTATAAAGATTTTTCTCTTCTTGACCTTCTTTGGGTTTTGTAGAAGTAGTCTCGAACCAGGCCGAGAGGTTAACTGTAAAGCCTTTACTATTTATTATGAATATGTTAACGGGAGGCATTGAATATGTTATCCCAAATGCGTAGTTTTCCTCCTAGATTGACCACCAGTTTTTCTTCAATTCATTTACATTTACGATGATAATGCGACTTTCATTTTGCCTCTTATTAATTAGAGGTCCATGGCTTCTAATTAATGAGCAACAACTCATGGGCAGGAGATTTGTACTTGTACCCATGTCTACGATGGTTTGAAACAGGGTCTATCGCAGGCACGGCCTTCAATGATTTAACTTCTGAGGTCGTCTTCAGGCAATCCCACCAACCCCCCATATTCACAAATTACCTGGTTAGCCCATATCCACAATTTAAGAATTCACCCACTTGTTTGCATTTAGACATACTTGAACAAATAACTCCTTTCAAACATTTTATTTTTAAGACAAATTATGAGCGGTTTTGTAACAGCTAAAATTTTGTTTAACCGAAAAACAAGTTCCTCGTACTCTAAAGTCTAGGCTACTACAAATTTACAAAGTCAGCTGTTCAACACTGGACTAATGTGAGATTTTCTGTCAGAGTCAGCTGTTTAGCACTGGTCTAATGTGAGATTTGCTGTCAGAGTCAGCTGTTTAGCACTGGTCTAATGTGAAATTTGCTGTCGAAGTCAGCTGTTTAGCACTGGTCTAATGTGAAATTTGCTGTCAGAGTCAGCTTTTCAGCACTGGTCTAATGTGAAATTTGCTGTAAGAGTCAGCTGTTCAGCACTGGTCTAATGTGAGATTTGCTGTCAGGGTCAGCTGTTTAGCACTGGTCTAATGTGAGATTTGCTGTCAGAGTCAGCTGTTTAGCACTGGTCTAATGTGAAATTTGCTGTCAGGGTCAGCTGTTTAGCACTGGTCTAATGTGAGATTTGCTGTCAGGGTCAGCTGTTTAGCACTGGTCTAATGTGAGATTTGCTGTCAGAGTCAGCTGTTTAGCACTGGTCTAATGTGAGATTTGCTGTCAGAGTCAGCTTTTCAGCACTGGTCTAATGTGAAATTTGCTGTAAGAGTCAGCTGTTCAGCACTGGTCTAATGTGAAATTTGCTGTCAGAGTACGCTGTTCAGCACTGGTCTAATGTGAAATTTGCTGTCAGAGTACGCTGTTCAGCACTGGTCTAATGTGAGGTTTGCTTTCAGAATTGGAGCCCAGCTTCCCGTACAGAGACGTTGTCATCAAGAGAAATGTGGACATGAAAGAATTTTACGACCTGGAAGAAGAAATCGGCAGGTATATCTATTTTTAAGTGGTTTTAGGAAAGTGATTTTTTCGCTAAAACGTGAAGCTTATCTTTTTAGTTTCAACATAAAAGAAACAAATGATTGTTTGTATGTTTTTCGTTTATCGTAATGTAAAAATTGGTTAATGATATAGAGTGGTTGGTTTTGGCTGTATATAGCGTAGTAAAAATTAAACAAATAAATATATTTAAAAGTTTAAGGGTTTTTTAAGAGAATTGCTCATTTTTCGGATTTTGATTAATTTATTATTGTTTTGATTATGGATGCTATATAAAATGAGCAGGAAAACTGTTTTTTAGGCGTAATTTGTTTTTGTTAAACTTAAAGTCTCAAACTATAGTAGGCTATACAACCTCTAAATTGCGCTTGGTAAAAACAAAGTGCGATTTCTATAAAATCTAAATTTCTTGTAATATCTCAGGTTAACTTAAAATTCCAGCTGCCAAAAAGCGGGGAAGCAACAAATGTACTTATCGTCTTCTTTTTGATAAGAAAACGATCGCGCACAGGCGTTGAGAGGTTTTACAAAAAATGTTCCTTTACCCCCCATGACCACTTGGATGGACAAAACAGTAGCTCAGACAAAAATAATTGCACGTGAATGAGTCACCCTACAATGCGTTGCCACCACCCCGCGTCGGTACAAGTGTGCGCGGCGCTGTAGAAATAGAATTGAGATACTCAAACCAAAACATCCTCTTCTCGCACTGCCAATATTTCAACTGTTTATCTCAACGCGCTGAAATTAGCTTCGTTCACCCGATAATCCACGGGTACATTAACACCTCTGAAACTGGAGGTAAGTTACGTGACGTAACTTACGTCACGCGGAAATGTTTACGGAGGCAACATTTCGGTCGATTGCTACATTCGTACGTTACTGCGACTGTTAGAGCCATGTGGCGGAGTTTAGACCGGTAAATGCGGCGACACCATGCTAAGACCCTACATTTGCGCAACATATTTGAGTTGACTCCTTAACTTAGACTTGTGCAACCTGATTGAAGATGAGCTTTTACTGAGGAACACGTGTTTTCATTTCGTAACTAGTGTAAAGAATGGATTCCCCGCTAGAGCGTAAAGAGGTGTTTAAGTGTGCTGCGTTTTTAATGAGAAACTTCTAAACTGATTGATGAGATTTTAGATTGAATTTCGTAACCTTTTAAATTATCAGGTAGATTTAGCAGTTAGGTGATCCATGATTTAAGTTCGAATTGCTTTCGTAATTCATCGCGTTTTATTGAATGGGATTCAAAATTATAGAAACTGCTCGAACTTAAACGACTTAAATCCCTTACACCCATCTAGCAACGCGTAAATTAAATCAATCTGTCCAATCTTGTCAAATAAACTATTAAAGTTTTATATTTTAACCAAGCACTACTAACTACCACTAAACGCTTGAACACTGAAGTACAGGACTAAGTAAAGAAATAATTTGAAATAGGAACGGATCTCTTATCAAAATGAATAATTTTTCCTTTGTTTTTTACGCACGCATGCAAATATACCTGTTATATGGAATGAAAAGATGAAAATTATTATAATTGTTATGATTATGATTGTGAACTTGTTTTTTTTCATGTCAGCCTAGCCTAGTATCTATATTTAGCTGAAAATAATAAAAAAACCTTGTTTAAAACTACACGTTCATGCTCTCATGAACATGTACTTTTGAACAAGGTTTTTAATTATTTTCAGCTATATATAGATACTAGGCTATCTCTCAAGTAAATTTGAGGGATGTAATCGTAAAACGTCCTAATTCAATGAAAATCATTACCACCCATTTAAAGAACGCGGGGATGGAAATACTCAAACGACTTTGTACACTTATAAACAAAGGTAAACACAATCCAGTGTAATAAAGAGGCGGAGTTAAGGTCAGTGGTTGCTAATGAAAGATGGCAGAAATAGCCTCGTTGGCGGACTCAGACGTTTGTATCGGTTTCAGCCGACGCTATTTGTGAGTTAACTAACCTTTGATAGTCTGACAGATTTGTCGTGGAAAAGAAGAAAAAGGTCGCACACTACATGTTAGACCTTCAGAAGTGTGATAGAAACATAATGACATTGTTTTGTTGATGACATGAAAGTCAGAACTTTCATCGGATTGGTAAAATCAACACATTTCTGGGGGCATAATTTACTCATCTGTCATTTATTTTAGTAATGACAGAATTCTTTGTTTGAAGTTCATTGTTGGTGATGGTGATTTTACATTTTGATTAGGATTTTTGCGGACATTTGCCATCACTGATTAGTAAAAAACAAGTTTCACGACGTTTCGGGATCTGGAATCTGATCCCGTCTTCAGGTGGAAGAAAACCTAGAACATAACAAGATTAGTAACACATAGCCAGGAAAACCTGGACAAAAACACAGCTAAAACAGAGAACTGTAAAAGCAGTCACGAAAACACTAAGCTGAAAAGAAAAACAATAACACAAATTAACACAGGAATCACAAGTATCAAGAATCACCAGACAGAGAGAGCACGTCCACACCCAATCAGAGCAGAGCTGAGACTGGTGGGAGGAAGGAAATGGCGGCGGCGGCCACAGCCAACCAAATCACGGCGCGCTACCCGTGGCAAAAACCTGAAACAGAGACATGTGATATGCAAATTTCGTGTGTTTGTTTGTGTTTTTTTTTAGTTAATTTTAAACCTGATTTTGCCCCTTGGCCTTGCTACGGGTTAACATGTTGTGAGAATTTTGAGCAGAATTGTTGTGCTTTTACTAATCAGTGATGGCAAATGTCCGCAAAAATCCAAATCAAAATATGTAGCATTACGTTCCACGAGCACGTCCACACCCAATCAGAGCTGAGCTGAGACTGGTGGGAGGAAAGCAAATGGCAGCGGCGACAGAATGCTCTGTTGCTTCCATGAACGAGAGCTTATCTTCACCAAATTAGTTATCCGTGTATGATGACTACATGCGCCACGCCCGGAATGGCAGTGTGGGAGGGGGGAATTTAAGACTGCAGAATTGTGGGGGTTATCAATTATCAACAACAGGCAAGAAAGTGAGGCAAAGTTTCAAGAAAATTGTTGAAATGGCAATGTTCATCCAGAAAACGCCATGATGATGTTTAAAGAGTAATCAAAACTAGTTGCAGTAATTACAGTACGCCGGAGGCTGAACAACTGAAAATGAAATTTAAAAAGAGGCCGAGGGCCTATTAGGGAGCAAAAAAAAATTAGGGAGCTAAAGAACTCCATAAAATAGTTTGAAAATGGTGGATATGGTCATTGTGATAATCATAATAATGGAAATACAGCCAGAGCTCCATGAAATTTTATAGAGTCTGAAGCTGAAGCTCCTGGTGATCTTTCATCAGAGTGAAGTTTGAAAAACTTATTAGAATGTTCAGTTACAAACAAGAACCCTTTGGAATTAAGAGGTACATATGTAAAGATGTGTATCTCACAGTCTCTCTTCCCATCTTTCAAAATGTTGGTAAAATCGTGTTTTTTCCCCGCTCTTAATATGCTTCAAGAGATAAAACCAGGACAATTGACCTTTAATCTTTAATCTTGAAAACTAAAAGGTGGTTAAATTGCGAACTCGTTTTATACAATACAACTTTGTAAATGAAAGTACAAGTCAATATTTCAATATAGTACTGTGGCATTAATTTTCTCTGACCACCAAAGTCAAAGTCACCAGATTTTGATATTGCCATCCGTGGCAATTATCATACCACATTATCAGTGCTACAGTTTACAGTATTTCGAAAATAAAGAATTTGACTTTGAACAACTACGCTTGCACAAGAATACGTTTGCCTTAACCTCCTCTTTGGAAACTAAGTATGACTTCGTTCTCCTGGATTATTTAGTGGCTAGAGAAATATTTCAGGCAAGTTGGGCCAAATATGTTTTATAATTCTTCAGTACTGCGCATCAAGATTACACGACTGTGCTCGGTACAGAACTGACAAGCCTTAATCAAGATTTATCTCGATCTGACCTACATCTTGTGCACATAGCACCACTTTAATTCATAAATGTGGTTCTTTATTGTAAAGACAAGGAACATTGTATGGTGCAGCAACCAGTAGGACCTTGTACAGGGTAACAGTCACAGTACAGAGGCCATGAAGGAATGTTGGCTTGGCTGTGTGGCTGGGGTCCAGGGAGCAGTAAACACCACCCCCCCGCCCCCCCGCCTCCGTGCCCCCATAAGTACACTGTGGTACAGTGTCTTCTTCCGGATACAAACACCTCAAAGAAATCAACGATGGTGTTGAGGTCTTTGCGCCGATGTCAAATACTACAGGTGAGATGTGGTCCTTCGGGCTGCACTGATTCATTTTTACTTAGGAGCGTTTTCAACACCAGTCACCATTTCACCATTCACCATTGGTGTTTACGGTCTCGCCATTTTCCAACTGCTACTAGCCTCCGCATTGTTCTCTCTGGGGACCCACCCCCGAGTCCTCCTAGAAGCAAAGCCTCCCTCCAAATTCCAAGAAACCCTAACCCCGCTAATCATCCCATACATTCTGGAACCTCTGAATAAGCCGGAGAGAGCAATGCGGAGATTAAAGGCCGACTCAAATAAGTTGAGGCAGGCTACCTGACCGGAGCGGTTGGCCAAGGCAATGGCCGGGCCGACCCGGCGAGTTAATCCCATTGTCCTAGGTGGTTTGGCCATTGTCCTGGTCAACCCTTTCTGTTAGGTGGCTTGCCTCAACTTCAGTTGAGACGGCCTTTAGTAGCATAGTTGAAAATAGCGAGACCCTGAAAGCGCTACTGCGGAAAAACATCAGTGCAGCCTGACGGACCTCATCTCACATGTAGTACCTCATGTAATTACTAGCTCTTTACCAACCAAGGAAAATTATTTGACTGAAACATTGTGTAATCTGTAACCTGTAAACTCAAGAAGACCTTATTTGCCATCACATAGGCTTGTGCTATTTTCATTTTTCCCCAGTTTATTTATTTGGAGAGACGAAAAAGTCATTTTGTCTTGGTGGTGGTCCTGATCACTCTAGGATCGATGGCTTACGGCTTGAATATGTTTGAGAATGATGGTGTTTATATGCAACTTGATAGTTTTATTTGTCTGGGACCTTAGCAAAAAAACTAAAGCAATGGATGGCCAACTAGGCTTACGCTTGGAACACAACTAACTATGGCCATTATATGGTTTTGAAGCTATAAATTTAATTAATTTCCAAAAACAAATTTTTATCGAAAACTGCAAATGAAAGTGTACATTTTAAGTACACAAAAAGTGAGCATGATAATATTAACATTTTTATTAAATGATAAAATGAAAATTAAAGGTCACTGAAAGAAATCGGCATTCAAAGTTGGTGTTCCGCCAAGCCCCTGAGCCAAGTCTGCTGTGGTCAGTAAAGTTGTTCTTCCAAACCTCGGTCAATCGATACAAGCTCTCAGTGAAAGCTCCCTTTATTTGTATCGAGAATTTGTATGATCATCCCTCTGAAGTAACAGAAAACATTCCTGGGGCTATGTTATATACTTGAGTTGTGTTGAGAGTACTTTTGTGGTTTAAAATAGGTACTCTCCAGCTGTTGATTCACTAAGGCACAGCTCTAAAACCAGGTAGACCAATAAAAATAACTCTCTCCTCGATAAACTCTGTTCCAGCTAAAACCTTATCTCCCCCCGTGGAATCCTAACTGGCTTTTGCTAGTGTAGGTATCAGGCTGGATTTTGCACTGGATGCAGTAACAGAAGCTGTCTCAATTGGAGGCAGTAATATAGGTGTTTTCAGTGTTTTCAGTGAACAACTTCAGTTACCCACCAGGGGAGGCTTGGTTTGACGGCAGGGTGGGTGAGGGTGTACTGGCGACCAAGGTGTGGGTCACTTATCCCTTGACACCCACATCCATTGGATAAAAGATATATCATATATATGTTTTGCCCACACAGTGTAAGCTTGGCAGAACCTATTCCGTCTTTGATTTTCCTTTTGCTTCCCCTTATCAGTGGACTACAGGATTAGGGCCTAATTAAGGGAAAGGTAAAACCTCCTTTCCTTTCCCGTAGCTGTACTAAAAGACAAAAAACTGGCTGAAATACTCTAACAGAATATTCCTGTGGGGTGCCCAAGCCTCCTATTCCCCTACAACAACAACAAAAACAAAATTAACAACAACAACAACAACAACAACAAAACCTTGTCATTTATTAACCTCGAGTGTGTCATGTTCCAGAGGCATTGATGTATACTCTTACCTTCGGCAATAGTCAAAATCGGATGTAAACGCAAGATTACACGTTTCGTTGCAAAAGCAACATTATCACAACTTCGCAACGCCGCGCGCCGTCAAAAATTAACAACACGAAGTTTCTTTTGCAGTGAAACATGTAAGCTTGTGTTTACATCCGATTTTGGACTATTGCCGAGGGTAAGAAAATCTATTATTGTCTTTAAATAGTCCAGGGGCACTCAATGTGAATTTTGATTCCAGAGGCAAGTTCGGGACGGTGTACCGGTGCCGCGAGAAGAGCACGGGGCTGACGTTGGCAGCCAAGTTCGTGGGGATTGCGCGGCGCGAGGACAGACGCAACGTGGAGCGCGAGGTGGACATCATGCGCGCGCTGCAGCACCCGCGCGTCATCCAGCTGTACGACGCCTTCGAGGCCAGCAACGTCATGTGCGTCGTGCAGGAGCTGTGAGTATGCACTCTCTTAAGCAGAACTTAGGCCTGGTTTGCACGACGACCAGACAATAGGACGGCAGAAAAAATTCTTTTGTTCTCTTTTGTTTAAAGGTGTTACTGTCCACAGGTCGTCGTGAAAACCAGGCCTCAGACTGTTAGACTTTGGAGGAATGGAAGCCACAGCATTGCCAGATAGGGACTAGGGTGGGTCGAAAAAAGAAAATTTTGGAATTTTGAATCATAATAGGTCTCAAAAGTTGCGTAACAGCATGTAGAATAGAAGTGTAGGAAACATGCTATAGTACTTCTAAACCATTGAACAGTTTTGGGAGGGGGAGAGTTGAAGTTTATAGTATTTAATACATTTTCAGTAGGGTAAGATAACATTATACTTGGAAATTCCAAATTTTAATCGGTTCTCTTCAATAAGTGATAACGCTATCAGGAGATACCTGAGGTTCTTGTCAAAAACAGACCTGAACTGTATACAATGGTATAAAATAGTATAATATTAAGTAATAGCTTTATGAGAATTATTAATTTTGGTAGAATATTCCATCTGACAAAATCAAAATTTTTAAGGCAGACACCTCGTACTTCCAACATGGTCGAATTACAACGGGGAAGTAGAATTTTATTTATGCAAATCCTCTAGAGTATTGCTGATGTCTACAGTTGGGGTATAATGAATGTGTTAGAGATACCCAATATTCCTTTGCATTACATGCTACTCTATTGTAGGATTTATTTGTGAGGACAAGAATGACTACAAGATGTCATTAAAAAGATGTCCAGATAAAAGCTTCAGTTTAATCTGTATTTTTAATTATTTCCTAAATATGATTTTAAAATAATAAATTAATTTTTCTAGGATTGAAGGAGGAGAGCTGTTTGACAGGGTGATCGGTGATGATTTCATCTTGACGGAAAAGTCGTGTACAGTATTCGTACGGCAAATCTGTGAAGGAGTAGCCTTTATACATTCGAAAAATATTCTTCACCTTGATTTAAAGGTATGTTTAATGAACAATTTCTTTTATTAGCAATATGGAAAATCTTGAAGTGTTGAAAGTCTTCCAGTTTATAGAAAAGATTGTTTCTGCATATTTTTTATGCAGAAATTAATTTTACTTTAAACTCATGAATTAAATTTTTTCTGCTAGAAGCCTAAGAACATTTAAAATAAAGATCCAGGGCAAAGGTCCATTTTTACTCTGACTGGCATTGTCTTAAGCAACCAGCACTATTGCTAATCATAAGCAATTAAAATGATAGAATGATGCTTTTAGTGATAATTTGGTTTTGGGAGACAAACCCTGGGTTTTGAGCGGCGCCTTGACATGATAGGTGAAAGTTGTTCCCGAAGTTGCAGACACAATGCAGCAGTCCATTATTGAGGTACATTTCTACACACATTTGCTGGCATCTACACTCATTCGCAGGCATCTATACTCATTCGCTGGCATCTACACTCATTCGCTGGTATCTACACTCATTCGCTGCAATCTACTCTCATTCACTGGCATCTACACTCATTCGCTGGCATCTACACTCATTCACTGACATCTACACTCATTCCCTGGCATTTACACCCATTCGCTGGCATCTACACTCATTCGTGATGCAAATGCGTGTCAGCATGCGCCTCCCTAACGGACTGCTGCATTGCGTCCGAAACTTCGGCATATACTTCCATCTGATCACCATCGTGGTCACTCCTGGTAAAATCCAGGATTTGTTTGATGTGTTTTTGGACCACAGAAGCTTGTCACAATGCATTACTCGCAAATGACCATTTATTCTGCTGTAGCCAGAAAACATCTTGTGCCTCACAAAAACGGGCAACCGTATCAAGATCATCGACTTCGGCCTGGCTCGCCAGTTCGACCCGACTAAGAAGCTGCAGGTTCTGTTCGGGACGCCGGAGTTTGTGGCTCCGGAAGTCGTCAACTTCGACTCAATCGGCTTTGGGACAGACATGTGGAGCGTGGGCGTCATCTGTTACGTTCTGTGAGTAACCATTGGGTCAATCCAACTCAATAAATTCAAAGTAAAAAGCACAATCAACAAAGTATTATTTGTATTGTCATTTTTTTGGTGGTTAATGAATCTTCAATTATTAATGTTTAAGAATGTGTAATCTAACGAGTTGTGAAGGCATGTTGGTTTATCTATCCAAATTCTTATTCGGCCGTTGCCCTGCAGAGTTGAGATAAGAGGACATGGAAATTTAACTTTTATTTTATTTTCTTAATATCAACTAAAATCTAAGATGCCCCCTTAAATTAATTACTCCTTTGCTAATTCAAAAGTGGCATATGTAAATTGAAATATTATTAATAAACAATGTTGAACTGACCGAATCCTGTAACCTCTTTAAATCTGGAAACAGTTAAATAGTAATTATATAATAATCAAAACTGCAAAACATTACATATGGTTTGAATATTCCCGTTTTACAATCTTGACAAACCTTTTTTAATGAACTTCCTTTGGATTTAAATAAAAGCTTAATGGTCGCTTTATCAACCAGAACAATCACATCCATTCAATTAATTCTATTGTATTCAGGAGTTTTTAATGTAAATAAGTTGGTGCATAATGGAATACTTAATTAAATTTTTCTATGTCTGCCTGACACAACTTTCTGTCACATAGCCGAAAGACTGTTTTGACTCCGATGTCACAAATCGGGGGGTTCACGTGATCATTTACTTCATTGACTTCACCGCAATCCAATTTAAGAACACTGTAATTAGTCAATAACATTATTAATTGTTTTTAGCCAATTTCCTCTATTGGAAAGAAGCTGTTACCGTAATGCTCATGGTAAGACCTAAGCCACAGACCATGATAACTTTTCGTTTTGGGGCCCCCAGCAGCAAAAAACACCATTTTTAAAAATTTATATATATATATATATATATTTATATATATATATATTTATATATATATATATTTGTCTGTTAATATGATAGCGGCCGTAAATATGGTCCAATATTAGTGAAATTTGGTACAGATGTGTAGAGTGGTAATCACTCAGACGAATTCGTGAACCAACCTGATCGGAACACTGGAAGGGGGGGGTAAAGGGGGATAAGCCCCCTAAAATGGGTTTTTTGAGTTTTTACACAGAAAAATAAAAATAATCTAATTTTTGTTTGCACCGTTGAATTCAGCTTAAAATTTTGTATTTTGAATCACTGCTCTATGTCCTTTGGTTACTGAGATATTGAAAGTGGTAAACACAGAACATTGTCCTTATGCTGAATTTTATTCCTCTGAAAATTATGCTGAATATGCTAAATTTTATTCCTCGACATATCTTGATAAAACTTGGTACTGTATATGGTTTCTTACAGCTCAAATCCACTGGATATTAAGATGAAACCGCCAAATTTGTCCATACCTGCTGCAGCAGGCCTGCATACTCATTCCCCATGTTATTCTTATGGAGGAAATAAAAAATTGTCATGTATCGCTTGTTGTATTGAAATGTGATTATATGCATCAGAAATTCGCTGAGTACGCAGGTCTGCTGCAATGCGGGAATTATATAATTTTTATATTAATCTTCCAAAAAAATTGATTTAAAGCAATAATAAAATGCTTACTTTCCCAGGTTGTCAGGGTTGTCACCGTTCATGGGGGAGACAGACGTGGAAACAATGGCGAACGTGACAATCGCTCAGTACGACTTTGACGACGAAGCTTTCGATGACATATCTGAAGACGCAAAAGACTTCATCAGGAAACTTCTCGTCAAAAATCGAGAGTAAGTGCAATTTACTTATTAGTTTACTATGTACATGGATAACGAAATTGAAAAGGACTTGCTTAACATTGTTATTATGTAAATTCCCTCAGAGTAACACTTGCTTAGTATAGAATAGGGAATGCTGATGAATAATACAATTAAAATTAGTAAAATTAGTCTGTAATAGGAAATAGATTTTTTTATAAAAAATACCCGCTTCCTGTAAATGCTTGTAACTTCTGGTTTAGGGGTCTGGTATGGGTGGTTTTTAAAGATTTTTTCTTAAAATGAGTGACTGAAGTATAATGCACTTTGATACATATCACTCAAACAATATTTTACTGTTCAAATTGAATAATAAGTTAACTTCTAATATTCTTAAACAGCTTGCAATTTTGAAATTTGTAAACAGATTATTTAAAAAGATAATATATTTAAAAAATTGCATTAAATTGCTATAATGCATTTTATGTTCCCACAGTAAAATTACTGAAAAACCTTACTTTATTTTTATTTTTGCATTAACAAATTGTAACCAACAAGAGGAAAAATATTTTATTTTTGTTAGTTTGATGGACTATAATCAAAAAAAGTAAATGGACCACGATTGAAAATGAGCCTGCTAAGGTAGAACAAAGACCCAGAATAAGCTTCTGCTTGCTTTTTTTGCTTAGAGTAGACCATTATCAAGGTTTTGCTAGCTTTTTCCTCATTCAGATCTGTAGTAAGCTTTTTTTGCTTGGGTAGTTCAGTTCTTTGCTTTCTAATTTACGTTTTGCTTGAGGCTTTTTATTTCAACATGATTATATAGCTTTGCTCTATGTGTGTTATATTAAAATTGAGGTATAATTCAAGTTGATATACAAACAAAAATATTAAGAATTGTTTAGTTTTTTTTAGAAAATTTAGGGAATATGTTGGAAAATTTAGGAACAATAGTCTTGACAACTTACATTAGGTTTGATTGTGTGATATACATTGACATTCTCAAAACAAATTTACTAACAAAGTTTAGCTGTAAAATTTACTTTACAGAACATAAAATAAATATAATAATATCACACGGATCCTACAAATTTCAATCCCCTGTTTTACTTCACATCTGATATTTCAAATGACGTAGCATACCTTCCATGGGCGTAATTTCAGCATTTCGATTGAGGGTGCAAGATCTTCTAGGTCATTGCCTCATCCTGATTTGACTGCATACACCAAATATACCCCCCCCCCCCCTTTTGCACTAGCAGTTCGTACTGAAGAATATGGGTTGGTACTTTGGTATTATACGGAGGCCACCCTTATACAGCGCTCTGCGGAGCGGCGGTTATGTTCGGTCAGATTATCATAAATATATTAGTAGGGCTTTCCTCGTTTCGTTACGAATCGAACGATACCAGATGAGTCATACTTTTACCCGCCAAATACCCTTGAAATAGGCCAAGGTCAGGTCGTTGATCAGAGCGCACGCATCAACTGTCAAGGGATTTAGCAGGCGAAAGTATGACTCATCTGGTATCGTTCGTTTCATAACGAAACAAGGAAAGTGTTACTAACATATTTATGATAACCTAACTTAACATAACCGCCGCAGCGCGCTTATTAAAAAAAATCTCAAAAAATAGTGGACTCCGTATAATACCAAAGTATCTATGGGGTAAATACTCTGCCGATCCATTTTAGTTTCTTTATATCTAACTAGCTAAAGTTAATATCCAACCACGATATCACAACACAATGTGAACTTGTAATCACCATTCACTTCACTCAATAATTAATCGTACTATTTGTAAAACTGCCTCACCGCAGTCAAAGCAGGCACACCAACTGTGCTTCATACGACTGGCGATTGACTGTTGCTATACTCTTATCTCTAACGTCAAGGGTTGCATTACACAGGATTTGGCGTTTTA
The DNA here is from genome assembly GCA_035578135.1 of Flexamia atlantica. Lineage (NCBI taxonomy): Eukaryota > Metazoa > Arthropoda > Insecta > Hemiptera > Cicadellidae > Flexamia > Flexamia atlantica. The sequence continues at coordinate 7,892,684 of JAQJVK010000020.1, forward strand.
CCCCCCCAAATCCATTGATTATCCTCACTTTTACCCGGTTTTTCGGCACTAATCCCTGCAAAATCCCACCCAAGTACCAAAATCCGGGTAGTTAGCCGAAAAACAACCTTATGACTTTAAAAACACCCAAACCCGGACTTTTTCTCACCTTACATGGACATTGAATATTTACAAAGCAAATCACAATTCAAAAATCACCGAAATTACCCGTTTTTTATGTATTTAGGATGCCGGGTAAATCCCCGCAGCTCAAGACTAAAATCCTCGATTTTTCTTAATCATGTTAATTAAGTCCCCGAACGGCCAACAAAATACCCGCAAACTGGGCTATTACCCAGTTTCTGGTAAAACTGGAACAAAATAACCAATACAACAAAACAAATTACATAGTACCAACTTTCGTTCGAAAAATAAAATATCTAGAGTTCCAAAAATCCTTGTACCTCGTCAAAAATCCCCGATTTCACCCATTTTTTTAATATCCAGGTTGATGAGTAAATTTCCTCAACCCAAGTCTTAAATCCCCGATTATACCCGGTCTTTTCTTAACCACTGCCAAAACTCCGCACGGCCTCCAAAATACCCGAAAACAGGGTAAAAATACCCGGTTTTGGCAACATTGCTAACGACTGTGTCAGACCGGAGCAACAGACCCTGTTTGACACTATGGGCGCGTTCAGCCGCAGTCACCGGTGGATAACCGATTACCATAGTCACTAATAGGCAAATCCACCGCATCTTGACAATCAACAATGTCCGGTTACTTACCGAATCCACCGTAAACACAACATCGGTGGATGCACAACAATGATCGGTAGATGGTACGTCCACCACTACCGTTCACTTATTATAGGTTAGTATATTACCCACTGGTGGAATGCGGCTGAACGCGCCCACTGTCTTCTGGGCCCGATGTCAGACAGGGTTGCCAGTCCATTGTCAACCGCCCTTCAAAATAACTTAACACATTGATTCAAGGGATGGCTTACATAGCAAACTTGAATATATGACGATGGTAATCCTGATGAAATGGTTAGGTAAATAAACAGTACTTTTAACTGTTGCGTATGGTTATGATGATTTTTTTGTAATTTTCCTTTATTCGCTGGTTCAACATTCCTCACAAAACCTATATCCCGCTTAAAAAATCATGCCCCCAAAAATTTTGATGTCGCAAATTGCGCCATGCCCCCCCTTCTGGGCACCCCTGGTGAACAGTGTCTTATGACAGGCAACTTACACTGGCTCTGAGCAGCACTACAGAGTTTAGAGGCTGGCCATCCTGGGAGCGTCAGTTCATTGATGGGCGTGTCGTTTGGCGTGGGAGTGGGTTCTCGTCGACCGGCGCGCCATAGTGGATAGCGTGTACGTCTGTATTCGTTCGCTAAATGTATCCTTGCAAATTTGCAATCGGAATTCAAACAAGACTACGCCACCAGCATATTTTTACGGCATATGGACAAGACTCATATCAATGAAAAATTTATGTCAATAATAATTTAATTTTACAACTTGAAAAAACATGATCAACATGGTCAATTTTAATCATTTATACCTAACAATTAAATTTAATTTTCAAATTTTCGGGGGGGCAACCGCCCCCCCCCTTGCCCCCCCTAAATTACGCCTATGATACCTTCTCCGCCGTGCTTATCAACCTCAAAATTCAAATTCCTTGGACAGGCACACCAATGGTTCTTAGGCTTCCTTCCTACCCCTTCATCCAAGAAGCTGGAATCTGTAAATATTTTCTGATCTCATCCCTTCAACATTGATGACAATTCCCCTTGCATCACTTTAACCCTCCTATAAATCTAGCAATCTCACTATCAATCAATCAATCGATCAATATATTCTTTATTCATTCAATATACGTAAGATACATAAATGGCGTCATGATTCTTAATAATAATCTAAAACTAAATAAAACTAATGCAATACTGTACACACTCATCAAGATCCTGAAACATTATTTACATCATTGGTCAAAAAGTCATGAAAATTGTAAACTCGTTAGCTGATACTGCAATCTGGGTGTTGCTACAACACCCCAAATTGCAGAACCTCCCAAACTCTTTGCAACTACCTCTCCAATAGTAACAGTGCTTATATCCCTAAAAAGCAATCAAAACACGACTCTTTATTACACTTCTAATCTCGCGCCGCTTTTACCGCACCAGATATGACTATTATTTTAAACACCCAATGCCAGCCTTAGGGTAGGGCAGGCAATGGGGACAGGGGCGGCCGCCCAAGGCATCAAGCTTCTGATAGGAGTATTCCTTAGTTTAAAATAGGTAGCATCAAATAATAAAATTAAAATTACAATAAAAAGATACAGAGATATTTAACAAACCATGAAAATGATTACATGTAAAATTAAAACTACAATTTTAAACGCGGCAAAAGGGTAAGCCAAATATGATCTTCACCTTTTAAATTATTTGGTATAGGTGTACGGTTTGTGCGAGGCCTATAGAAAATAATAAGGTGTGAACTACTGGAAGTATTCAAAGTCGAAGTCAATACAGTCCTCACTAGGTATCAAGGGGAAGTAGCAGTGAATTAATGTTCCTTTAGTTTAATATGTTCTATTTGGAAAGGGTATTGCTGGTGAATTACAAAATGTTTCACAGTAGCGTTGGCGTTGCAAGCCACAATCACCCAACTGTAGGAAGAGGAGACCATCTAAAATTTTCAACTTATGACCATGAATTTCCCAACTCTCCTACTGAAATATTCTTATTAATAAGTGCCTCAATTTAATAGTGTTCAACAGTTACTAAATTGGCAGATTTGTAAAAAAATATAGATTTGCGGTCTACAGAGTTGGGAATTGTGTTTCTCTAAACCAAGATACACATGTACTGAAGCAGACAATGTAATGATTTTCACTCTCGGAATCAGGCTCTGCCATTGCGTAGTGTCCTTTGAGAATTTGTGCAGTGGCCTTATGGGAAAAGTATCACTATGAGTTATTATGATGTTTTCCATCACAGGACTACCCTTATACATCATTTACATGTGATAAAGTTTGTGTCTAAAAATTAAGAATACATTGAGTGGGATTGGCGCTGGGGGGGTTATTTGGGATAGGAAGACCTCGCAAACTTTTTTTCCACACTCGCTATGAGGCTGGCACTGTGTCCACCTCTGCTTCAAGAAATCCTGAACCTACTCTGATGTGTAAATAAATAAATAAAATAAATAAAATTGCCTTTATTAGCCAGCATTTCTCTGATACATAAGCTTTTCAGAATAACTTTTGTCTCTCAAAACTAATTAACTAAATAAATCAGTATTTTCGTGACACATGGCTTTCAGTTGAAGCTTAAAACTATCATAAGACAAATATTTTAGACTATCAGGGAGCCCAATATACAATACAGGGCCGAAGTAGGGAAAACTCCTATATACTCTCTGAACTATTCTTTTCTCCCCCTCTCTGCCGATCGAAAAGATACATCCAATCTCACCTGCTTCTAATCTGCTGTATCAAACCTGTCTTGATCCTTGTCCACCTTTACTTGTTTAGTACCCAGATCACTCCACTTCCTTTAAAGACGTCTATAAAGTACTTCAACTGAAAATATCGGGGAGGCTCCAAGATCTCAATGAAAATAGGATAATGTCCGTGGGGCTTTAAAGTTTTAATTTTGACTAACTTTGTAGTTAATCTAAAAATTTTAAATTAACAAATAGACAGTGTATTTTTTACAAAAATAGTACAGAAAAGGTACTACTGTTTTGTATTAGGTAATTTTTTAAGCTTTTCCTACCATTAATAATAACAACCTTGCAAAACGCCCTAACTGGTGTGATAGATCACATAACAACTTAAATTTTTAGTCTACAAGATTTTATTTAGAAACTCCTTACTCCTCATAACTGTAGTATGCGTGCAAAGTGTGGTTAGAAAAGAGATAATATTACTCATTATTTTGATATTGTGGTCTTAAAAAATTACTATTTGGAGCAATTTAGCTGAAAATACAAGTTATCAGTTTTTTTAGAGAGCCCCATTTTTTCCAATAGTCCAACAAATAGAATTAAAACTCTAACAATTTAGCTGAAAACACAAGTTATTAATTTTTTAGAGAGCCCTATTTTTGCAATAGACCAACAAATAGAATTAAAAATCTGGATTATTAGATTATAATGTAGGTTTTGCTTAAGGGGAATGGGAGTGAGTTGAATAACGGTAGGATGACTTTGGGAAGGGGAGAGGCCCAAAAAAATCAAAGATGTAATTTATTGATGGTCCAGCCCATCAAGCAGGATCTAGTGTTGTAAGGTCCTGCAAGCATTCTTCCTGTCTTACTTTACCAACCACCAAAAATAACATCCTGCCACCTCTTAACCTTCAACCGTGAATCACCAACAGAATATTCCCCAACTTAGGTGTGGTGATGCACAGTGGCGTAGGTACGGGGAGAGATCAGGGGGATTTATCCCCCCTTTGGCCTATGGTTTGAAAAAATATACCCTCTCGATATTAAGCTTCTGTCTTTTGGCTTTTGGTTTAGAAGGAAAATATAAACAAATATTGGTTCAAAAACTTGTTTGTAAATAGTAGTAAAAATAACCACCAAACTTACCGATCTCTGGATCGCGAGTAAACGATGGCGCGACGGGAGTATTACTGTGAATGGAGTTAACGACTGCAAAAACAACCGCGCATATACAAATCGTGGGAAATGGCGTTAATAACTTCGCTAATGTCACAAAAAACCGTGAAAGTAAAAAATATAAAATGTAATTTTACCATCTGCAGGCAAGCGATGGGAGTGGGCTTAGTGCGAAAGATAAGAGTGGCCATAAAAACAATGGCGCGAATTTGCCGATAGCAGGAAAGTGACGGGAGTAAATCTTGAAACATTAATTCTGGACCTTAATTATTTTATGCATAAAGGACATTTTATCTAAATCCCTAGATAATCCAAGATTTTCAGAATCCAACAACGTAAATTAGCCTATTAGATAGAATTGGAGTTTCATGACAAGTTTTGTGCCTCTGTATTGCCTAAAAATGCAACTTCAGATTCAAAAACTTTCCGAGGGTGTTCCCTAACACCCCTAAACTAGGAGGCATTATGTATCCTTCCGCCCCCCCCCCCCCCCCCCCCGGTAGTGATATCCCCCCCTTGACAAAGGTCTATCTACACCACTGGTGATGCAGTAGGCACCATAAGGGATCGATAACGTGATAGTTGTGTCATTTTTAAAACCTCAGCACCTGACACACTCCATACCTTTTCCAGCACTGTAGCACAATTAGTTCCTAATAATTTGTAACTAAAGTCATACTGAAGTATTTCCCCTTCCTCACTTACCCTCACCTTTGCAACTGAAGGGGCCAAAGTGCCCTAATGACAACTCATGACCATTTTACGACACTCCTACTCATGTAATACAAAGCAATCTACTTTGTTGGTGTAGAATAAAGAGAGCAGGTCCTAACACAGTTCCCTGAGGGAGTCCTAGCCCAAGTGGGTTTAGGTTATTGTGTCAGTTCTTTTACCTTATATTTATTCCAATCAATACCTATTAGCTTTTTTAACTTAAGACAGGTAGCGAACTATATATATCTGTAGACTCTTAAATCTCTAATTGAGTATTTATTACTCAAAACTTTGCTGTTAAGTATCTCAACATCAATACACAAACATTAATAAAGAAACAACAGAAGTATATTATAAATGTTCATGGCATAAGTATAGTGTTGTGTTGAATATAAAAAAATATATTACGTGAAACTATACAATTTTAGAGCCGATATTAAAACAATTATTAGGTTTTAAAATCCCTGCAGCAACAAAACGTAACAAATATCTCTTCTATTGCACTCCACGATTTTCTAGTGTTTTATAATGCAGAGTAAAAATGACTTACAAGATTATTTGGTATTCATTACGATAACATCCATTGATTGACCGAAAGTTCAATAATGCCTTCAAGTGGCCATTTAGATCTGAAGAGTTGAAATCCCTGACAGTTTATCAGTTTGATAATTAATTGTATTCCACCTTAAGGGAAAGAAACTTTATAAAGAAGTTGTATCCACAAAACCTTTTAGAGCAGTATAACTTCAAAAACTGACTTTTTAACTTAAGATTTTGATTTCCATTACTGACTACAGTACACTTTAGCTGTGCATGTTTGAAGTTTTAACACGGTGTTATCAGCTGAGTAAATCATTCTTGACTTTGAAAGCTTTACTGTTCGCTGTTTGTTCCTTGCTATTAACATGGGTCTTTGTCTGCCGTTGCAGAGCGCGGTACTCGGCGGCCGAGTGTCTCTGCCACCCTTGGCTCGCGAGGAGGCCTCCCTTGCAGCCGCTGGGGCTCGACGCTACCAAGGACAACTTGCGAGACACCGTGGAGCGCTGGGGCGAGAGGGAGCCGAGCCCTACGCAGGTCATCGCACACAACCTGCCTCCCACCCCGCCGGCCACGCCAGGAGTCAAACTGGAGCCTGTGGTACTCTCGCAAGAAGTTGCACCTGCCGCTGCAATACCTGCGACTGCAACTCCAGCTGTTCCTGCTGCAAATGTTCCTGCTACAAATGTTCCCTCTGCAAATATTCCTGCTGCAACTGAACCTGAACCTTCACCTGCAACTGTATCAGCTTCAGCTGAATCTGCACCGGCTATTGAACCGATCAAAGAAGAAAAGGAACCACCAACAGTCAAACTTGAAAAACCAGCTGATTCTGAAGACACAGAAATGGTATCTTCAAAGGGATCGAAGAACCCTGGAGATCTACGATCACCTAGTCCTTCCAAACAAGCGAAAATTGATTTGGTTCCTGTAAAGAGTAAAGAGATAAAGGACACGGGTCCGGAAGATAAGAAAGTAAGTACATTCTCTTGGTCCAAGAAACCACCTGGAGTTCAGTCACAAATGAGTCTGCCTGAAGGTAAACCTCCAACAAAAACAAAGAAAGAGTCTGCAGAGTCTGATTCTAAGACTTTCTCAAAATTCCCATTGAAACCTTCTGGATCTTCATCAAATACCGGAAATTTCTTTAATTCCAGGATCCAACAAGGAGGGACTCAAATTAGTATCACTAAGAAAGTACTCAATCCGAGTCCACAACCGAAAATAGCAGGGATAGTGTTAGGACAAACTCATCCTAGAGGGGTTGACAACTCACAGTCAAAATCAACAAAAGAGACTGAGCCCTCAGTAGCCAAACCCAAAGTAATCACTCATAAAATCATTGTCGAAGGGCAAGAGACATCAGGTAATTCCTCCACCACAAAAACTGATGAATCTATCAATGTGGTGAAACCACTGAACATCGATAACAACCAAAGACTGAACCCTTTGTTAAGGAATCTCCAAACAGATCGTTTTGAAAGGAGGTGCTCTGACATTTCCTGTTTCATGCACGATATTGAAAATTCGATCGATGGATCGAGCATTATGAGTGAAATAAAAAAATTGTCAACGAGACTGTTTGAAAGCGACCTGTTAGACGAATCTAATAACAACAGTAGCAGTTTCTTGAGACAGATAGCAAACCGTGGTGTGGCTCCGAGAAGACCGAAGTTTCGGGTGACGAATCTGAACAGAGATGTTCCAATTGGATCACCACCGCCCGCGACGAACATGACTTACTTCATCCCTCCGAATCCTCTCAGCCCGGAGTCTTGCCAGACCCACTCGGCACCTCAGACACCGAGAAGTTCCCCCGAGAGGATCACCGAGCCCCTGAACAAGGACGTGATCCTCAGGTTGTTCGACAAACTGGAAGGTCATTCTGGAACTTCATCCGAGGCTATTTCTCGCCACTCCAGACATCGATCCAGTGAGAAACAGACCAAAGTTACCTCGATATCTTCTAAGTAAAAATGTTGTATGATCAAAATATTTGTGATATTCAGTCAAAAGTCAAACATGGCTGTGCATAACAGTTATCTTAATTAAAGTTCACTGATATTTATGAAGCACCGGAACAAGATAGTTTGAGTTTTGAAGTAATATTTGTTTTTTTTTTTAGTTAGACACAATATTTGTCCTTTTATACACTTCTTTTAACCGTTAAAGTTCCAGTTAAAATTGTTGTTATCTTAGGAGTATATTTACACTACCATTTTGTTACCTAATTAGAAAAAATACTGTTATTTAGAATTGACAATAGTAGGTATAATTGATCTCCTAAGTGTCTCATCCAGATCACAAGATATTGATCAACTAATATTAGAATGGTTTCCAGAAATATATTGATAAGTTTAATGTACATACACAAAACTGATCCTTTTTGAATAATCATGATTTCTAGTCATGAGTCATATTATCATTTGTAAACTACGTTGAGTCACAGAAGATACTGAGTTTAAGTCTGAGAGTTAGTCTTAAAGTTTAAGTAAGCAATTTTATTTATTGTCTTAGAAGATTGTAAGAATATACTCAATTAAAACTGGGGGAAAATGTAATGGTTAATATCAACTATGAACAAAAGGGAGGGAAGTTACAACTAAAACTAAGGCACTGAAGCAGCCGTTTAGGGTACAAACAGGCAAAGAGACGCGGATCGTAGCGGAGAGATTGAGAGAAGTGTAAACCTCATTGTCAGACAGTGTTTGCTGTCTTGAGTGTCTTGAGCAAATGTATCGAAGTCAAAGTTGCATTAACTCTTTTTTCAATACTAACATATAATTCAATTTTACAAAGATCATTGGTTTTCTTGGGGCAGCCAATAAAGAGTAAGAAGTAAATTCATATGATATGGATCAACATGTTTACCAATTTACAGGTTAAAAACAAAATAATAAAGTGACATAAACCTAAAGATGAATAAACTTTTGAGTAAACAGTTTCAACCAATGAATCAATTTATTTTTTTGTTTGTAATGCATACATTATCATTTATCTTTGATACTTGTTGCTGCTAGAGAAAAACAAACTTGACTAATCCAACATAACACTGCCCCATAAGCCAACATGGATTTGTTTTCGATTTGACACACTGTGCTGTGCAATGCTCCACTGTTTTTCTGTTTGTACCCTAACATGTTGAACAATGCACTACAATAATCTTGTGCTTCATAGTTTCAATAATTCTACTTTAGAGGCTTAGTTTGAGTGTTGACAGATTAATGATTAATGCTAATTTAAAAAAAAGTTAATTATACCCACTACCTGAGTGGTATAATACTTTACGACAGTAATTATTCTGTCTATGAAAAGATTGACCAAAGAACAAGAATGCCAAAGAATGATCTTTTCCTTGTAACTTATGTTTCCCTAAATGGTTAAGTGATTACTTACATAAGAATTGCCTCAATCCAGGTTTTTTAAAAAAAAAAGATATAAGTTTTCATCCAAATATTTTAATCGGGAGCAAGAAATTAGGTGGGCAACAAAACTGTTAACTCACCACATTGTCTCCTAAATCTCAAATGAAGAGAGTAAATGAAATGTTTTTGTTAAACCAACAAAACATTGTGTTTTAAGGGCCTTTTCACATGTAATTGTTCGTTTACTCAAAAATATGATGATTATGGTCGATTAACAGTAATTTCTACAGCAGTGCCTCACTCACTGGCCTAATTTGGTGCTCTCGATTATATATGAAATATTAAATGTTAAGATAACCAATAAATTAGTAATCTATTAATTTTAGTAAACTGCTGTAATTTTTAACCATTATTATTTTCTTTAAAAAAACTTGATATATTTTTAATTATTTTAGATTGTTATAGCAAATAAGTGAGCTTAAAAAATTATAATGTAAAAAAATTCACTTTATGTATATAACATTATTATTTTTGAAAAATTCAGCCCCTTCTTACAAGGTAAACTGTCATCAATATTAGCAAATTATATTCAAGACAATATAGAACTGTTAGTACAGTAGAGTCCCGCAAACCCGGACTTCGATAACCCGGAATTCTGGATAACTCGGAAAGCCTGCCAGAGCAATAAAGTGCACTGAGATTCAAGGCCAGAGCACGGTGTGACACATTCAAACAGTTTTGGTTTTTCTTTAAGTTTTTTTGTAACTGATAATGTAGTTTTTGTATTTTTTACTATGCAATGAATAAATGATTTCTTATAGAAATAACAGAAACTGTTCTTATTTTTTCTTACTTTTACTTATTTCCCGATAACTCGGAATTTTCACAAACAAAAACACCGTTCGGTCCACATTAGTCCGGGTTTGCGGGACTCTACTGTAGTAACAAACTTAAGAGTTTAGTTCACCAGATTAGTTTCTTTTATATAATCCAGGAATCACCCACCCACCATCCCCTCAGTATTATTTTCTCAAGTTTTTTTTCATTGTTTTGTACTCTTGGTTGTTGTTGACTTATTTATTACTTCCCAGTTTATACGTATTTATATTTATTGTAATTTCTCAAGTTAGTTAATTACTAAACAAACTAATTTTATTCTGAAAAAATAGTTTTTTGCAATTTTTTGGTTTGTGAATAAATAAATAAGTAACTCAGCTATTTTGATAGTTTACAATTTATTGCCTGTGAGAAAACATTCTGTCAAAGTGATTTTTAAATATTAAAAAAAATTTACTTCAACCCTTAACATTTTCACATGTTCCTTTACTCTTTGATTCCTACTTAAGGTTTGAGAATTTATAGCATATTAATCAAAGCACTTGAAATGCTTAAAGAGGAACACAACACGAAAGAAGATGGAGTACATGTCCTTAAAATTTTTATCTCCAGTCCTTCCATACTATCATGTCTTTTTAAAAGTTTATTTGAAAATACCTTTAGCACTAACAAAAATAAGAGAATGTTATCAATATCTCAGAATAAATCATACATTCTTATGATAGAAGCACTCACATAAGAGGTTTTCGTTATAATTATAAATTGTATTTTTTAGTTTGTAAACTACTGTAAATTTGTAATAAATGTATATTTTGAATTGTTGATGGTTGTTTTTTGTCCATTATTTTATTTATATGGTATCTATTTACTATATAAATAGATACCAGATCGCAAAGATCATAGCGGGATCATACCAGGTCGCTTTACTAGGTTGCAAGGATCTAGCGTGATAAGTTCAAACCTCTTTTATATAGCCTATAATAAAACTACCTTCATCAATTTATTTTTCATATCAAATATGAAAAACTCCAACAAATATTTACAGATTTGACGATTTTGTAGTCTACACGTAATGCAATAAGGAAAAAATATCGATACTTTTTCATTTTGACCAACCATTAATTAAAACTGTGTGTACAATAATAATTTGTGGCATCTTACTCTTTCTCAACTGATACTACATTACAATACTTCTATTTGTATAAGTACATTTTGGGCAGGAAGATTGACAATATTTTAACCAGATTACAAAATTCGATAAATTAAAAAACAAGTAATGGTTTGGAGAGTATTCTTTACCAAACTAAGTGCCAATGAGTCATAGTATTGTTTGTACGGTCAACTGTCACCCACTGAGATGTTTCGAAGCAACTGCGTAAAAGAGCCTTCCAGTTCAAAACAGACAACTGGACCCGAGTTAATTTGTGAGGATATTGTAAAAAAAAACTCAGACACATCCTTCATTTTCCAATTGGTTGAAACTAGGGTAAGGCAATATTACGTTCTGCTTGGATAAGTAACAAAATTTATCATTAAGTCAAAAACAAAAAAAATCTTAAGATCAGTGCGCATTTTAAAGCACTCAATTTTGACGAAGAGACCATCTATGAAGGATTGAAACTGTACACATCCTTTACAGCTGAAATCACACTAACAACTTTTTGAACTTGAGGGCTGGAATTATATTACTTACCAGTCCAGTAAGTACAGTATTACTGGACGAGCATGATAGTTCCTGTGCGAGCCCAAGGCGAGTGTGGGATTTTCGCATGTACGGTAAAACTTACCGAGCGTGTGAAGTACGATACTTTACAAAAACATATTAGCGAATTTCCTTAAAGGAATAAGCTATTACGGTAGTACTCATGGTAAGACCTAAGTCCGAGACCATGTTAACTTTTCATTTTGGGCCTCCCAGAAGCAAAAAACACCATTCGTTTGAATTTTTTTCCATTTATTTTTAAGTCTGTTAACACGATAGCCGCCGTAAATATGGTCCGATCTTAATGAAATTTGGTACAGACGTGTAAAGTGATAATCACTCGGACGAATTCGTGAACCAGCCCGATCGGACGACCGAAAGGGGGGGTAAAGGGGGATAAACCCCCCAAAAATAGGTTTTTTGAGTTTTTCACAAGTGAAAAATTTGTTAAATTTTTGTTGGCACCATTGAATTCAGCTCAAAAAAACAAACAATTTAGTATTTTTAATCACTGCTCTATGTAATTGGTTACCGAGATATTGAAAGTGGTAAACACAGTACATTGTCTCAATGTTAACCTTATGGGAAATAAGTAAAATTCTATATCTCGCTTATTTCTCAACATATCTTTATAAAACTTGGTAAATGACTTCTTCTACTTCAGATCTACTAAATATTGAATTAAAACCAACCAGTTTAAACATACCTGTAGCAGCAAACCTGCATACTCATTCCCCATGTTATTCTTATGGAGCTTTCAAAAACAAGTCATATCTCGCTATGTTGGATTGAAATATGTTGTTTTGCACTTGAAATTCGCTGAGTATGCAGGTCTGCTGCAACGGGGGTATTTTTAATTATTACGTATTCCTTACATAAACTATTATGTTCCTCAATTCTTCAAACCTAGCCTAGCAAACATTTGCTACTGCTACCAGTGCTGCCACTACATTCCTCTGAAATAACCAATAAACATGCATTAAACGTCGGTTTTGTTGCAATCAGCTGATTGTTTACTTCCGCTAGTTTCATTTCCAAGTGCACGGTAAAGTTATGTGATGTTTCTGTGTAGTATGATGTAAAGAGTTTTATTTACAACTTTTTTTCTAGTGAAAGAATGACTCCCGCAGAGACGATGAAGCACGTTTGGTTGGACAAAGCGGCAGAAGTGCGTCTGGACAAGACAAACCTCAAGCGTTACGTCATCAAGCGGCGATGGATCAAAGCGGTAAACACAATCATCGCACTTCGCAGGATGGGAGCTAAACTCGACTTTTAAACTTCTTCTGGAGTTTATTTCACCACATTTTTTACCTCAACCTCTGTTGGATCAACATTTGGTTGTTTTACACTAGACACTATCGAGGAATTCTTATCAATAGCTTTAACACCGACCCAAATCATGTTACCAGAACAAACATGGGTCAACTGATTGCCATGGAATCACAAATTTTAGTTGATTATCTTTAATGCTCTTTTATGGAGGTCAAAAACTTCACTAGGGAAGTATTTTCAGTTGATTTTTTTTCATTAATTTCATAGACTTTCAGAAACTTGAATTTTATGAAAAGGTTTTTGGTCAGTTTATGTAACCAGGCAAGTTTTTGAAATGTTGATTTATTCCTGACTCACATGAGTCTCTCGATCTTGATCTCAGTGACAGTTCTAAGTTTCTTATCGTACAGTTGACTCACTATTACCCAAGCCCTTCAGGACCAAGGCCTGTCCGAATATTGGGTTTTCCGGTTAAACCAACATTTCCTTTGATAAATCCACACATTAAATATTTCCCATGGGAATTGTCGATATCGTCCCTCGGTCACAAAAACAAACTAATTTTACTTAAATTGAAGGGAGCATAGTATTTTCTCACGTCATTACTGGAATTACACAAGAATCGTCAATAAACTTCCGACCATTTCCTGCTGATCCTGTCCGGTTAAAAAGATGTTACTTCCGCCGAAAATAGTCTGGCTGAACCGATCCGATTAAAAGGTGTCAGGGTAAGAGGGAGTCTACTCTCCAAAGAGCCAATGTTGTACAAGGGCTATCCAAAAAGTAACAAGACGTTTTACCGCTACATCTAGCTCTCTTTCACCACCCATGCAACCAAAAACTCAGCTCCCAGCCGTAATGTGAGCCAAGTGTCGCTGCCGACAGGTCACTTATTTAAATTGTGTTGCTCATAAAAGACCCCACCAAATATAAGCAAACTGATGAAGTGTTTTTGGGCCAAACTTGCTAACTCAATGTTGATTTTTTATGTATAAAGGAGAAACAATATACTTTGAACCAATTGCGAGCTCCTTCAACGGCTCAAAATGCCATAAAAAACTATCGACTGAACTTCGCCACTTGAGTGAGACATTTTTGGACAAGCCCTCATAACCTTAAACTGGCCTAAAGGGATTACCTTCTCTTTTAAAATTTAATGGAATTTTTAGGAAGGACAGTGTTTGCAAACGATAAAGAACTAATAGCCAATTAATCGGTTCATTGTGTTTGGCGTGATTTTTAGTGAGTATTGAAATTTGAAACGCTGTGAAATTGAAATATGTTTTTGGAGGGCAGCGAAGCTCGGCTCACTGTGGCTAGGAGTGAAGCTTTCATTCAATCCAAGGGTGGGAAGCGCTGGACGTAGGGGCAAAACATCACATAGACTAACTGCACAACTGCATTTAACTGCACAAAACTTTGTTTTCCATGTGATATATCTAGAGAACAAAATCATGCATCATCAATGTTAAATCTAAATCTTACTAAAAATTTAAATTCATAACAGAAAAAAATAAACGTTTCAATAACCAAATAAAATATAAATGCAGCAGATTGTGGTTTGTAGGCTTTTTGAAGGTTACAAGCAACCTGGTCTGTTGCTTTCTAGATGGCCCTCGTATGTCGCAAAGCAACTTTTAGTATTCAGCTTTATTGCATGTTCTCATACTGACTGTATTATTCTAATTGTACATGCCAAGAAATATTCTGTTGGTGAGAATACAATAATGAGCAAACTGGCTCCTTGCCATTTACGCTTTTCACTGTTTCATGTAGTTTAAAGAGAAAATCAAGTCCAAGTCAAAATAATCATTACAATAATTATTAATTATTATAAAAAAGTACATTTATGATTAAGCTACAAAACAATTTTTATGACCAAGAAAGACATTTAGCTGATACCAGTAGAGAGTGTATGATGAAAAGAATCTGCGCTTGGGCAGGAATAATTTCATCTGCTAGCAACTTAGTAGTATTAGAGTAGTACAAATTAGCTTTTTGTGAGTCGTGTGACATTGACTTTATTTTTTAAAATATGTGAAGATTAACTGCATGTACTAATACGATCTTAAAAGAATATTTTGTAATGATGTAAAATGCAAAGTTATAATGAAATAACCGTGTTATAGGCTTAACTTAAGAGGATGTTGAAAATAAAGGTTCTAAATTAAGATGCCAGGGAGAATCAAATAAAAGTGACTTAGAAATTAAAAAAAAGTTGTACATACTAAGGTTGTCAATCGATTTTGGCTACAGAGATAATTTTATTACTGAAGGTAACATACAACAGTATATTTGTGTTTTGATTAGGATTTTTGCGGACATTTGCCATCACTGATTAGTAAAAAACAAGTTTCACGACGTTTCGGGATCTGGAATCTGATCCCGTCTTCAGGTGGAAGAAAACTGGATTCTTGATTCTTGTGATTCCTGTGTTATTGTTTTTCTTTTCAGCTAGTGTTTTCGTGACTGCTTTTACAGTTCTCTGTTTTAGCTGTTTTTTTGTCCAGGTTTTCCTGGCTATGTGTTACTAATCTTGTTATGTTCAAGGTTTTCTTCCACCTGAAGACGGGATCAGATTCCAGATCCCGAAACGTCGTGAAACTTGTTTTTTACTAATCAGTGATGGCAAATGTCCGCAAAAATCCTAATCAAAATATAAAATCACCATCACCAACAATGAATTTCAAACACAGTATATTTGTGGTCTTCTGGTTTTGTCAGGTTAGCATTATGATAGAAAGTATTATACTTCTTCGCATTGCTACCCTAAAATCAAACGACTCATTGATGTAAGTTAAAACCATTTGGTCCATCAATCATCGAAATATATTTTCAAAGACTTGACACTATTAAATTGGTTTAGCCTAATTGTACTATATTTTAATTAAATTTTAAAAAATATGCAAAGAAATTACAAAAAAACAATGTAGGCCTATTAGTATTTCTGAAATTTTTTAAAACTGATTTGAATATTTGGTATTATTATAAGATTCAAATTGTTTTTAATTACTTAAAAAGAGAGCTTCTTCATTACTAAGTAAGTACCTTGTTCCCGCTCAGTTTGCCAACTTTTAGGGCTTATTTTTCATCAACAAATGGATCATCATAAGGTCTGTAGCTTATTTAAAGTACATATGAATTTGAATGCTAGTTGTGTTTCCATCGTCCTCTTGGTTTCCATTTCTTTTTGTTCCTAAATATCTTCAGTATGCATTTGTATTTAAACAGAACAGAATTATTGATCTTTAATGAGATTTCCAAGTGTAAGCTATTTGACATATGGAAAGTGAAAAGTAACACCACTGCAGAATTCCCCAGTTTTCAATTTATAACATTCTCAAATTTAGCTTTCATTGGTGAACAATATAATTGAATATTTTAATTTCATGAATTTCTTGTCTGAGTTCCTGATATTTAATTTTATCATTTTGAGAAACCAAGGACTAAGTTTTTGACATTTTATTTTTAACATTTCAATATTTCAAACTGAAGAATTGAAAAAATTAGAATATACATGAATGCCAGTAATTAAAAATACACTGATGGCATGGTTATTTTTTAAAGTGAACAATATTCTTCTATTAAGTTTAACTTGTAGTACAGCGGTTCTCAAACTATTTCACCTTGCGAACCCCTAAGCCAATGTATTTTCATGAATTGTACCCCTTGGCCGCCCTAGGGCCCTAGGTCATATTTAATACTTAATACTTGAGTATTAGCTTATCTATAGCGTTTATTATAGCTCGGGGTAAATGAACTAATACTTAAGTACTTTGTGAACAATTAAGTTTATAAGTAAGTTATAACTATATTTTGAATACATTTTTAAGTTCGTTAAATTAAAAAAAATGGCAATGGAAATTTTTACAAAAAGCTTCAAAAGTTTGTGGATCAGAAAAATAATAGACTAGACATATTATCTGGGGCTGCATCGAATTTGTTCCTATATTTATTTTTAATATTTTCAAATAAGGAAAATGCTCGCTCTACGAGCTCCTAGTTGAAAAAGGGAGCAGAACTTTGCTTGCTAAATTGGACGAATTTACATACGTCACTCATGTCCAACCAAAAATTGATCAAATGTTTTCTCTTCAATTCTACTTTCAAGGAAAGTTCAATCAAATTTTACTTTTCTTTGAAATTTAGGTTGGATGATTCCAACAGAAGAAGAATCCTTGATCCAAAGAATGTTTCCATTGAGTTTGGGAAAATATTTCCTAAATGACAATTTCAATCCTTGCAAGTGTTCGTTGATAACATCTTTAACTTCACAGCTCAGTTCTAATTCATTTTCTTTTATAAACTCATCTAATGTCTCAAACACTTCAGTCTATGGCCTTTAATGACACAAGAGCTCCAAAAATCAAGTTTTTAAATCATGGATTCTATATTCTCTGCGACGCTAAACAAAGTAACAGAAGTGACTTGAAGGCCAAGATTTAGCTTATTTATTTGCTGGAAAATGAGTAATTAATGAGTAAGAGGTTGCAGCTTAGAGGAGAGGTACGAGCAATATTGCCAAATTTACAAAATTGTTGCCAATGAGTTGAGTGGTTGAGTCTATAGACAGACTAATTATTATGAAACAGGCCTAATGTTGATCTTGGAAACGTCTTTGACTTTTAAAATATTTCAAACTGTTGGAACAGTTGGAAATATTTTGACTGTTATGGTAAAATTGTTATAGTTAGGCCTATTTCAAAGTAATTTTACAAAATAAGGCTCTAATTTTTTCGTGTCCGCCATTATTGATTTATCTCTTGCGAACCCCCGTAAACCTTTCCACGAACCCCTAGGGGTTCGCGAACCCCAGTTTGAGAACCGCTGTTGTAGTAGATCATTCATTCATCCACTGTCAGTAGTCAGGAAAGACTGGGTTGCCAGAGTTTCAAAATCACCTGATTTTCAAGAACCTAAATATGCAAGAAAACCTCTTTTAGAGGATTTCAATCGAAAAAAATCCTTAGCTTCTGCTTCATTCAACTAAAATGCCTGTACTGACAATTTTTTTCTGCCTACAAGAGGTCCCTTTTCACTTTCCGCATCACATGTGAAGAAAGCATTTTGATGGCCATTTATGTTTCTTTAGAACTATTGTTCATGTTTACTGTTAAAGAAGTTTTGTCGTACAAATATGACTTTTCTGAGAGTACTTGTGATATAATCTCACATATTATTTAAGCTCAGTATTATGTTTGTGTATTTGTAAGATATTAAAATGTTATGTTTTACCTCAGTATTAACTATAAGGTTGGTTATTTATTTCCCAATACCATTTAGGTTTTTAAGAAAGCTGAACAGTATTATATTTGCACAAATAATGATTTGCTATGGCACGTTTTGAAAACAACATAAACATAAGAGCCCAAGAACAGTTTACAGCCATTAAATATTCAATATCATAAAAAAGTTTGACCGCTTCAATTTGCCTGATGGCCAATAACAACCAAATTGAGATACTATCATTTTAATGAAGGTTGAGCTCTAGGCCTGTGTTGTAAGGTTGGACAGGAGAATCAGCAAGCTTAACTGGTGGCTTAGATTGCTGAAAAGCAAACAAAAACAAAACATAAATTTTTAAAGCCACTGGCTCCTTCTATATCTAGTTTGATGTGCGTTCCAGAAATCTAAAGACCAGGTAAGCCTGCTGATTCTCCTGACCTACTCTCCTTTTCAACTTATTTTTTAAACTATTTGAATCATTGTCCATGACATGCAGAACCCAATTAAAGCCACTAGTTGACAAAAAAGTTGTTGCCAGTGAAAATTTTGCAAATCTTACATATAAGCGTCCCGAGAAATACTTTTGTTAAAGTTATTTTGATAGGAATTATATAGGAAAACAACTGGCTTACCTGAAAATGAGTAGGCCTGTAGTCACAAACAATTATAACACACAAGAAAAATGTCCTATATTTCGGTTCATTGTTTTGAACCTTTTTCAAGGATTGAAAGAGTAGAAAGAAAGACAGTTAAAATGGTGGAAATTTGAATCAGAGAGTTTTGCAGTTTTGCCAACACAACACAGGGGAAATTGCTATTACTGTACACTTATACACACATATATACATATAAATACACTGTTTTCAGTCACTTCCACTATAAAACTATTTCACTGTTACCTTACTATGGGTATAAATAATTTAAAGTCTTAAAAAACAAAAACTTGTTTTTTTGAAGCCAGTTGTGGGTAGGGCTGGATGGGGGGAGTAGGACTATCTGAGGTTTAGGTTAGGTGGATTTCTTGAGCCTGTGACATGCTGGTATGCTAATTCCCATCTTCTAAGGGTGAGCACTGTGATTTGGGGAAAGATTTTAATGCTTTTGTTGTAAAGCTGCTGTCAAAATCCAAATTATGTATAGCAGCATGTTGGGCAACTGGTTTTTCTTTACTGGTTTTCACATCGTGTCTATGGCCATTCATCCTTTTGTTAAAGTTATAAATTTTTGGAATAACATAAAACATACACCTGGGTTTTAGTAGTACAGTTGGTTTGAATCACACTTAAAAATCTGAGAAATGGGAATTCACTTTGCAGGGTGTCCACACAGATTTCATAATTATTTTCCCTGACTTTCCCTGACCATTTTTCACTTGTTTCCCTGACTCACAAACTTTTTATCGAGAATTTTAGGAAAACATTTTAGAATGATACTACAAAACGCTACATTAGATACATTACTTTGAAATGGCGACCTACTCAGGTATGTATTTTAAGCCAAGTATGAATGACAGATGAATTAAGGATGATGGTGATGCGATCTTGTAGTCTTGTTACTGACTAAGATCTTGTTACATGTTATATTCCAAATGGAACCACTATATGTAAAAAAAATTGTACTACATTATATGAATACCAATCTATTCAAATAAAATTTTAGATTTTTTAAAAGTACAATTTCTATGTTAGCATTTAATCAAATTCCGGGTGCAATGATTTAGAAGAACCTGTCTTTAGTCAATGCATGCCTCAGAAGGATTTAGGCTACTTAGATTGTGTCTCACAATGTTTCAGGATCTAAAGGCGTTTTAATTTTCCCCGTGTATTTCTAATGGACATTGTTTATATTTTCAATGTCGCAAGCATGGTAGTTAGCTTCACTGATCGATAGATTTACAGCTGTTTCTTTCCATTTTTGTAGATTCCTTTTATGTTTTTCTGGTTGGTTTTGCTTATTTCTTGTAAAATAATATAATTTACTGGTATATAAAATTTCAATTAGGCTTGAATATCCCTTGTGTCAAAAATGAGCACATAGCCAATCTGAATATCTAAAATGAATATCAAAAACAAGGAAGGAAAAAAGAAAGCCCTTTCCCATAGCTGGCCTAATTCCCTCCCCACTTTCTTTTTCCTTCCTTGATCTTTATTTATTTTATTTATACACACTGATTACAACTTAACAAATTTTTTTAGTTTATACTCTTAGGATTGTTTTTTCTTGGTGTGTTGTGACTAATAAATGAATAGACCCAATAAAATTGTTCTCTGAATAGTAATACTTGACCAAACTAATTGATTATTAATTATTTTAAGGAAAATAATACTCAATTACTATTATAGAGAAACAATCGCAACACGTACACAGATAAAAAACATCTATCATTGATGACAATCCTATCGTTATTTTGCAGCATCACTTCTTATTTCCCTGACTTTCCCTGACCAAACATCAAGTTCCCTGACTTTCCATGACCAAAATCTATTTCCCTGATTTCCCCTGACTTTCCAGAATGTGGACACCCTGCTTTGAGAGCTATACTGAATCTGAACTCACATAAAAAAACCGAAAAGCATGTAAATTTAATAAACAATAGATCAAAAAACAAATTAGGATATTTTTTCAGAGACAACTCGGAATAGGTTTCACTAAACCATTTTATTGTTAAAAAATAACAGAAGGAAATTAACGGTATGACTTCTGGTATCTGGCCCTGGCGCCAGGACCTCCGAACTTCTTGGGCTCGCAACGACGCGGGTCCGCGACCAGGAGGGTCCTATCGTACTGGATCAGGATGTCCTTAATCTCCTTCTTGGATGCCTCATCCACATCTGTGGGTCAAAGAGAAAACTCAACTTAGCTGCTTTGTTTTTAGCTTGCATCACCACTACCCTGTACAGCAGTATTGTATGGAGGCCACCCTTATACAGCATGCTGTGATGGTTGTCAACATAAATATGCCAGAAAGACTTTCCTTGTTTCTTAACAAAGTGAAAAATACCAGATGAGTCACACTTAACCCCACCAAATCTCACTGACAGGTTATGCGTGCGCTCCTGTCAACGACCTGACATTGGCCTACTAGGAGGATATTTGACGGGCGAAAGATGACTCATCTGGTGTCGTTCAGTTTGTAACGAAACGAGGAAAGTCCTGATAACATATTTATGATAACCTAACCTTACATAATTTCTGCAGCGTGCTGTATAAGAGTAAAGATCGGGTCTTGCTGCTGGCGGCGGCAGTTACGCGTTCAACTCGATATTCACCGTAATTGCTGCCTTGTGGGAGGCACAACACAAAGGCCACTCATAATTCTCATATCAAATTTCGACAGTAAGAAAATTAACTATGTGTTATTGAATTATAACTATTTTTGGCATCCAGTAAAAATATCTTTCTAAAAATAGTGGCCTTTGTATAAGTGCCCATTGAACAGACACTAATGCAGAAACGATCCTTGGCAGTTCAGAGTTCAAAAAGGAGAATCAGAGTGAAAAGCTGAGATTGATGATTGTTAATGGAGGAAGATGGAGCCATAAGAGACGATCATCCAAGGTAATTTTGGCTTTAAATAAGTGCCCTTCTGGCCTTTGACTGGATTGAAATAAAGTCTCATCCAAAATCATGAGAGCAGGTCAATTTTTCTCAAACAATTTTATGAATGGAAGAAGAAGGAGCCAATGAGAGATTACCCCAGGTAATTCTGTCTTCAAATAACAATTCTGGCCATTGATTAGGTTTTTACAGTAATCAGAATGGTGAGCATCTCATCCAAAAACATGAGAGCAGGCCAACATTTCCCAACTAACTTTATGGTCTTAAATTTTTATGGTTGAATCTAGTAATACACAAAAATCTTAAACGTTGCAGGCTGGAAAAAAGACTATGGATTATTCATTCTATAATGATGATAAACAGACTGGTACCAACACAATCGGCAACATGTATTTAATTTTTTAAAGGTATCTAAAATAATATATAAAGTGAGGAAAGTAAAATCATGTTAGTGTAATTGATTTTTTATTAAAATGCTAGGCTATGATTTTTTTCTCAAAAAATTTAATTTAGCTTTTCAATTACCTATAAGTGCCTACTGCAAATATATCGTTGGGCCTAAAATTGTATATGATGCGCCTACTTACAGGCCGAATTATGTTATCGAGTCTCTAAAAAAAGGCAGTTTCTGATTTTACCTCTAATTTATTAGAAGAAACCTTAATAAATTACTCAACGCTGACAGCACGACAAGGGCTACTCACACTTCTGGTAGTAGGAGACGAGGGCCTTGGAGATGGCTTGTCTGATGGCGTATATCTGCGCCACATGACCTCCTCCATTCACCCTCACTCGGATGTCCACTCCCGAGAAACGCTCCTGCAAACAGCGACCGTGTCAAAGTCAAGGTGGAGACCCAATGATCCTAACCAGCTAGGACCATCCCTGCTAAATTATTTTGGAATAAAGTGTATAAGCCTATTCGAGAAAAAAATGACTGATAAACAAAATGTCGGCAAAAACTAAATTTCTGTGAAACAATTAGGTTATTTGATCAAACTGCAAGTGATTGATCCATACAACTGGTGTTGATTATGAAACATATTTCTGTAATTTAAAAAATCACCTAATTAAAAAAATTTAGAAAATTGCTTTTAAGATTCTTTAAAACTAGTAAAATAAACAACGAATATTGAGACCAAAATTTGTGAGGTGAAGAGGTTTGTTTTTGACATAATCGCAAAGAATCAATAGGCCTATTATTCTATTAGAAAACTAGCAGAAATACCCGCAGCTTCGCCCGCTGAAAGGATAGCTAATTTTAATTCAATTATATTATGCCTTGTGCAATTCTTAGGAATAATTAACAAATGGACCGATTTATTTGCGCCATGGGCGTGCAATTACACCCTTGATACAGCTAATAATTCCACTCAAGATGAAAATGAGAAAGTATAACGCTTCCTCTAAAAATGTTCCTCTCATGATCAGCAAATGGTATGAAATAGCTTCCTCCAGTTTCCAGAGAGAATGAGGATAACCCAGAATGTAAGACAAATAAGACGCTAAGGATGGATTTTCGACTTAAAATCAATCTGAATTTAGCATGTTTTTGAAAATAAACCGAAAAATTTAAGAAAAAGAAGAAGGTCCTTGACAAAAAGCCTATTGCCCCAAAAATTTTTCTTTACATTTTTTAATTTTATTCTTTCAGTGGATTGGTTCTCGGACCTTTCCTGTTCCCTGAAAATATTCTACAGCACTCCCATCCATAGTTAGGAAAAACTAAAATGGACGCCATTTTGATTTTTTCAAATATTCTATTGAGCCGACTGAGAAAGAATATTTTAAAAACCTTTCTTTTTTTGACAACTAAAGAATAATTGTGCCAAGTTGCATGGCCCAAAGTCTTTTGGCCACCATATTGTATTTTATAATATACTATATTTAAGCCTTTAGAGACAAAATATAGCAAAATCCTTTCTTAGTACGCATCTAGAGCCAGTAAAGAATATTTGTGCGAAGTTTCATGGCTCTAACCCTTATAGTTTTTGAGAAACTGTGATCAGTCAGTCAGTCAATGGGTTTGGCTTTTATATATATAGATAGGAGGAACTTTTAGTCAAAAGAAGGATTTTTGGAGGGCTTTTCCAAAAGGAGGACATCTGAGAGACTTGAAAGATTGGAAGATGCACTATAAATGTATTAATAGTGACTAGTATTAATAGTATTAATGTATTAATAGTGGCTAGTTAATGAATTACTTTACATGACGTACACCTTCAATTATCTGGACCTGAAAAATTGGAATCCACGATTATGCAGACAAGCTTTTCCAAATTCAAATTAAAAATTATTTTGAAAATTTTAGCGGATTTAAGGTGTATAACTATAGTTGAGCTAAACCCCATTATATTAGCCTACATGAATGTAGGTCTACACCCTGAAACTAATAAAAATTCCTACAGGTAATTTTACCAACCTAATGCTAAATTTGAATAGTTGACAAGCAGTCTGCAGCAGCATCAATATAACTGTGCTAACAATCAACAACTTACAACCTGTACAATAATATAACAACAATAGATCATCCCAGTTTTTAGCTTTCCAGATCGGTACTCTGCCACATTAATCCAGATAATCCGAGGTGCACTGGATCACTGGAACAGTTGTGGTTATTTTACTTTAGGTAGGCCAACATAATATTAGGCAACCGATGTTCATTTTGATCTCAACTCTAAGGAAAGTTGAGATCAAAATGAACATAGATGCCTTATTATATATAGGCATACCTTAAGTAAATTAACCACAACTTTTCACAAAAACCTCTGCAAAATCTCAAAAAAGGTAACTTTCTGGCTTTGGAATGAAACAATACTATTGGAATAACCCCGTAAACTAAATATTTACAGGCTGTCCATGAGACAATTCAACAAGTTGACATAGTTTCTTGGGCGGAGTTGATCAGATCATATGGCGAATTTTTGGACCTAGGAATGAAATAATACTTGCCTATTGGAAAATCAACCTAAACTAAATGTTTACAGTCTAAATCAACCTATATGACCAAGGGGAGTCCATAAGGCCAATGCTACACTTAACGTTAGTCTTATGGGTGGACTAGGCCACAACAATTATCACGCACGACCTATACACACCGCAGTGCAGACCTACCTTGCCCAGCAACAGGATAGGCTCCTGAAGCTTGTACTGCAGGACTCGGGGCTCCACCATCTCCAGTGGTCGGCCGTTCACCCCGCAGGTTGCCCTTCCCTCGCTTGCAGTACGCCACCGCCGTGGCGCTCTTCTGCAGGGCAGACAAAGTCAAGAATCAAGAATCGTTTGGTACATTGGTATTATATGGAGGCCACTATTTTTAAAGGTTTTTTTTTTAACTGGATAGGCTACCAGAAATAACAACATAAAACTTAATTGGAGAGAACACACTTTAATTGACTTACTATCCTAATTTGACATAATTATGATAAGCTGTCTTTGTGTAAGGCCACCCAGAAGGCAGCGATGTAGGCGAAGTAAAGAGTCACCGCCGCTGGCGGCAACACCCGATCGCCACCCTTATATAGCGCGCTGCGGCAGTTAAGTTAGGTTAGGTTATCATAAATATGTTAGTTGGACTTTCCTCGTTTCGTTACAAATCAAACGATACTGGATAAGTCATACTTTAGCCCGCCAAATCCAATAGACAAGTGATGCACACACTCCGTCAACAACCTGACCTAGGCCTTCTTAGAGGGGATTTGGTGGGTGAAGGTATGACTCATCTGATATCGTTTGATTCGTAATGAAACAAGGAAAGTCCTACTAACATATTTATGATAACCTAACCTAACATGACCGTTGCAGCGTGCTGTATAAGGGTGGC
Organism: Flexamia atlantica; assembly: GCA_035578135.1. NCBI lineage: Eukaryota > Metazoa > Arthropoda > Insecta > Hemiptera > Cicadellidae > Flexamia > Flexamia atlantica. Next base: position 7,918,349 of record JAQJVK010000020.1, read on the forward strand.
CTCCGTATAATACCAAAGTACCAATCGTTTATTTGACATTCACATAGGCCTATACATGCATTAGAAAAGTCATTAATCCAGCTTGTTTGGCTAAGGTCAGTAGAAAAACTATAAATGATAGGCCTAAATATATTATATTAGGTTGTAAAAAGGTACTTTGGTATCATAAGGAGGCCAAACTTATACAGCGTGCTGCAGCGGTTATGTTAGGGTCCTCAACCACACGGGACTTTAAAGAACCCGGTGGAAAAAACAAAGGGTCGACGGAATTGCACCCCCCGGATTTGTACCCCCCAGAAAAAACGCTACATCATTTTGACGTCACAGGACGGGGGGTACAATTCCGGCCGTGAACTTTTAGGACGGATAAATTATTATGCATTTTAATCAACTGACATTCGCTGAACAGCTGCATACTTGATATAAATCCAATTAAACTTCTTAGGTCCGACCCCGGAATTGTACCCCCCGGATTTTTACCCCCGTGGTCAAATTCTTAAGTCCTACCCCGGATTTGTACCCCCCGTCGCCAAATCTTCAAGTCCTACCCCGGATTTGTACTTTCCGTAGCCATATCCTTAAGTCTTACCCCGGATTTGTACCCCCTCGGATATGTACCCCCCTGTGCTCAAATCCAGTTTGACCAACCATGGAAATATACCGGGTCAATATTCATTGTTGTTGTTGACCTTTTTAATTAGTTCTCGTAAATCAACGGCTATTCATTAAATTATTGCCTAATATTATTCTACGAATATGTCTTATTATTATTATATTGTGTAGTCTTATTCATCATTAAGTAAGCTAGAAAATTTGTCAATAATACGTGATGAACGTATTGGATAAAATAATGTTTTGAATACCTAAATTCATAAAAAAATTTGTTAGTTTGATCATATGTTTCACGTTTATGGTCTCGTATTCCGTTGGACTGTTTGCCATGAAACTTGGTATAGATAAGTAAAATGTCACAGAGAAGGTTTATAAGCCATTCATTTCGTCCTAACTCATTCGGGGGTACAAATCCGGGGGGTACAATTCCGGGGTCTGACCAAATTCTGACCATGGGGGGGTACAAATCCGGGGTAGGACTTAAGATTCTGACCATGGGGAGTAAAAATCCGGGGGGTACAAATTCGGGGTCAAACGTAAGGGAAATAATCTAATTGCAAACCATTTAGGTGTTGATGATTTAATAATGCATTAGGGGGTACATTTCCAGTCGCGGGCTGTTTCTCAAGCGATCTAGGCCCTGCCTCCTGTGACGTCAAAATGACATAGGCCTAGCGTTTTTTGTGGGGGGGTACAAATCCGGGGGGTACAAATCCGCTAGGCCTACCCCAAAACAAATACACAGCTTTAAGTTGATCTTGGACTGCCCAGACAATGGGTAATGGTGTAGGCTTTAAAGAAGTTGGTAAGCCTATTTCCCAAGTATTGAGGTTCTTTGCCCTGAAGTTCTTGACTTATTTCATTACGGTCTTCGTGTATTTCTTGAAGCCAAGGAAGTTAAGTTGAACGTGTATCTTATAAAATAATACAATTAAACTATCTGAGGAGTATACACACAGGATGACATAAATTAAATATAATAGCTGGAATAGACGTTAACACTAACCTTTCGTCCGAAAACCTGGACACTCTGGATTGGCTCCTTCGCCGTCTATAACAAGAAAAACATGATTAGATGAAGTAGGCCTATATGGTGATATGATCGAGTAAATATGATTAACATAAGAACTAATAGCAATATATTAATAAATAAATAATTACCTTTGCTGCTTTCTGCATTATGTGTTATCCTAACCTCGTGGAAAGGCGAAAGGAAGCGAAAGCTGGAGAGGAATAAGAAGAAGAAACCTTATAAACCGGAAGAAAGCATGGAGTATGGACAGATATTGAAAAACTTGTATGAAAGTATTATGAACTCTTTCGTATAATAAACAACCACTATTTTAGCTTAGACTAGGGACTCTAAGATTTTAGCAAGGATAAGGGGCCGTCCAATCCGTCCATATGTCACGTAACGCGTTTTTTCGTAATTTTTAATCCCACTTCCCCCTTGTGGAGCTACGTAACGCAAGCCTAATCCCCTTCCCCCGCTGTAAACGTAACGATGACAGATTCTTAAGAGGGTTCCCTATCTACCCCAAAATATGCCAAAAAAACACGCTCCGCGCGGTGTCATTTAGCGCCTAGTTTTCAAAATATAATTTAATTTAACACATCATTTCAAAGACGAAGAGTTGTGGAATGTTAATTGCTGATCCAAAATCGTTCATGTTAACGTATTCTGAAGATACATTCCGTTGAAGTTGAACGCCATGTACCTTTTTAATGAGTGAGCATAAACGATTTCGGAGAAGCAAAAAAACACTCTGCAACTCGTTATCTTTACAATGATATTTCCGAATAAGTTTTAGTTTAAGATTTGGAGACGCTAAATGACACCGCGTTTACCCCTGCACCGGCTTGCGCGGCGAAAAGTGCACAAATTTAACATGGGCTCTTATGGAGCCGCAGTTCCAAAAGTCGCCGCTAGTGGGCTAGTGTCGCAGAAAAACGAAAACTGCCGTTGGTAGGGAAACCTCTTAAACAAGGTTGTGGCGTTGAGGGGTATGGTATGAAATCCTAATGACATTTTCTTCAGAACTCCAAAAATGGTTTTGAATTGGGTTTGAAAAAATGTTGTTGATAAAAACAATTAATTAATCCAAACTACTATTGTTTTGGCACATTACAAATAAATGTTTTTTTTCGCGCATAACCGTGACTCCTCTCACGACTCTAAACAACCAAACCCCTAATGTATGGACGGCCCACGTAATATACCTGAGTGACACTATGCTTGAAAGAGCCAATTTTATGTTATTATTTACATAAATACGCCAAACGGCGATAAAGATTCTTATTTGTGTTCAAATTATACGTAGTTACCGGTATACTTTTAAAAAAATCTGTAAAATCAAAACTTCGACACCAGAAACAGGTGAGTTTTAACGCACAGGCGAAGAAAGTTCAGGTATGTTGTAAAGCCGAAGATACACGGCGCCTGTTTCGGCAGACAAAGCCATGAGGGGCAGCATATCAATTACGTCATCGCTTTTAAAAATACGTCAAAATATTATAAACCACCATTTCAAGTGAAATAATGTAGTCACTCTGTATTCGGAAGAAACTAATTATACAGGATTTCTTATCATGGATTGATAAGAAAACGAATTCACCTCTAAACCATTTTTCGGTAATTGGTTGTTGATTTTACTCCATCAAGAAATGTTTGATTTAAAGTAGTTCAGATCTTTTTAAGTTTTAAAATCCGAGTAATTTATAACGTGATTTTACTTTCGTAAAATGTTTTATAGATTATAAAACCATAGATAACCATACATTAGTTTATAGAAACCATACATTCAAAAAATAATGTTATCTGATCCCTTTCCCATGAACATCATCCTACCTTCTACTAAGACACCTAATTCTTGGACGACCTCTAAATTAATAGATAACCAGTCTTGAAGTCTAGACATTCTGTACTTTGATGTTTCTTTAATCCCTATATGGTTATAAACTAATGTTAACATTTTGCGTTTGGACATCTACACCCATAAATAGCCATATGGATTTTAGTTTTTTAAAAGAATTTTTGTTTCTATACCGATTTGAGTTCTTTAAGGAAAAGAGGCCCTCAGCAAAATCATTTCTAGACAAGAAGAGTACTAACAATTAATTGCAATAGGCCTAAATGCTGCTTTATTTGAAAGAGGCACTTTCATTTAAAAAATCTGTTTTGTGCTCAGGTTCCGCTTTAAAAATCAGACCAATCGTTTTAGTTAAAAACCCTAAAAGAAAATGGCACCGTATAAAAATTATGGTTTGGCATTAGTGTGACGTAATTCACTACCCTATAAGCTCAATAAATTCTAACAATCAAGTGCTGCCATGACGGCTACTGCGGAGGCGGAAGGAACTAACTCGTCGCCCGCCGCGCAGTGCTGCGCTCTGTGGGCTCTGTAGGCAACTCACTGGGGTAACTGCAGTGGCGGCAGATTTCATTTGCTCTCGTCTGTTTGAACGGGGTGAAGCTAGTTACAGTGTCTGTGCGGTTAACTATCATTGTTGTACATATTACGATTGTTGTGAGTGACTTGTGACGGAAATAATTCTACTTCAAGCACGTGAGTAGCAGTTTTTAAAAATATATTATTGTAATTAAGGATAATATTTAAAATATATTTGGGATAATCATAGCTTAGTACGAAGTATAATTAGTGAAAGGGTGAATTTAATTTTAAAATGTCGTTTACTTTAAAATTAATGATGGTTTCATTGCAATTATATTTATATTTTTTTAATGTTCGAATCACTGGAACTTTAATTTTAAGTATGGAATTTTAAACTGGCGTTTAGAATAAAATTAAACCAAGTACTATTAAATCGATTATTATTTTCAAAAGTTTATTGAAAAATATTAATGTCGATAACATTTAAATTTTTTGTATTCATCTTCATGGTAATTTCTTTTCTTTATTGGCTTATTATAAATAAATAGATTTTTACAAAACCACTCAATGTAATATCACGCAATAAGGCTCTAATTTAATTTTGAAATCCCTTTGAAATATTAAATATTTATGATGGAATAGGAAATATAAAATGAAGGCCCTCTTTAAGGGGCTTTAATATCACAGGATTTTCGTGAGACTAAATTAATTGGTTTTTAAAATAAAAGCAACATTTATCATAAGCGAAGAAAGACAAAGTTACTTTTTCTTGTGTGTAAATCAATTAAACATGGATTACAATTAATTACGGTTAAATTATATTGCTAACATCCATTGTTGTAATAAATTATTTTAACTAGAAGCGGTCAAGATGGGGTGGGATATTGCTGACAATTAATTTTATGGCTTAGAGTAACCACAACATGATGTGTTTCCACATGCCAGATGTTGTGATTTGGTTTGTAATCGGACCATTTTTACAACTTATCAATTTGAAAACCAAACAGATTATAAAGAGCCACTCCAGTGGTTTCGACTTGTTTCGGTCTCACGATCACGGGGTCTCTAAGATCAGCGATCGCCAAGGCTGCTGGCCGATCATTTACAGATCGGTGACATATCAGGTTAATGCGACATAACTAGCCGGGCGGCCGCTCCACTCCGTTACAATCTACTATGATACTGTACACAACTGTAAAATGTTTAAAAGCAACTTTACATCCTCGCTGTTTATTTACAATTATAGGTTGAGGTAAAAATTAGTTTATGCGTTGTACTTTTTTCCGGTACAGCAGACAATTTTCCGGATTTTTATGGTATTCAATTCGTTCTTTCGTCCCGGATTTAGTGTGGGATGATATTTTCTATTAATTGATCAGATTGATTCCAAAAAACAATTTGCAGCAACTCTACTAAATACTCTACAATATTCTTCAGCTATGTATCGTATTTGTTAAAGCAAAAAATTGGAAAATTGGGAAGTGTGTCGGTCAACAGTTGTTTTACGTTTTTCTCTTTATTTCTTATTTACGATTAAACTGTAATCGTTAAACGATTGCGATTAAACTGTAATCTGTTTTATGGCTTTTTACTGTAGGTCATGAGAACTGCGAAGTTTTCAGGTGCCAAGGACAGGCCAAAAATGTCAATTTTTGTACAACCCACTTGGGAAACCAGTTGAACCAGTTTGGGCCTACATTTTGGGAATATTCATTCTTTATTACACCTAGAAACCTAAAAAAATTGTTATTAATGTTTATTTTAAAAATATATTTTTCTCCATTTAAAATGAATGTAATAGTTTCAAAAATTATGGGAATGCTAATGTCAACGGGTACCACAGAACGTCCCAAAAATTACACCTTAAGTTTTAAAACTCAACAGGTTTCAGAAGGTCAAAGGTTATACACTAGCGAGCATGAATTACGTAAATTATTGATTGAACTAGACCGGCTTCTCTCAATTCTCCTTAAATAAGCGTTGGCCTAGAACTGAGGAGAGGCTTAACCTTATCAGGAGTGAGGGAAGCCCCTTAGTACTACGCGTTATCTAACAACAACAGCGCAATTCCTAAAGTAATTAATTAAAGAAAATTGATTGAAAGAAAAACTCAAAAATATTTTTGAAGGTTTGACAAAAATAAATAAAAATATTATAAATAATATTAAAACTTTTACGCATGTAGACTATTCATTAAATATTTTATTCAATTAATTTTGTTAATAGCATTTTTATAATTATCATACAGAATCACATTTTATATCTGTAAGAATTATGAAAACATTGCAAAACTCACGACTTGCTCTTTGGATAAAAAAAACAGTTAGTTAATTTAAGGGTGCAATTCAAATGTCCCTAATAGTAATCAAATCATTGCTGATAGTGCAAATCCAACTAGCCGAAATCGTTGTTGTGAATTCCATTCCATCAAGATAACGTAATCATCAACAAGGAATTAATCACTGCATAAACACCGGTGTATATTTTAATAAAATGTTGGTTTTTTTCATCGGGATTATTGTATTGAATTTTACTGTTGAGGTTAAGTTAGAAAATTTACGGATGAACGAATGCAAATTTATCAAAAATTTTGATGATTCATAAATAAAAAAATTCTTATTTTTTCTAAACACGATTTGGTTTTCTACGAATAAGAATATCAACATTATCAAAATTATCCGATGTCTAATACACATTTTACATTGTAATATACTTACAAATATGTGGTTCGCAGAAATTTTATTCAATAGTTCAACAGTTTACGACACAAATCGTTACTTGATTTTAATTAAGTAATTAAACATATCCACGTGAGGCGTAGTTTATCTGTGTTCCCCTTAAAAAAACAGACGACCCGTCCATATTATGTACGTTTGTTGCTTTCTAGGATTCTTCTTCTCTCCGTTGGCAGAAACAAACAATTTTGTAGTTGACTGAGTCCTAACTGTACCTAAAACGCCGGGCACGTTTAACTTAGCGGCCCAAAACGTAATAACGTACCCAACGCGACCGGAGAATGTAGTACTCGCGATACTCGCCACAGAAAACTCAGGAAATAAAGACCACAACTTGGTGCAGTCGAAAATTTTTATGATACGTTTTCTTCTATTTTTATGTTACTCATGACAAGAAAGTTCCGAGGAATGAAAACAATTATTTTTAATGTAAAATTTGTGAGCTACAGATGTCAAAAGTGTAATAACGGGGCGAAAATTCCCATCTTTCTTGCATCATTCACGAAGACACAGTTTAACCTACTGAGCCTATATTTGGGAATTATTTATGATTAATGAATGTCTTAAACCTAACATCAAGGAAATTAAAAAATAAATACAAAAAATGTTCAATGTTGTTGGAAAATAATTTTTCCTTCCGTTTTCGTGTCAAATAATTTAAAATTATGTCATTCTGTAGGCCAAATGATTCCGTACTATATCCCAAAAAATAAAATGTTTATAATGCAAACTTTCTCCAGGAATGTTGCACAAACAATCTGAACTTAACACCTGCATAATTTGGTTAGGCAACCCGCATTCAACAAAAGAATGCTACCAGAACATTCTTATAACACATCCCAATCACATGCACTGACAAAAAGTTCAGAAAAATAAAGTAAAAAAATCATTAGACTGTCATGCTGCCTGGCGGAATAGTTTGTCCCTAACGGCGCCCGCACAACCTTAACTGTCTTTGTTTTTCTGTACCCATACTAAGGCACAGGAATAAAAGAAAATATAGCAATAATTGTTGAGCCTGTAGAGGCCTAAAATGCGGTTGAAAGCGTGTAAAAGTAATATATGTAGTACGCACATTGGAAAACTTTCCTCGGTTGAAGGTTATATTAAATACGATTTGTAAAATTAGGCCTCTAGAGTTTTTACAAGGAAAAATTAAATCAAATAAAAATCTTTTACTGAAACAAGAAAATTAAAACTGGATCAAAAAAAGTCAGAATACGACTAAATTTTTCCACACATCATTACAAAACATTTAAACTAATTATTATGGTTCAATACATTGATTTTTTTGATTGTGCGTGATTTATTTTATTGGACAAATTTATCCACAGAGTAACAAGCACACTCTAAAAAAGCCTGATTCGTAGTAAAAATTTGAATGTCGATTCAAGAACACAAATAAAAATTGTTTGTTTAAGAATTTTTATACACTATCTTCTTATAAATCTTGTTCCTCAACATTAAGCCTTTTATACAATTTCTAAAAAAATTCCTTCATCCCTGAAACAACTAATGCCCCATAAACCCCTTCTGAACACTGTCCACCCACTATTGTATTTAGGCTATTTAATCGAAATTCATATGTTAATAAATACATTTTTGAATGATTAAGGGAAGTTTACCCATCAAACCAGAACGAGGCAAGGTGGCAGAGGGGAGTCATGCAGTTCAGTTTAGGGAGTGGAGACTCTTCATGATCGCATACAGCGCTGGGGCTCATTCATATTCATTACCCTGTCTGCCGGACTACTGGTCCGTTGGTCTGTCCGCGCAGTTCCTACGGTAGTTGCCATCACTGGTGAATATTGAGTGATGAATAAATGAGTACCGTAGATGATTCGTTCGAATGCAGCCCGCTGACATGAGGGTGTGAATTTCAATTTCAATGGGATTGAATTAGGCCTAATCATTTTAGACCCAAAAACTCCAAACTTAGAGCTTTATGACTGGCTAAAAGGGGGTTGGGGTTTGCAGATTTATTTCCCGAAATTAAATACCAAATAGATCATAGAAAATAATATCTCTACCAAATTAAAGGTTGTAGAATTATAAAATATATAACTTGATTGAACTTTTAGAGCTGCAAAATGAACTTGAAAATTAATTTTATTTTATTGTAAACCGCTACACAATTTAGATAGAATTAAGATCAGAAGTATGCTAACTGTTTTACTCTTGCAATGAGCTATTTCATGTTCGCGGTTGGATAGAGTGATTTTATTTGAATTGCGGCCGCTAGAGTGTAAAAATCCTCTTTAGATAAAGGACTACCTATTAAAAGTTTGAGCAAACAATTCACATTTTCGTTTGTACATCGGTTGTTTTTTGCTGTAATTTAGACAAAGGGCTTAGATTGTTTTATATTTATTTTCCATGATAAAGGATGTATTGTAATTTCTTTTGGGGTTTTGATAACCTTTAACGGTAAAACTCAAATTTGAAGCATTTATCTCAAGTGGGGTTGGGGGAGTTCAAATTTCCCAACGAACTTGTTCAAAATATTATGCGAAAAATATCCAAATTTGAGGTAGATCCGTCAAAAGTTGCGATTTCGAGAATTCCAGGACTTAAAATGTTTTGAACAGAAGGTATTTTCGGCATTTGAGGAAAAGTTATCATGGTCCCATGTGTCAGTGGCACCGTGCGCTCACTAATCCACAGGAAACTCACTAACAAATAGCGTTCGTAGCACCGACCTCTATAATACAACCGGTTGTATTATAGAGATCACTGGTTCATAGCGCAGAGCTTCAAGTTTTGGAGTAGTTGGTTTCGTTTACAATATATATCGTTACGCTTTTTGACATTTAGATAGTACCCCATTCCTTCTCTGTCACGCTCACTAGAAAAAGCTCAAAATACTCCTCCCCTTTTGAGTCTGGCGTTATAACATGTGAACAATCTTCAGGCGTAGGTCATTGGGGGTTCTCTCTAAACTCGATATATTTTGTCTAGTATCCCGTTAAAATAAACTCAAATAAACCGACAGATTTTCTTATAAAATTATATTTTGAAGTACTGAGAAAGTATAAGTTTCTAAAAAAACTAATCCGTGATTTTTAGGAGTGGAACTAAGCTTAACACTGATAAACTAAATATGACTTGGGATATAAATAAAAGAGAGAAAAATAAATCTTTTCCTTCAATTATTGAGTTTTTTGCAGAATATTTTTTAATATTTTCACCGCCTTGTCTACTGTGCCTTTCAGAAGGGCTTCAGAAGAACTAATACAGATATAAGCATGCAGTAGTCCTGAGCAGTTTGATAGTCTAACGGTAGCAGTTATAAAGCAACTAAAGAAACTTGTTCTTCTGCGCATTGCTGTTTGGTAAATCACTATTGTATCATTTGAGACGCCGCCGCGGCGTCGGTAGAGGTAGTCTAAAGATCATTGCCTGCCAATATAACTAACTGCAGTTAGAGTTGATAGTGTGCTGTTGTGCATTGACCTAAGAGTAGTTCATTCACCGGTCTGTTAAGGGGGCGGTCTACCTCAAGTTCCGAGTGCTAAAACAGGGTTTTGTATCTTATTCATTGTTAGCTCGATTTTCATATGATTTCCAATATTTTGGTGTCATTTTAAAAAGGATATGTTTTTGTAGGTGGCTATAATTTTAGAATTTTTGATTTTATACCCGTTTATTTACAGGAATTGTGTAAATCTTTCTAAAAAAGGTAGTTTTTTGTTAGATCTTAAAGTCTCATAACTAACGACAGAAACGCTTTATAGAGAAATAAAAATTGTAGAGACCTATAAAATATTCTGGAGAACGTGAACCCACTCTCATTTTTATTAAATCTTAAAAAATAAAGCTTTTGTCGTCCAGATACGAAACGTCTGCAAGCGTACTTCAGCGCGCTTTAGCCCTATCTTTACAATGTTATTTCGCTCTGTGACGCATATTTGTCTGTCAAGGTAGACCGCCCCCTTAAGAGTGTTATAGCTTCTGTGCGTATATCTGGGAGTTCAATCTCTGAAAGAGACAGTTTTGCTTGCCAGTTGGACACTAAGCTGTTAGGTGTAGAAGGCCCTAATTGTTCAAGGGTAAAAAGCATATCGCATATCGTTATGTTATTTACACGCGCATGAAGTTGGGGACTTTATGACCTCAGAATGTTCCGGAACAGTTTGGGGTTTCCTTGCCATTCCAAATTTGAGCCAAACTGCTTCTCAGCGTGACGCGAAGTTGGGACGACCCAGAGTTGTCTAGACTGGCGCAGACGCCCACAGAAGGTCACTGACGATTTCGTAAATTTTGTGGTCCAAAAATACGCAACAGGGGAACAAGACCTATCAACTCTTGAATAAATAAATAATAGAGGGTGATACTCTTTCATATTTCGTTTGCTTTGGATTATAGCCAAAAAATATACGTTGTTGGAAATTAAAATTTAATTTAAGACAAAACTTGATTCCAAAAATAATTTTTGTAAAAATATTTGGTCAATTGACAATAACTATATTTACTATCTTACAATTGTCATTGACTTTCTTTACGATGCTAAATTTGTCATGCATTACTAGCAAGTTAAAAAAAATGCGAGATCAAATTTTTCATTTTGAAACTTGTTCAAAAAACTCTCAATGGAAATAGCCACAAACGTTCCTTTTATGCAATGTAAGCTCTTCACCACCAAGAACAAAGTTAAAACTGCTAGTAAGAAATAAATATGTTGTTTAACTTTTGCCCCGGAACCTTTTGACTTTGAAATAACACCAAGTTTTTCCAGAGAGCAAAACAATTAATTAATGGCCTGAGACACTCTACTCTGCGAGAGAATTATCTGTGTCTGTTTAAAATATGTCAAAGCATCAACTGTTTACGTAACACATTTTGCACAGTACCAGTTTTAGTTTCAATAACAATTCAAATTAATTCAAGAGCTTATATTTGATCTAATATGTGTTAGTGGAATGTTTTTCGTGTAAAAAATATTTCAATGAAATGCTTTTTGAAACAGAGAAATCGTTGTGACCAATTTATTGTTGATTTACACTAAGACACCTGATGCTAAGCCAAAGATTTAAAAAGGAAAATGTGAACGTCATGAAAATAGATTTTATTAGATGGTCTTCAAAGCGTTTTATTGCAAAGTAAAATAAGTTTATAATCAAGTAATTACTTAATATTCCAGGAGCCAACAACCAGTGATATTTTGACCTAATTTAAAATCTATACAATTTTCTGGGACCGACTTTAAAGACCAAAACGAAATACCCGCCCCCAACTCTAAAAAATCTAAATCAAAATGATTCAACAATTTTCTTCAGCAAGAACATGCTTTCTCCCCGTACCGAAACGAAGAGTCATGCGCAGAATGAAGCAGAATTGAAAATAAAATTGTGGACGCGGCGCGGCGTAATCAGTAATTATAAACCACAACCGCGTGGTTGGACGGTCGGACTCTCCGTGTGTTGAGTGTGAAAGTGGAGAGAGGACGTGTCTGTGGTTGCGGTCGTCTCTGCAATCTACATACCTAAGGGTTCGGACAGTTGCTTTCAACACGCTAAATTTTGAATCGCAGACATTTTTGTTTTTGTACGGGTGTAATCTAGATTTTTTAAACGAAATTTTAAATTCTCTGACCGCCATTGAAGGTTTTGTCCCATGATTTACATTTTAACTTTATTCTTCCGGTTATCCTCGTCTAAACAGCAGACAACTTTCATTTTTCCAGAAGAATGAACATGTACAATGTTTTCTGTATTAAAATTTGTGTTCAGAGCTTTTTGGGTGGTTCAGAGCTCAGAGTACATCTAGTCGGACTAACTTTTTATTTTATGTAGAAATTAATTCATTTCAAGCAAATATTGAAATAAATATCAATTCTTTTGAAAAAAAATATTATTACGTAATTGAACATTAAAACGAACTTCATTAGATGAGAAACGAAGGGCACGAAGTCAAATTTTCGAGTGATATCATTAGAGAACCCAGAGAGCTTCTTGTGATAAAATAGGATAGCACAGCACATTCATTCCAGAATGCGATTTAATTTGGAAAAGTTTGAAAAATTGCCTCCAGTGTGAAGATTACAGAAAGACAAACAATACCATTGATAGGGTTATGAACATCCCCCACGACTCATGTTTCCTGTCAAGCTCACACTCTGTGGTATTTCCGTTTCCGTTTGACAACAATTAGCCTGAGCTGTCACTGAGTCAGTCGTGCCAACGTCACCCTGAACTCAATCCACTCCTGACGCGGCTTTCATTTGTAAATTTCGGAACATACACTTTAATTTCTCTAACGGTTTTCAAATGTAGAAGCAAGCTCAAGCCTAAAGCAAAGGCTTTTAGGTCTTTATTCGCCCGATTTCTGATTTTACCATTAAACTCGGTTATTATTACCATTACCATTATGAAGATGCTGACCACCAGTAAGAGGTATTTTAAGTCGAATATGAGTGAAGGATGTGTGTAGGATAATTGTTAATGTATAGCAATACAGGTTCCTAATACTGTAGTTAAGAATGGTTTTCCTTCTTAACACTTTAGTATTGAAAAAAATCAAGTACATAATGATAACCAATGAGCGATTTAACTTCAAACATACCGTACCAATGCAACAAAGGTTGCGTTTTTAGGTATTTCTTCGTGCACTAAATACAAATACGTTTTAAAAAGACGTACTGAAAACTATTTAAATCTATTGACAATCGGAGAAGAACGGTGCTAAGCTTTTATTTTTTTACGGTTGTTTATAATGATGAATGCAGTGATTAGGCCTACTTTGAGCTTCCTAAACAAACTGAGTAACCTTGTCAGTCCAACACTGCACTTTAAACACATTAAGCTTTCTCAAACCGGTTAAATGTGCATGGCTATGTTCCAAACTGATTATACATTCTTTATGTAGCTTGCAACTACCTTGCACATTATCATAGTTGTTCGACGAAGGAATGAAGACATTTGCATAACCCAAAACAAACAACTCAATCTATGAACATAACATACAATATTTGGCCGCCGAAATGTGCAGTTGCGCAGGGAACTACCAAAAAGCCACGAATTTTTGGGCCGCTCTACCCTACCGAATAGCCACGATCATTAGAGGAGATTAAGAAGGGTTCGTTTGCCAGTGCTGAAATGTCCGAAATGCCACGACGGCTCAGCCAGGTAGCCGGCACCACCTCTGGGAAAAAGGGAATTGATAATTTCCAATGACCTAAACCATTTACTACTACACTTAGTAGTTTGTAACATAAAAGTTTATTTTTCATGAAATAATAATTTATCGGTCAACACTATTTGTTCTGTATATTTGAAATTTTGGTGTCGCACGAATTCTACAATAATTAACTTTCAAGCAAGTTTCAAGCAAGAGAGATGTGTTAGGCCTAATATATTTTTAAATGCCGTATTAAGACTCATTTACTTATACAGTGCACACCGCTTTATTACTGTGGTATTTTAAATTTCATCGCCGTTTTTATCTAGGATTATTATTTTTTATATATAATATGTGATTAAGACCTCCTGTGATTTTTTTCGTTACTACACTATTTATATATGTGTTATATTATCAATACCTACTGTGATTTTTTCGTGATTATCCTATTTTTTATATGCTATATTATCAAGACCTGCTGTGATTTTTGCGTGAATTTCCTATTTTATTTTTTATATTTTTTTGTACACGTTACTTTATTTTTGATGTAATTATGTTGACTTTGCGGAAAAAGATGTTTTAATATGTTTTTTTTAATATGTGTACATCTGGTTTCACTTAATAAATTAGGCCTATGTCATGAGTTCAAGAACGTATTTTAATTTGGGACCTTCAACAGACTCTCCTCAAAACTTAAAAAAGCAATATTTTATTATTTGAACGTTTTATCACTGACGTTCGCCTTGGTCGAGGAAAACTTTCTTATTGGCAGTATACACGTTTATGAATGGTTTGCATAATTGTATTCTAAACAAAGTTAGATGGTAGTTATCTAATATCTTATATCTAGATGATATGTTGTGGCGTGGTCTGCATCGCAAGGGGCATGAAAGGCAGAAATAAGGGCAGGGGAGAGGGAATTTAAAATTCCCATTCTTCCCTACTATTACCTCCCTGGTAGCGCCTACCTGCCGCAGCGATCGTGGATTTTTGGACACTTCGTTCCTTGCGAGATGACCCTTCTTAATCCGCAATAATGATCGTGGCTATTTGGTAATTTCAGATGGGACGAAAAATTCGTGGCTTTTTGGTAACAGCCGTTGCGCAAGACCTAAATGGTGTTAATGCCTGGACAAAAGGACATTTCAAGGTTCGGAGACGACATAAATGTTCTATTCAGGCATTATGATACGCGACCCAAATCCTCCAAAAGTTATGGGAGGCTCAACTTTCACTTTAGAGTAATTCTGTTCTCTACCAGAAGCGGGGCAAAGCACATGTAAACCTAACAATAAATAATTATTTTAGTGGTAAGAACTAATATTTTATTTCATTACAACTTAGTTTGAAAATGTTCAAAAATGCCAAAAGTTACAGATTTTTCCACATATTGTAGCAAAGATAAGTTTGGTTGAGAGTAGTGACAGATTCTAAAGTTAAAGTGTTATCCTTTTTTGAATATTTTCAACTTATTATATTAAAATAATAACCTTTTTGAACTCTAAAAATTTCAGTAAATTATTTGGATTTTGAAGAAATTTTCCCAGCATAAACAAACCAGAAAAAGTTAGTTTTTCCTAATGGTGAAATTTAAATTTAAATTAAATCTTGATACGTTCTCAGAAGCTATTTTTACCTGTGGTCATCGAAACAAGTTAAGAATATCACATATTGGAGTACCATGATTGGGTTCTCTTTCTCGCAAAAAAATCAAAATAAAATATTGTTTATAGTCCAAGCTCATTTAGTAAAGTTCTTAGCCTTATAAAAATCTAGTATGCAACCAAATAAATAGTACCCAGTTAGACGACACACAAAATTCAAAGTTAAACGACTCAAGTTCACAATTGGTTTAAGACACATTGATTTCAATTAACATCTTTAAAATCGTTCTAGATGCAGTTTTCTAGCAACTACAGCTACAGCATCTACACGTTTATTATTCTCATTTCTCAATGTCAAGTCAACACCCCGCAGTTTACTCCGTAAGGTTATTCACCTTGAGCAAACTAATTGTTTTCAACAGTTGGCAACATTGTTGAACACGTAATCAGAAATACCACAACAATCGTGTCGCTTCTTCCGTTTGGGTGAATCGTTGACTTCAGCGTTTCAAATGGACGATTTCTTCTCAAGATTCTACAATGTGATACAGAAGCACTAGACCCTCCGCAATATTTGGAGCAGTAACCCACTGTTGCTGTTAGAGTAGGATTCACCTAAGTTGGCCAAAGCGTGTACTATTCATTTCATCAAAAATTTTAATACAAGTCACATTAAAAACATTGTTAGCTACATATGGTGTATGTTTACAATTTCTCAGAACTGTCAAATCGCCACGTTGCGTTTGTTTACAATGTTGTTTATAGGTTATAGAATGTTTACAATATCGCCTATTTTTAGAATTTTATATTTTTATTCAACCTTTTTACATAGCTGTCAAGTTTAACTTGATTCTATTTCTTGATTTACATAAATTATTTAAAATTTATTTATTTGTATTTCTTGATTAAAAAAAAATATTTAAGTTTGTTTAACTGCTTGTTTATTTTTTCCTGGGCCAATTTTAAAAGGTTTTGACCGCAATATGAAACAATCTCTCTTTTCAGATGCTGACTTGCAGCAAGTAATACTGGCTATTCAAAAACTCGCCTATTTCCCTTTGTAAATAGTATTTCATAAGAAAATCTAAGACTATTAATCATGCTGCATCCTTGACACACCCATTCCCTTTTAATACATATTTAATTTGGAAAAGCCCCTCAAAAATATTTTAAGTTGCGCAAGAGAACTTCCAGTTGCAATATTGCATCGGGTCTTTACCTTTATTGCAAGTGCTATTATACTAAAACAGATGTTCGTTGACAATGTTTTCAGCACAGCTGGATTTTATGGTTAAGTTCGTAAGAAGATAATAGTTTGTTTACTTTCGTTTTGGCCAACTTAGGTGACTCCTACTCTACTGTTCTCTGTTCTGTGTCGTTTATTTTCGATACAACCCAACGGTTTAACGTCCTTAATGGTATAAGAATCGCCAATATAGTGACATTCATAACGGTAAACTGCAGTAAAGGTTGCTCGTTAAGCTCTCTAATGATTGTTCAGAAGAAACCTCCACATGCAATGAACCGTTTGGCTATAAAACGTTTTAATTGTTTATAAAGGTTTCTGCAAGTAATATTAAGAAAGTGCTTCCCGTTCAGAAGTTCCAGTACGTTCTTGAATTGCATTTTGCATACGAATCCTTTACAATTGGAAATCACTGTAAATTTTGCCTGTTTACGATTACTATATTGCTTATTTTTTAAGCAGAATTCAAGATTAATTTTTAATCTGAATTTTTAAAGCAGTATTTTAGAAAAAATCTTAATTTTCAACAGCAAAAAGGGTTATATTTTGATTTTATATGATCGGTCTCGTTTTCGTCAAAGCCTCATAGGGCTTCATATTCTAGCCGTGCAGTGGCGTGGACCTTTGTCAAGGGGGGATATACTATCAGGGGTCGGGGATGTTAAATGCCCCCCCCTTCCAGAGGAAGGGAAGTCTGTGGGACACACCCACGAAAACATTTCGACAATTATAACTACAAAGTCGCATTTTTAGGCAATCTAGAGGCATTACAACGTGCCGTGAAACTCCCAACCCACCTATAATTAAGGCTCGGAATGAAGTGGTCGGATTCCGAAAAACGGATTACCTAAGGATTTAAGTAAAATGTCCTTTACACAGAAAATAAGTAGGATACAGTATTAATATTTTGCAATTTTACCCCTTCATCTACCCACTAACGGTTAACTCGCGCGATTGTTCTTTTACGGCAACACTCGTCTTTCGCAATACTCCTACCCGCATTTAGTTAGAAATAAAGGATTTGCGTAATTTGACTTTCACGACTATTCGTGATATTAGCAAAGCTATTAAGGAATTTTTATTGCTATTGCCAACGTTTTTACGTCCCCTCGTCGCGCGTCGCGTCGCCGTTTACCCGTAATAGGGAAGTTCGCGTAGTTATTTTTTACGGCTGTTTACAAACAAGTTTTATTCTATACAATTAATACGCCAACACGAAATTTGTCTTATGAACTCCTCCGTCATTTCTTAACCGATTATGATCATTTACGGCTCATTGGAAAGAGCGTGTCGCGTAGATTTGCAAACTGGCCTTTCATTTTTGAAAAAGTCCCTTGGGCTCTGCCCCATTGGCTTTTAAAGTTCCCATGTTATCCTTATGAAGAACATAATTGTTTACATTTTGATCAGCTGGATAATTTAATTGCTGTTATTTTTTAATTTGTGTAAACATAACCCTCAAGACGGATCGTGTTAGCATGATTGTGTTTTAAATTTGTCGCCATTTGAATTATCGCTCTGCTAGAGTAGCGCACGATTCCGTGCGCTCGGATTCACTAGCAACTTATTATTGTTTATCGCTTTCTCTTCTCAGTCAAAACACATAAATCGGAAGTTTGTTATCAAGGGGTATATTTTTTTACAAACCGATGCCGATAAGGTATCCCCTAATCTCCCCCGTGCCTAAGCCGTAGTGATGGAACAAACGACTGATTTCAACCATCCGATGGTTTTTCTTTCATCCGATAGTTTTCAGATGGATGATTCAACCGATGTTTTTCCTGTATAGTGAGGTGGGGAGCGGATTGGCCCGCGCTGTATGCGAAGATAGGAGGAACTATCCGACGAAATGGACGATAAATAATTTGTTATACCTTTTGACATTTTGTATTTAGGTCGAGGTAATTAAATAAGGTAAAAGATTAACCTATCGGTACAAACATAGGATGTTTTATCTTTAGCGCAAATACTCGGATTTTTCACCGTTCACTAAAGAACAGTTAATAATTAAATAACTGACTCATAGTTTTAAAACTATTGAAAATACGGGACGAATCGTTTTACACTTGAATGAAAACGTGAAAAGGATGGTTTTTATATAGATGGATAATGATGCCGTTCAGATGATTCGCTTGCGAACGAATGGATGGTTCATCCGGATGAAAATTAAAGTAACCATCGGATGAAATGAAATAAAATGAATGAAATGAAAAATTATTTATTTTTCCAGGCAAAGTTAGGGCCACACGGCCCTTTCTTACACTTAACCTGAAATACACAGTTTGAGATAAAATATGGCAAACTAACTTAAAATAATATATTTATATAAAAATAAAAAAATCAAATTTGAATTACACTCTTTCATTAAACATTCATCTGTTAGGGACCCCACCTAAGACGAAAACCACCTACGACACACCTACCAAGGACATTCGCTGAAAGAATAGAATTTTCAGCGCCACCACAAACCGACGACGGCCCTCAATTGACTCCAGGGAATCAGGAAGATCATTCCATAGGCGGCAAGCAGTCACAACGAATGCACCGTCATAGACTGCTGTTCTGTGCTGGGGCATACGTAAAGTGAGGGAAGCGGAACGTGAATTCCTTTGACTACCTTGAGCTATAAATTTAAAATCATTTTGAAAATATTTTGGTAAACCGGTTTTTAATGTTGAATAGGCCAATGAGAGAATTTTGATTGATCTTTCATCATGTAATTTCAATAATTTTGACTCAAGGTAGTAAGGTGTGATATACTCCACGGATGTTAGGTTGGCGCGCAGCAACCGGATGAATCGTTTGTTTCTATCGGATAGTTGCCATCACTACAAGCCGCAGCAGCGGTGGCGGCAGCGGCATGTGCGGCGGCGGTTGCCCGGGCCATGTGGCGGATTTACATAAATTATTTAAAATTTATTTATTTGTATTTCTTGATTTAAAAAAAAATATTTAAGTTTGTTTAACTGCATGTTTATTTTTTCCTGGGCCAATTTTATAAGGTTTTGACCGCAATATGAAACAATCGCTCTTTTCAGATGCTGACTTGCAGCAAGTAATACTGGCTATTCAAAAACTCGCCTATTTCCCTTTGTAAATAGTATTTCATAAGAAAATCTAAGACTATTAATCATGCTGCATCCTTGACACACCCATTCCCTTTTAATACATATTTCATTTGGAAAAGCCCTTCAAAAATATTTTAAGTTGCGCAAGAGAACTTCCAGTTGCAATATTGCATCGGGTCTTTACCTTTATTGCAAGTGCTATTATACTAAAACAGATGTTCGTTGACAATGTTTTCAGCACAGCTGGATTTTATGGTTAGGTTCGTAAGAAGATAATAGTTTGTTTACTTTCGTTTTGGCCAACTTAGGTGACTCCTACTCTACTGTTCTCTGTCCTGTGTCGTTTATTTTCGATACAACCCAACGGTTTAACGTCCTTAATGGTATACGAATCGCCAATATAGTGACATTCATAACGGTAAACTGCAGTAAAGGTTGCTCGTTAAGCTCTCTAATGATTGTTCAGAAGAAACACTCCACATGCAATGAACCGTTTGGCTATAAAACGTTTTAATTGCTTATAAAGGTTTCTGCAAGTAATATTAAGAAAGTGCTTCCGTTCAGAAGTGCTAGTACGTTCTTGAATTGCATATTGCATACGAATCCTTTACAATTGGAAATCACTGTAAATTTTGCCTGGTTACGATTACTATATTGCTTATTTTTTAAGCAGAATTCAAGATTAATTTTTAATCTGAATTTTAAAAGCAGTATTTTAGAAAAAATCTTAATTTTCAACAGCAAAAAGGGTTATATTTTGATTTTATATGATCGGTCTCGGTTTCGTCAAGCCTCATAGGGCTTCATATTCTAGCCGTGCAGTGGCGTGGACCTTTGTCAAGGGGGGATATACTATCAGGGGTAGGGGATGTAAAATGCCCCCCCATCCAGAGGAAGGGAAGTCTGTGGGACACACCCACGAAAACATTTTGACAATTTTAACTACAAAGTCGCATTTTTAGGCAATCTAGAGGCATTACAACGTGCCGTGAAACTCCCAACTCACCTATAATTAAGGCTCGGAATGAAGTGGTCGGATTCCGAAAAACGGATTACCTAAAGATTTAAGTAAAATGTCCTTTACACAGAAAATAAGTAGGATACAGTATTAATTTTTTGCAATTTTCCCCCTTCATCTACCCACTAACGGTAAACTCGAGCGATTGTTCTTTTACGGCCACACTCGTCTTTCGCAATACTCCTACCCGCATTTAGTTAGAAAAAAAGGATTTGCGTAATTTGACTTTCACGACTATTCGTGATATTAGCAAAGCTATTAAGGAATTTTTATTGCTATTGCCAACGTTTTTACGTCCCCTCGTCGCGCGTCGCGTCGCCGTTTACCCGTAATAGGGAAGTTCGCGTAGTTGTTTTTTACGGCTGTTTACAAACAGGTTTATTCTATACAATTAATACGCCAACACGAAATTTGTCTTATGAACTCCTCCGTCATTTCTTAACCGATTATGATCATTTACGGCTCATTGGAAAGAGATTTGCAAACTGGCCTTACATTTTTGAAAAAGTCCCTTGGGCTCTGCCCCATTGGCTTTTAAAGTTCCCATGTTATCCTTATGAAGAACATAATTGTTTACATTTTGATCAGCTGGATAATTTAATTGCTGTTATTTTTTAATTTGTGTAAACATAACCCTCAAGACGGATCGTGTTAGCATGATTGTGTTTTAAATTTGTCGCCATTTGAATTATCGCTCTGCTAGAGTAGCGCACGATTCCGTGCGCTCGGATCCACTAGTAACTTATTATTGTTTATCGCTTTCTCTTCTTAGCCAAAACACATATCGGATGTTTGATATCAAGGGGTTTATTTTTTTACAAACCGATGCCGATAAGGTATCCCCTAATCTCCCCCGTGCCTAAGCCGTAGTGATGGAACAAACGACTGATTTCAACCATCCGATGGCTTTTCTTTCATCCGATAGTTTTCAGATGGATGATTCAACCGATGTTTTTCCTGTATAGTGGGGTGGGGAGCGGATTGGCCCGCGCTGTGTGCGAAGATAGGAGGAACTATCCGACTAGTGGATGGATGAATAAACCATCTGTCCGCGAGCCTGCTTCAGACGGATAGTTTTCATTGGTTTTGTGGCGTATCTATTCGGATGAAAATTTATACTGTCGAGCAAATGATTCACCTGCAAATGGACGATAAATAATTTGTTATACCTTTTGACATTTTGTATTTAGGTCGAGGTAATTAAATAAGGTAAAAGATTAACCTATTGGTAAAAACATAGGATGTTTTATCTTTAGCGCAAATACTCGGATTTTTCACCGTTCACTAAAGAACAGTTAATAATTAAATAACTGACTCATAGTTTTAAAACGATTGAAAATACGGGACGAATCGTTTTACACTCGAATGAAAACGTGAAAAGGATGGTTTTTATATAGATGGATAATGATGCCGTTCAGATGATTCGCTTGCGAACGAATGGATGGTTCATCCGGATGAAAATTAAAGTAACCATCGGATGAAATGAAATAAAATGAATGAAATGAAAAATTATTTATTTTTCCAGGCAAATTTAGGGCCACACGGCCCTTTCTTACACTTAACCTGAAATACACAGTTTGAGATAAAATATGGCAAACTAACTTAAAATAATATATTTATATAAAAATAAAAAAATCAAATTTGAATTACACTCTTTCATTAAACATTCATCTGTTAGGGACCCCACCTAAGACGAAAACCACCTACGACACACCTACCAAGGACATTCGCTGAAAGAATAGAATTTTCAGCGCCACCACAAACCGACGACGGCCCTCAATTGACTCCAGGGAATCAGGAAGATCATTCCATAGGCGGCAAGCAGTCACAACGAATGCACCGTCATAGACTGCTGTTCTGTGCTGGGGCATACGTAAAGTGAGGGAAGCGGAACGTGAATTCCTTTGACTACCTTGAGCTATAAATTTAAAATCATTTTGAAAATATTTTGGTAAACCGGTTTTTAATGTTGAATAGGCCAATGAGAGAATTTTGATTGATCTTTCATCATGTAATTTCAATAATTTTGACTCAAGGTAGTAAGGTGTGATATACTCCACGGATGTTAGGTTGGCGCGCAGCAACCGGATGAATCGTTTGTTTCTATCGGATAGTTGCCATCACTACAAGCCGCAGCAGCGGTGGCGGCAGCGGCATGTGCGGCGGCGGTTGCCCGGGCCATGTGGCGGTCACGGTCCCGGGTCCAGGAAGGATGTCCTCCACTCTCCACTGCACGTGATCATCCCCCGGCACGCGCCCCTCCCCCTCCCCCTCCCCCCTCCCCCTGGTGACTCCTCTTTTAAACGTTCTTCCGCTGGTGGTTCATTATTTTCTGTTTTATTGTCACACACAAGACCGTTAACATTTAGTGGCGTTTTTAATTTTATTGCATACTAGCTAATAACCCCGGCTTTACCTGGGAGATTATTTTTGTTTCTTATTGCAGCATTTTGTCAGTATAGCCACGGTAACCATAGTAAATGTATAAAGCACTTCCAAAATCCTTGACATGGTTCGCTTTTGGACGGTCCTGTTCCTAAGTCCTAAAACATAACAAAACCAAATCACCATAGTGCACATCTTGAGATTCCAATTTAATTTGATACCAAAATCAAGTGACTAAGACGTGTAGTTTTTGCTCCAGAACGAAATATACCAACAATTCACAACTCTCTTTATATTTATGTATATTGATTTTTGCGTCACGGTAGAAGTCATGGGACGAATACCTGAATGTTTTAACATGTTTAGAAAATGACGATTCTTTTTAAAGAGTTTGGCTTCCTCTTGGTAAATCTTGATATTCTCGGTAAATTAACAAAAATGCACATTATTGAAATTGTTAAAAATTAAAAATAAAAATAAATTTCTTCCGACATTACAACACAGGTTCTATAAAACGTCATAGAGTACCTGGAGGTAGGATAAAGTTTCCTCCTGAATTGGATTCTGTAACTCCCCTAACTGCGGGGTTCCAAGGGTTAGGAGTTTATAAGAATAAAAGCCCAGCATTGCCAGCTTGGCTCGACTTTCTAGGGATATTGGGTAGCTTGTGGAAGAAATGGATTAGCAGGATTGGAAAGGTATGACATTGTCAGTTAGCCTCCACTCCTGAAGGAAGAGAGAAACATTTCCAACCCATCTTCCGGGCTCTTCCGGGACTTACTCTCTATCCCAAGACACTGAAGGCACTCCTATAACAGGACCGACAACTGGGAGCTC
This sequence comes from Flexamia atlantica, assembly GCA_035578135.1. Taxonomy (NCBI): domain Eukaryota; kingdom Metazoa; phylum Arthropoda; class Insecta; order Hemiptera; family Cicadellidae; genus Flexamia; species Flexamia atlantica. The sequence continues at coordinate 7,942,362 of JAQJVK010000020.1, forward strand.
TTTTTTTGGGAAGAGTCTCTCCCAGGTCGGTTCGTCTTCCAGGCCAGCAGGATATTAGGTCGGGTAAGGGTCCATCATACATTTCCAGACGGACAAGCCAGGATAATGCACCACTCCCCCAGACATCAGACCTGACTGGGTATTCACGCTCCAGCAGAGGACCAGAGTTCCCCGGGAGACAAGAAGGCCGAGGTATTCAGGACAAACACACAATGATTGCTTCCAAATACTGTATCCAATTTCGACGTCTAAAGAGAGCTTTCTAAGGGCCTTCTGGGGGCTAAACACCCCTAGACAGATAGAGAGAAGGCCATAAAGTGCCTCTTGCAAGGCGCTAATTGAGTGTAATTGAGTGTTCCTCCTCAATTACATTCTCCAACTCACCTCTTCAGGCGATTTCAGATAATCTCCAACTCCTTGAACTCCAGGTTCCACGGGTTAAACACCCCTGGACAGATCCACCGATAGCTGCGAAGACAACGGACTGTGAAATTGGTTGTCATCGGCGGCGGAGGCCGGGGGCAGTGGCGGATTTATAACTCGCGAGATTACAGGATCCCTGTGAGTTATGTAGGTACGTTCCGATACCTGCGATACTAGTACGTATCGATACTTTACTTTCGATATTTACAGTATCGGTATCGTATCGAATCATTCGATATTATCGTGGTATCGAAAGGAATTGTGTAGTATCGGTTTAAAAGTATTGAATGAATATTAAACGCGTCAGGAAAGAAAAAAAAAAAGATAATCTGCCCAAAAATTATAGAAATTTAACTAATATTCCACGTAGTGTTTTTTGCCCCTTACTTTATTGCATTACTTACTGCAGCTTTTATTATTGCTCCTTTTACCGTACCGTACTCTATGACTCCTCCGTTATTATTAATTTGTTTGTTTCGTCTGCTAGGCCGACCAGCGTCTGGATGTTTAGTTCCGTAACTTTAGTGCGCAAGTTCGGTGTTTAGTGATTGATCAGATATTAATTTTAGTTTATTTATTGTAAAATGGCTCCCAGAACAAGTAAAATTTGAAATAATTTTAGAAAGAAGGACAATAATGTCGCAACTTGTAAGCTGTGTTTGGGAGACGTTAGGTTCTCAGGAAGTAACCAACCACATGAAACTCATGAAAACAAACCATGGAAGAGAACATGAAACATTCCTATTAGTAGTTAAGAGCAACCTTATTTAATATGAACTTAATGATTTTTTTAGTTTTTTCCTGGTGTATTCTGATTCGATACCGATACTCACGGTATCGATACTTTGGATCCGATAATATCGGGGTATCGATACTTTTCTTTCAATACCGATTCGATACCAAATATCGGATCGAAGTCGGTATCGTCGGGTCCCTAGCCTCGCGGCGGCAACACGAGTAATCAACGGGTGTCTACTCGGGGATAGCGCAACCAAACTCCGAGAGGCTGTCGAATTAAAGCCTCAAAGATAGGAGATAAGGCGCGGTGTTATTACGAGTAACCGGTTACCGGTAACAGGTTCGTCACGGTAACAGTTCCGCGTATTAGGTTGGTGAGTTCGCGGTTGTCGGTGACTTTTGCGGGATTGAGCTAATCGAGAGAACTTTCTTGCAAGGGGAAACTCGAATGTCATGTGGCGTTATGACTACTAGGAATATTAAATTCTATTGGCAACTTATGACTACAGTACTTATTATTTTATTATATCGTAATTTAATTTTTACATTTTTAAGAAAGAGGCTCTTAGTGAAAATCCCAGACAGATTATAAAATTCAAGACGATCGAAAAGTTTTATGAAGGTTAAAAAATTATTTGTAACTTTCAAGAGCTAAAAGATTTAAATATTAAAACCTAATGATACTTCTAATAAAAATTTTAAAAACTATATAAAGATGAAAATAATTTTTAAGAAGATCAATGTATGTATTTTTAAACTTTAATCATTCATTAGTTTTATATGTTTAATCAATATTAAAAAAATCTTTTTTTTAATCTATACATGAAATTTATTAATTTGTAAATCAACGGCAGAAGGTGTGACAGTTATTGTTGTGTACTTTTGGAATCACTTATATTGCCATAAAAGGAACATAACCATGTCTTTACTACTGTTGTCAAGAGTGCATCTCGGGTAATACCTGGAGGTAGATATCGTAATAGAAACACAGTTTACATAACCATAATATTGTTAAGTAATGACTTATCCAACCAATAATTCATGTTCGATGCCAAACACAATTAACGTGTGAAGAGCGAAGACAGAAACTATCTATTATTAAGTATGCAATCATAATTCTTTTGATGTATTGCTGAATTGCTGTGATTTCTCCTATTTGCAATAGTATGTTTTGACATTTCTACCGGGAACGATCTCAGCTTTAGTCATCTTACTAACCTCGGACTTTCTCTGAAAGCGCCATTAAGCCGGTGACAAATGGCAGTTGGATCCGTTATCTCTAAACTGTTTCAAGTTACTTCGCTGATTCGTCACCGGAAGTTTCCGAATACCGTTTTCTTCAATTTAACACTCGAAAATTTTCAATTAGTCTCGCCGATAAATCACATATACTTAATTATTGCTTACAAACAATAAAATTGAATAAATAATCCTACTTATAATGTTATAAATGTGCATGAAAGTATGAATGTTTGTGTGAATATCTGTCTTTCAACCACGTGAAAAATACTGGACCAACTGAGCTGAAATTTTGCAGGAATATAGAGCCACTATATCAGAAAAGGACAGAGGCACACACACAGACACTGCAATATGCCTTCACTTCCTTAAAATCCCCTCGGGCGCCGCCACGTGAACGTCCTTAGCTTCAATGTTTATATTTTATAAGGATGTAAACATTCAAATACTGAATTGTAAACAGCTGTGAATACTAAAATTTGACAGTTCAGTGAGCAGAAGTAAGATCAGCTGTAATTTTTATCGTGAGCGAAGTCACGAGCAACTGCTGGCGTTAAATAAATAATCTTGAAAAAATATATGCAAAATGTTTTTAAAAGTCCCACGGCAGTTTTCGTTTTTCTGCGACACTAGCGGCCGGCGGCTTTTGGAACTTCGGCTCCATAAGAGCCCATGCTAAATCAGTGCACATTTTGCGATGTAAGGTTTCGCGCGGAACCATATAGCGCCCATATTTTTTAACATATCAATACTATGCAATATTATTTAAATAAATAATACTCTAATTTACGGGAAATGCTTTTTTATTTTTTAAAAAAGATCATAAAACACGTTTTATTAATGTCCAAAGTTAACTTTTTAAATTGATCAAAGAAAAAAACTATTTAAGTTATCGAAATCCAAAAAGCAATTCTTGTAGCTTGCACATTTCCCGTTACAACTATATTAAATTAAAAAAATTCCCTTATCTCATGGAGCGCCTATATGGGTCCGCGTAAGAGCTGTTTTTGAACATTTTTGGCAGGGTAGGGAGGACTCTTAAGAGAAGATTCCAGTCCCGCGCGACCACCTGTTTCTCCAATAATTAGACTAATAACACGTCCAAATTCTATTTTTCACAACTAAACCTAACTTTATGATGTATAGGCTTGGTGTGTCCTCTATTATACAACACGTTAACAATGCGCTGAAATGCCTCGATAAGCAAGTTTAGCAGCAAAATGTTACGTAATTTCAATTAACCAATTCCAACAACCAATAAAGCATCCCAGTTTCACACTGTACCGTCTATTTCCGGCCCCGCGGGGTGTGCGGGTGTACGCGGCCGTGCGTGTTGCGTTGCGGCGCGTGCGCTCGCGTGTACCTCCACCTGGCCGTCAACAGCTGTTACTGTCATTACCCGCGCGCGCCGAATAATCAGCCAATCACTGCCCGCCATTCCGACTACGTTTGCAATCAGCTGTTTAAGCCAAAAAACCATAAATGCGCTGAAATGTAAACTGATTTTTCTACTGCTGATTAGAAAATACAAATAAATCTCTCTTAATCCCTCAATGAACTGAATTCTTAATCATACTTTTTGAGACGGGAATGATCGGTGTGTTAGGTTCAGACATATTATCTCACTACCGCTAAGATTTAATAACTTTTTGTATGTGTCAATATTCATGAAATAAGATTTTTATAATATAAATAATATACATATATAAAAATATATTATAAGTACGAAGTTGATGAATTCGGATACCGTTGGACCGTTGCCATTAAATTTGGTTTCACTGGGAAGGTTTTTAAGCCACCCATTTCTTCCTAACTTAATTTGGGGTTTCCCCAGAGGCCAAAACGGGTTCCCATATTAAGCTTATGTAAAGCTATTGTTTAAATAAAATATAATGATATGTTTACTTGAAAATACGATTTTGTGTAAGTAGTAAAATCATGACAACGTCTGCCTGGTGCAGGAATATTTTTTACAGTTGTGTATACAAGTAACGTCATTAAATTCCGAATGCCATTACTTGGTACAGGTTCAAAATCTACCAATACAGTATACTCTCGATTATCCGAGCCCCGGTTATCCGAGATTCCGGGTTATCCGAGGCAGCTCTAAGCTTAAATATACGTTTTTATTTTCTTACTAAGCGTTATAATAATGCGTGAAAAAAGTGTCTTTATTTAAAATTCTATTATTTGCAACTCGAAAGGACTTTCATTGTCGTATTTATTGGTAAATACTATATGTAATTTAACATTTTGATGTGGTCTTATTACAGCCCAACCTCAAAACACACGTGAACTCCGTATTATCCGAGGTTCCTGTTAACCGAGGTAGCCTTGGTCCCGAAGACCTCGGATAATCGGGAGAGTACTGTACAACACGTAAACAAATCATACAGATGAAAAAGCTGCTGGATATTACATAACTTATGTGACCTTAAGTTATACGCTAGTTGGAACATTTTAAACGTTTTCCGGCTAAGACCAAGAGAGATTAAGGGAAGTGTGGGACGCCTCAAATGCTGTGGCCTTCGAAATCCCGGTTGTTGCCAAATTGTAAACTTAAAATTAATTTTACGGACAAATAGAGCCAAATTACTTGACTCAAACTTTACCACTTCCACCTTTCGCATTCCCGGATGCAATCTCAGATCACACCTCATTCCAGTGACATCACTCCACAATGACTGCACTGTAGTCATCAACAGCAGCACCATCCCGGCAGTTGCGCAGCGCGAGTCATGGCTCATGAGTCATGACTGCCGGAACAGGTGCTAGTGCTCCTCACTGTCAAGGTTAGGGCCAGCGATCACATAGCACAAACAGACGGAGCTATGCTATACCTAACTTACTTGCATTACAGCAAATAAAATCTGGGCCGCCATATTGTCTAGATATAGAAACATAAAACGGCGTTTAAAACCGCATAATCTGACAGCGCACACTTTTCAAATAACTCGTAGTTTATACCATTTAGCATTGAGGCTTAAGGTTGAATGGATGTGAAGAGTCCTTTAGTTTTAAACGGTTATAATATCAATCATATTTCAAAAATATTGTTTTTCTTTTTTTTTAAATGAAAAAGGTTATAAGTTTTTATTCAACTTAAAAACTTGACATGGAAAAAATAGTTGGCTGCTACTTTTTTTATTTTTTGGTCAGGTAAAATGAAAATTGGAGGAATTGTTGCTTAAGAGTTGAATTTTTAAAATATTATTTTTTGAAAAAAAAAATTGCTGCCGTAGTTTGTTAGATAACTTAGTTTTTGTGGGAGAGTTTAATCGTGCGGCGCCTACATAAAAATGAGGTCAATTAATTCTGAACTGCTCTCTAAAAAATATAGTCGACTAAAAAAATACAAATGTGGTATAAAATTAAAGGTCTGAATCTCACAATTACTATGGTACCAATTATAAATGTTTTAGAGGCACATGTGAACATTACATGTGCTTTCCGTAGTGGCAGCTTCTTTTAAAACACGTCAGTACAAGCTTCTAGGATATCAGTGTTTACGATGTGTAGACTGCCTGCAAACCGTTTATATTTGATACTACAGTAACTCTGAGATTCAGACCTTTAATTTGATGTCATATTTGTTTTTTTTACCTAGTTTGTTGTTTCTATGTATAAGGACTAGAAGCAAATTTCTGACTTCTCATCGCGTCTCGCGTGCTCCGTCTATTTGTACTATGTGGTCGCAACAGCAGCACCATTCCGGCATCGCCAGTTGCGTAGCCACGAGTCATGACTCATGAGTCATGTTGCCGGAACAGGTGCTAGTGCTCCTCACTGTCAAGGTTAAGCCCATTCACCGGCTACAATCGCACTTCAATCTTCAATCTCCTCTTCGCTCTGTACTAATTGATGTCGAACTCGCGCCGTTAATAACTAACTGTACTGTGTCTGTGTTTAGCTTTGGTCATTGAGTCATTAAGATGATTCAGAGAAGAAGATTACACATTGGAATTGAGGTCATATTTATGTAGTGGAAGTTATTAAAAGTATCTTAAATAAACATGTAGTCAGGGTTACAATATGCACTCGGTAAAAAGAGGACACATGACATAACCGTGTGGAATTAACTATTTTAAATAACCATACGCAAACCCTCGTTTCTCGATGCCATTTCCCTGAAAAGCAGTAGTCTTCATGATAATTAATTGTTTAAATTACTCTACATAAAAAGACATTTTGAGATACTGTAATTAGATTTTTAAGTGAAGTTAAAGAAAACAATTTTAGAAATATTCGCAATACTGTTCGAATAACTTGAGGATTAGTAAAGCATTTGGATTTGGAGAAGTTATTACATGTAATATGTTACTTTAAAAGATTTTACTAACGTAATGTACCCTATAATCAAGAAAAACAGTTATAGTTGCTATCATAAAGTTACTGAAGTTGGTTGGAAATGAAAAAATCAAACTAAACAACTAATCGATATTGGAAATGACGAAAGAAAAATCAACTAAAAAACTCATTGAAATTGGAGTCAGATAAGAAGAAGCTAAAATGTATATCTAAAACAAAATAAATGTAAGCTAAAGAAATCAGGATCAAATTTATAACCCCAGGAAAATCATAATTTGATTCTGATTTATTGTTCAAAGTTAACACCCTCAGTTTAACGGAAACACTCAGTTTAACGCGGAAACACTCAGTTTAAGTTGTTTTCACAACCAGTTTCGAGGGAAGGGTATAATGAGTGAGATTACTGATACCTCTGTTATTGACCAAAACCAAGGCCACGCTTCAATAGGATCCTGATAGCGATTTTTGTGTGACTATGTTGCAAATAGTATTCACCTAGGAATTATATTACTCTGGACAAACGGGCATCAGCCCCAGATTGAAGATTATCAATGGCAAAACACATGTCATACAACTTTCTCAGAAGTTTCTCAATTCCAAAATTTATTTGTCATATTTGCGAATTTAGCTCGGTTTCATTCGAAAAATTATGGAATAATGAATGAGCACGATACAATTAATTGTGTTACCTCTCACCAACGGGCCAACTAATTTCCACCACACTGAAAAGTTATAGAATTCAATTTTATCACAGTTGCTCCTCAAGGCACTTTTATATTGTACCATAAATCAAGAGGCACCTGTGTGACTTCCCCACTGTTTTACAATCAGTCTCGTAGTATTTGCTCACCTGTGACTCATTCTCCATTCATTTCCAGACTCACGCTACGACGTGACTCATGCTTCATATCTATTCTGTGTATAGTCGAGTCAAATGACATGACTGAGAGGTCCGTAAAGTTGCCCTCCCCCAATTAAGCACTGACAAAAAAGATAGTACCACTCGTTAGTGCTTCGTTAGCACTGGTTAGTGCTCTATCCCCATAGTTAGTGCTCTTTTAGTTCAAGAGCTATAGTAAAAAAACTGTATGGGGCCAACTTTATAAAAGTTAGCCCCACCCAGTGCAAAATGTTTGTGCACTGTTGTCCAAAATGATAGTAGTCGTTAGTGCAGTTAGGGCTCTAATCCCCGTCGTTAGTGCTATTTTTGTTAAGAGTTATAATTGAAAAACTGTGGGGGGCAGTCATAACTCTTGAACTATGGGAGCACTAAGGATGAGGGTTATAACACTAACCAGCACTAACGATTGATATAATTCTCGACATCAGGGCTCAAATATTTTCACTAAGTGGGATTAACTTTTATAAAAGTGTCGAAGTGGGCGATAAACTGTCAAAGTGGGATTGGCCTCCTTCGACAGTTTTTTAAATCATAACTCTTAAACCATAAGATCACTAATAATGAGGATTGGAGCACTAACCAGCGCTGAATAAGCACTCACGATTGGTATCATTTTTGACATTAGTGCTCAAACAATTTGCACTGGGTGGGGCTAACGTTTAAAGTTAGCCCCAGCACAGTTTTTCAGTTATAACTCTTGAACAACAAGAGCACTAACGATGGGGATTTGAGCACTAACCAGCATTAACGAAGCACTAACGATTGGTATCATTTTTGACATAAGTTCTCAAATTTTTGCATTGGGAGAGGCTAACTTTTATAAATTTTGCCCTCCCTCTCATAAACGTTTCACCGGGCGAGGCTAAATTTTATAAGGTTGGCCTCCCCATAGATTTGTCATTATAACTCTTGACCTATAAGAGTACTAACGATGGGGATTAGAGCACAAACCAACACTAACCTAGCACTAACGAATGGTACTATTTTGGTTAGGGCTTAATTTTTAAATGAATTTTAATTTTCATAGTTGTAAAGCCCTGGGGGAAACTTTACGGACCTGTGGCCTCGGCCATCCGTTTTAGTAATTTCTTATGGACGGGCTGAATGACTGGACCATGTTATTCGATTCAGCCTATAGTCGGCGTTCTGCCACCGGTTCGTGAGTTATCACACCGGGAGGTCATTGCACAATTTCGTGTTATCAGCTACTGATAAGCTCTCTGTGATAAGGTGCAGACACGTTATCATTCACGCTCTCTGTTGAAAAGCCGCAGCCCTCCTTCAGCTACTCGGGAAGCCTTTGAGGTTACTGTAGCTACTGTAACATTGGTTATCTTCTTATCTGTCGTTGCCCTGAAGAGATTATTTAGTTATAACAGAACAGTTACTGCACTTTATTCTCCTCCTCTAACCTGTCTTAAAGACCCGTTAAAAACTTTACAATATATTGCAACTTTCTTGATCGCTCCATCGTTGTCGATAGTGAAGTGTCCGTTTACAAGCAACGATATTTAGTAACTTACTAAACATTTCCACCATGGATTTTGCACCCTGTTTAAATGTTAGGTTGCAGCGGTTTGGTTGAATTCCCGTTTACATGTTCAAGTCTTTTGCTTCAAATCATCTTTCGGAGGTCGTCACATATTTTCAGGTCGATGAAAATGTTAATTATTCAACCTCAAAAATCGTAATAATCACCCGATTACAAGCGATATGTTGCGATGATCTGTTTGGATCAACCAGATTATTGCGAAATGTCTTTTTGTGCAAACCAACCAATTTTCAATAAAACCATAAAACACGAAGTACTTCCTGTGATATTTAGCAATAAATTATTCCCAATGATTTGCTTGATAACGGCGAAACATTCTAACGATTAATTTATAATTAGATGGTTTTAAAATCAGCATAGACATAATCCTCACTAAGCAATATATAGCGTTAAAAATGGCATTCGCCGCTTTTGAAAAGTAATCAGGATAAATAATTAAATAAGAAACATTAAACTTGAGCCAACTGAAGTAGTCAGAAGCGTCAGAAACAATATTACACTTTTCGTATTTTACGTTTTTTACACTCTTACCTGAAGTAATCATTATTCCCTTTTAAATAAACAACGATTTGTGTCCACGTTTTTACTTGTATTGTCTTGGATGGCTTCTGAATGAATGTATTATTATTTACTTATTCAAGACGCTGGTAGAGGGTTAGGATTCTTTTTGGGATCAAGACTCATCCGACATTCTGAACCTATTTTAATACATAATTAGAGGTCGTTGGAAAGAGCTCGGTTGTAGGAAATAAAATGACTGAAGTTTGGGCTAAAGACCCAAGACGCCCATAAAATTTAGTAATTTTCCATAATAGACCGGGAGCTGGGAGGTCAAAAATTACGTCATAAGGTGCACATGTAAATGCCATCCCATTTTGAAGGGGCATCCTGGGGGGTGTCAAAAATCGGGTTTTGAGCCCTCAATCTGGGGGCTTTCTCCAATGTGGACAAACTTGAAAATAACCCATAAAAATGCGTTTTTGGCAATTTTCATGTAGAACAATTTATATGATCAAATTTTAGTTCACACCATTGAATTCAGCTCAAAAAAACGAACAATTTGGTATGTTCAATCATTGGTCTATGTTCATTGGTTACCGAGATACTGAGGGTGATGAACTCAAAACGTCGTCCTATGTTAACCTTATGGGAAATAAATAAAATCTTATAACTCGCTTATGTCTCAACATATCTTAATGAAACTTGATATGTGGCTTAATTTAGTTAAGAAATATTGTATATTAGCCTGAAATCCCCCATTTTTGCATTTCCGTGGCAGTAAACTTGCACACATTTTTCCCATGTTATTCTTATGGGGAGAAAATAAAAGTCTATATCATCCTTATTTTTTGACATATAATGATAAACCTTGGCATAAGGCTTCTTCTAGTCCAGGTTTATTGGATATTGACTTAAAAACCACCCATTTTATACATACCTGTTGCAACAAACCTGAAAACTTCATCCCCATGTTATTCTTATGGAGAATACAAAAAAGTCACATTCAAGTGTGTCCACCTTGCAGAAAGGCCCCAGATTGAGGTCTCACAAACCCATTTTTGAAACCCCCCAGGATGCCCCTTCAAATTGGCACAGCTTTTACATGTGCACCTTATGACGTAATTTTTGACCCCCCCAGCTCCCGGACTATAAGATTTAACTGGGGAATAAAAATGTCAAGAATCAGCTGATTATAAAAAACTTTTTTACCACCAATTTAGATGAAAACTTATAGCTGATAAGCAGCGCGTCCTTCAGTATTAATAAACTAAACTAAACCATGTTATGCAAATACCTTGGTTTGACCTTACACTTATTGTTGGTTGGTTGAAACGGATCTACTTTTACTAGCAGGCAACGTAAATCATTAATTTTATCTAAAGCCCTTTAAAAATATATTGTTTTTTAGGAGCCTAGATTTGAAAATATTTGAGGGGAGAGTATAAAGTCTTTATAAGTATGCATAGACATGTACATAAATAACGTTTATTAGTTAGGTAATAAGGAAGGTAAAGGCAAAGTACATCGTTTCAGAAGTTGGAAATTTTTGCCATCCCATTAACATGTTAATAAACAGAAGTTGTTAGTGTACTGCCAAAGAAGGAAGAAATAACGTCTAGACAGAAAGGGCCGTAAAACCTCGTTTTATACTACAACTTAACATAACACAGTACCGCAATACATTCACAGTAGATATATAAGTTATTTCCTAGCGCCTCCTACCTGTTGTCAGACAAGTATGATTTATTGCTTGCAATCAATTAGTTCAATCGCATATGTATGCAATCTTGCATCCAATCGAGGAAGCGATCAGCAAGTGCAATCGCGATAGACCGACTCGCTTTGGATGGATTATTGTTATTGTTATTAACTTTAATTTCTATCTTTTATCGCTTAAGTTTGAACCTAGCAACATATAATTTTTAAGGACGATCCGATACTCGATAATTTTAACTACTCATAAAAACCCAAGAATAGTTCTTTGATATACTTTATTTATACTTGCATACCTAATTAATGTATTTGGGAGCCAAGTTTCAACTAGACGACCTGTTGTTGGTTATTTGTTTTGCATATATATCATCATTAAGACATTTAATAATCATTTAATATCATTAGTTTCATCATTGTTTCATGTTTGAACTACCCGTCGATGGATGGACCGATGCTTCTAGGTGTCAAACGAGGTAACTCAAACATGAAACAATGATGAAATTAATGTTATTTTTTACTGGGAGCTCTGTTTAAAATTGTCAGCAGAAACGATTCTAATTTTTTCTCCCAATTTTTTTCTTTTCAGTAATATCCAGGAAATTGGTTCATATTTTACTACAACTTTTCTAAAGTTGCTATAATGTTTTGCAAATAAATCTTTTAAGTTTTCAACATAAATTAAAAGAAAAAAAAATTTGAATTTTTTATTAATTCTTTCATTGAATCATCAATTTTTGAAGTAGCCTACACGTTAATAGATTAGAAGATTAAATTGTAGCAGAAATGCCAGTAGTTGGTAAGATTGTCACATAATTAATTTAGACATTACTATTATTTTTCACAGAATGGAGGGAATAGTTCCTAATGATGATTAACACTAATTTTACCTTATTCACTGAGTGTGTAAGGTGAACCCCCTTTCATAAAAACCTATGTTACTGGAAAGAACCAACCAAAAAATAAAAAGTAATTTAATTCGAGACTATCTATTTTCCATTGTTTTTCTGAGCTATAGTAAGTGTTAATGAGGTATAGTAAGTGTATCACATCGTTTCAGTCCGGAATCCCAACCTATCTTCAGGTGAAAAGAATAAACCAATGCCTCGAAGATGAAACTTAAATTCACCATCGCCAATGATTGATTCCAAACAGCAGGAAATACAAAGATCGTGATTTGGGTTTAGTCAGATTGACTTTAAATCAGGAGGAGACTAACCGTCCTTAAGCCAGTCCTGCTGTGCCTGTTTTTGTGTGAGCCAGGATTTGTGTGAATAGGATGAAGTTCGACTAAATCACCGGCAGTTAGTGCTGATGTAAATGATTTATTTCAGTTTTCAAAAATTAATATGCTAGAAAATAAGAGTTATTAATCTTTCGATTGCTCTCTGAACATCATATTGTTAAAATATTCTCTCATGATTGCGTAGATTAAAAGTTGACTGTAGTATACTCTATTGGAGAATGCTGTAACTAAGTCCTCTTTCAAATTCTGGCTTACGTGAACGTTGGTACACATTTCACAATGGAAATGGAAAGTCTCCTGATTCAAGTCAAAGAAAATATAAAATAAAAAACCGAATAAAATGTTAATAAATACGAACTGAGAAAAATGGCGCAGAAAACGTGGGGTTATTAACATTTTAGCGGGTCCATATCCTGGTGGGGCCTACACCCAAGTCTTCGCCAATTAGTCTCGTGTTCCAAGGCCTGTCTTGCGTCTTGTTTGTCATCTCTGATTATGTCGAGAGCTCGGCCTCCTACCAGGGCACCGACCTGACTACACTCAACTTCTTCTACCTTGTGTTCAACATCAAACACCAATTGAGCATTAACTATCTGTAATAGGTATGGGCACCGACCTGTCTACACTCAACTTCTTCTACCTTGTGTTCAACATCAAACACCAATTGAGCATTAACTATCTGTAATAGGTATGGGCACCGACCTGTCTACACTCAACTTCTTCTACCTTGTGTTCAACATCAAACACCAATTGAGCATTAACTATCTGTAATAGGTATGGGCACCGACCTGTCTACACTCAACTTCTTCTACCTTGTGTTCAACATCAAACACCAATTGAGCATTAACTATCTGTAATAGGTATGGGCACCGACCTGTCTACACTCAACTTCTTCTACCTTGTGTTCAACATCAAACACCAATTGAGCATAAACTATCTGTAATAGGTATGGGCACCGACCTGTCTACACTCAACTTCTTCTCCCTTATGTTGTACATCAAATACCAACTAAGCATAAACTATCTGTAATAGGTATGGGCACCGACCTGTCTACAGCCAACTTCTCTCCCTTGTGTTGTACATCAAATACCAACTAAGCATAAACTATCTGTAATAGGTATGGGCACCGATCTGTCTACAGCCAACTTCTTCTCCCTTATGTTCTACATCAAGCATCAACTAAGCATAAACTATTTGTAATAGGTATGGGCACCGACCTCTCTACAGCCGACTTCTTCTCCTTTATGTTCTACATCAAACACCAATTGAGCATAAACTATCTGTAATAGGTATGGGCGCCGACCTGTCTACAGCCAACTTCTTCTCCCTTATGTTCTACATCAAGCATCAATTAAGCATAAACTATTTGTAATAGGTATGGGCACCGACCTGTCTACAGCCAACTTCTTCTCCCTTGTGTTGTACATCAAACACCAATTTTGTCATCTCTGATTATGTCGAGAGCTCGGCCTCCTACCAGGGCACCGACCTGTCTACACTCAACTTCTTCTACCATGTGTTCAACATCAAACACCAATTGAGCATTAACTATCTGTAATAGGTATGGGCACCGACCTATCTACACTCAACTTCTTCTACCTTGTGTTCAACATCAAACACCAATTGAGCATTAACTATCTGTAATAGGTATGGGCACCGACCTGTCTACACTCAACTTCTTCTACCTTGTGTTCAACATCAAACACCAATTGAGCATAAACTATCTGTAATAGGTATGGGCACCGACCTGTCTACACTCAACTTCTTCTCCCTTATGTTGTACATCAAATACCAATTAAGCATAAACTATCTGTAATAGGTATGGGTACCGACCTGTCTACAGCCAACTTCTTCTCCCTTATGTTGTACATCAAATACCAATTAAGCATAAACCAGGACCTCTCCTTTTTAACATATATATAAATGATCTACCAACCAACATCTCAACAAATGATGCAGAAATTTTTGTATTTGCTGATGATATTGGCATTAAAATATCTTCAAATAATTTAGAAAACATTACAGCAAAATTAAATAAAGTCATTGAACAAATACAAGATTGGTGTAATGCAAATAGGCTAAAATTAAGTATGAACAAGACCCAAGATATTCAGATTAAGTATTCAAACAAACCAAACATAAATCATCATTCAAAGCCCTTAAAATTTTTAGGAATTATTTTGGATTATAAATTAACATGGTTAGATCATATTAATCATATCATAAAAAAACTGAACAAAGGAATATATTGTCTGAAGAGATTAAAGTTCAATGTGAGCAAAGAGGTATTAATTCAAATTTACTATGCTTATATTCACTCAATATTAAGTTATGGCACATTAATATGGGGGCATTCAAAATATGCAAAACAAATATTCAAGATACAAAAAAAAGCAATCAGAATTATTAGTGGAGTAACATCAAGGACACACTGTAAACCTCTCTTCACCAAATTAAGCATTATGTCACTACCATCGATTTACGTCTTACAATCATTACTATATACAAGAAAAAATTACAATTTGTATGAAGAAAATAACAATACACATGACCATGGAACAAGAAATATGGATAAATTGAAGTTACAACGAACAAGATACTCTAAAACACAAAGGGCATTTACATACACAAATATAAAGCTATACAATAAGCTACCATCAAATATAAAAAAATTACGTGATGACAAATTTAAAAAATACATGAAGACATTTTTAACAAATCATTGTATTTATGATACAAATGAATTTTTAACCTAAAATTTTAATAATGTTGTAATGTAATATATATAATGAATATTTTGTAAAACATTGTAATGCACCAAATGGTGCCATATACAATAAAGAATTATTATTATTATTATTAAATAGGTATGGGCACCGACCTGTCTACAGCCAACTTCTTCTCCCTTATGTTGTACATCAAATACCAATTAAGTATAAACTATCTGTAATAGGTATGGGCACCGATCTGTCTACAGCCAACTTCTTCTCCCTTATGTTGTACATCAAATACCAATTAAGCATAAACTATCTGTATTAGGTATGGGCACCGACCTGTCTACAGCCAACTTCTTCTCCCTTATGTTCTACATCAAGCATCAATTAAGCATAAACTATTTGTAATAGGTATGGGCACCGACCTCTCTACAGCCGACTTCTTCTCCCTTATGTTCTACATCAAACACCAATTGAGCATAAACTATCTGTAATAGGTATGGGCGCCGACCTGTCTATAGCCAACTTCTTCTCCCTTATGTTCTACATCAAACACCAATTGAACATAAACTATTTGTAATAGGTATGGGCGCCGACCTGTCTACAGCCAACTTCTTCTCCCTTATGTTCTACATCAAGCATCAATTAAGCATAAACTATTTGTAATAGGTATGGTCACCGACCTCTCTACAGCCAACTTCTTCTCCCTTATGTTCTACATCAAACACCAATTGAGCATAAACTATCTGTAATAGGTATGGGCGCCGACCTGTCTACAGCCAACTTCTTCTCCCTTATGTTCTACATCAAGCATCAGTTAAGCATAAACTATTTGTAATAGGTATGGGCACCGACCTGTTTACAGCCAACTTCTTCTCCCTTGTGTTCTACATCAAACACCAAATGAGCATAAACTATCTGTAATAGGTATGGGCGCCGACCTGTCTACAGCCAACTTCTTATCCCTTGTGTTCTACATCAAACACCAAATGAGCATAAACTATCTGTAATAGGTATGGGCACCGACCAGTCTAGAGCCAACTTCTTCTCCCTTGTGTTCTACATCAAACACCAATTGAGCATAAACTATTTGTAATAGGTATGGACACCGACCTGTCTACAGCCAACTTCTTCTCCCTTATGTTCTACATCAAATACCAACTAAGCATAAACTATCTGTAATAGGTATGGGCACCGACCTGTCTATAGCCAACTTCTTCTCCCTTATGTTCTACATCAAACAAGAATCAAGCATAAACTATCTGTAATAGGTATGGGCGCCGACCTGTCTACACTCAACTTCTTCTCCCTTATGTTCTACATCAAGCATCAATTGAGCATAAACTATCTGTAATAGGTATGGGCACCGACCTGTCTACACTCAACCTCTTCTCCCTTATGTTCTACATCAAACAACGATTAAGCATAAACTATCTGTAATAGGTATGGGCACCGACCTTTCTACACTCAACTTCTTCTCCCTTATGTTCTACATCAAGCATCAATTGAGCATAAACTATCTGTAATAGGTATGGGCACCGACCTGTCTACACTTAACTTCTTCTCCCTTATGTTCTACATCAAACACCAATTAAGCATAAACTATCTGTAATAGGTATGGGCGCCGACCTGTCTACAGCTAACTTCTTCTCCCTTATGTTCTACATCAAACACCAATTGAGCATGAACTATATGTAATAGGTATGGGCACCGACCTTTCTACACTCAACTTCTTCTCCCTTATGTTCTACATCAAGCATCAATTAAGCTTAAACTATCTGTAATAGGTAGGGGCACCGACCTGTCTACAGCCAACTTCTTCTCCCTTATGTTCTACATCAAACACCAACCAAGCATAAATGATTTATATAGGTATTTATATATTAAGGGAGTAAAGTGCATCATTGGCTCCCGAAGGATATACGGTCCACATTACTCCCGTGACACACACAGTATTTTCCCCCATCTTATAGGTTCTGTATACATTGTATCAATGTATTCAGAACCCTATAAGTAGGGACACCTTATGGGAAAAAGAATAGTTCCCGCCGCTGAAAAGAGATGGCACCACTTTCATTTTTCAGTCCGATTCGAATTGTTGCAGGAGTTTACGGAAAAAGCTGCCTTTCCAAAGTCAAGTAGCTGGTTGTGATATTTTGACAGTTGTATGTTATTGTTTTGTATTGTTGAATCTTTCACCATAATGTTTACCTTTATTGTTTTCAACATTCTGATTTTGAAATTTTGGATAGTGAGTAGAAGCGCGGACTATACGGAGCCAGTTTGAACTATTCCATGCATCAGCGCTAATTTCTCCTCTATTTTTTGGCGAGGCGGAAATAAAAAAATAACATTGGATGTCCCACTTAGAGGGTTCTGTATACATTGCTCATATTCGCCTTAAAATACCTCTTACGGTGGTCGACATCTTAATGATAAAGTGATAAAGTAAAATCAAGTCGGGTCAGTAGTTAACGTAAAGAACCCCCTATCAAGCACTTGCGGAGCTCCCATATTTTAATTTTATTTCTTAAAACAGAATAAATTATCGTCCATAAGAGGGCGGGCAAAACCTACGCTTTTATCTATTGGAGTAAATTCTTCATTGTTGTGCTGGACTTGGGCAAGCAAAGGCGGGGACACCCACTCGCTATTGTCTGGACCTAAGCCTTATCTTATCACAATGCATTAAGGTAGGTCCAGACCGCCGCTTTTGTTTTCTAATGTCATAGACATGAACGCACCAATTATTCTAAATGTGCACAAGATAGCCTTTTAAGGTTGAAGAAAGTAGGGGTGGGAGAATTGATCGGTGTTGATTTAGAAGTTTACTAAGTTTCGGAAAGTTTCTTTTTAGTACTGACATCAGGTGGTGTCAGCAGAGGCAGGACGATTCGACTAAAGTAAATAAATACAACCAAGGAAAGCTAAGAAAGTAAAACATAAAAAGTATTAATGAGGTCATAGATATAAATCATGTTTACAACCAAGGCCGTAGCCAATGGGGGGGGGGGGGTCAGGGGGTCAAACCCTCCCCGAAAATGTTGAAATTGCGTTGAAATGGAAGGTTAGAAAGTTTTTTTTCACTTTCTGTAACCGCGGAGCCCAAACCCCTCCAAAAAGTTTTCCTGGCTACGCTTTTGCCTACAACGTTCCCACAACGTAAATAAAAAGAAATGAAAACATAATGTGTTCATTCTGTCATCTAATCTGGTGTGACACGATCAGATACAAGATATCGATACGGCAGACTTCTTTCAGCAAACCGATAGACCAAAGTTACTCGTAACTGGCGAAAATGATACTGTAAAGTCCGTCACCAAACTTCATCATATGGTTTATTAGGTCAAAATAAGCAAAAGGTTCACGTAGATTTTAGGAATGTCCTACAATGCATATAAAAAATGTAAAATTTTTCTCTAAACAGCCATAATTTAAAAAATTACAATTCGATCACGATGAGAATTTTTTTCATAAACTGAACTTGACAAGTTATAAGTACACACCGAGTTTCAATAAAATCGGTTTATAAACTTCGGAGATAAAAAATCTTTCGTGAAAAACACAAAATGGCGGATATTTGGAAGGGTGAATATGCTTTCAGGACATACATTCATATAAACTTTTTTGCTTATTTTTACCCAACAAACAATAACAATAATGAAGTTTGGAGAAGGACTTCACAGACTCCCTGTATAGCACACGTAAACAACATCACCCGCAATTAATTTCAAACAAAGAAGTGTTGCAAAAGCCATTGTGTTCTAACTCGTGACAGGGGAGGATGGTTAACGGGACTTTCTAGGAAAACGGCACTTATTAAATATGAAAGTGAAATAAGAAATCGATTAGCGATTGTCGTTTGAAGTGAAAGTGTCAACGCCTGACTGAGTTGCGTCATTGAATCCTCAGTGCAAACTCCTTTCACTGAATTTGAATAATTCGACAAATTCAAGTGGTAGTTACAAAATAACGTTTCATTATAATGTTCCGCCTACACTATCATTTGCTTGTCTACAGTCACTCAAAGATTTTGCTTATCAATTTGTCTCGAATTATCAAGATTCCTTAATCTATCTATATTACTAATTCTGCAAGCGATTTTTTAAAATCAAAATTGTGAGAGTTTGACAGCTCGCAGGATGATGGGAGATGGCTCAAATGAAAGGTCTCGGCTCCAGGGGGTCGGGAAAAATATCAGATTATGTCCAAATATACCATAAAATGAGAAATAACGAAAAATATCTTCCATTTAAAATGCATTGGGATTGAAAAACGTCTGCTTTGTTTACATTAAACATGAGGTGCTAATGCTTGAATCAAAGCCATATGGTAGATGTTGACATGTGGGATTTTTTTCAAAATGCAGCTAACTATGCACGTTTAATGTACTATAACAAAAAATATTTTAAATTTAAGATTTCCGATTTTATATTAACTAAGGGTTTGAATTTTTTCATAACTTAAAATTATAAAAAGTTAAATACGTTTCTTTAGTTTATGTTATAACGATGCAGATTTAATACCAAATGATCTATATATCTACATAATTACGTAAGGGAAATTTTTGCGCCGAAATTGTGGGCGTTTGGAAGGTCGCAGGATAATGGGAGGGGGCTGAAATTGAAGGTCTCCCATCCCAGGGACTCGGGGAAAATACTGAAATTGCTTTCAGCTTACTATAAAATGAGAAATAACATAAAATAGCAGTCATTTAAAAACTATTGGGATGTAAAAAGGTCTGCTTTGTTTACTTATATAGGCCCTAATCATAATTTTGTGGATCCAAGAGCCTATTTTCTAAGAAGGTATTTGGAACTATAGTAAAGAAGGATTATGCTTAGGGGCTTTTAGCCCCTTCAAGCCTCTAGTATTAATAATTCAAAAAACCTTCACACGTTAAAGGTAATTTTGTAGATATGATTATTGACGGAGAAGGTCTTCCAACGTTTATGAACAGCTTTTATCAATATGGACAAAATAATGTTCTCCTTCGGGTTAAAAAAAATAAATTCTACACAGAAACACCTGCTTTCTGTGCCTTACTCTTGGCTGGAGAGTTACTCTTTGCCGATAACTGCAAGGTAAATTCATCGAGCGGTAGGAACCGGAAATAACGGAAGTAAACAATCAAAACAATCAGCTGATTGCAGCAAACCGACTAATGTATGTTTCAATAGCTTACTCTGGATGTAGTGGCAGCATTGGTAGTGGTAATAGCAGGAGCAAATGTTTGTTAGTTGTAGGTTAGGTTTGAAGAATTTAGGAACGTAGTGGTTAATGCAATGCATAAACATAACGTATTTGATTTATGTTTTTTTGGTCCTGTAGTATGAGGAACAATATCGTACATCACCCGCCCGGAAAGATTTACCGTATTCGCATAAAAATTCCGTACTCGCCTCTGGCTCGCGTGGGAACTCGTCCGTTAAAAGAATACTTACTGGTCTAGTAAGGTAATATTTTATTTCCGTATAGTACTTTGGTTCAGACGGACAGACACCATCTAAGATTGTTTTATACCCTTAAGATTACCATGGGAAATATTTTTCACAGAATTTTTTAGCTGATGATCGAGGAAGTATTAAGAGGAAAAGGTGTGTAACTAAAAGTGAATAAAGAAACTGAATAATGAATACAGAATAAACACATCTATCTGTATTATATGAAACTGAGATATTTTATGGAACGTAACAACATCGTATGTTCGTGTCTGAACATCTCCATGGTACATTGAAGTTTGTTTATTGATGTTAGATATCTTTACTTCTCCGTATTATGTTTACGTTCAGGTATGATCTGAATCAGTGGCTAATCTCCTTGATATTGCTTTGCAATACGAGCATTCAACAATGTTGGGACAGAAACTTGCGGGTTACTTTACTCAGATAAAAACATACTTTCAATCATAACGTATTCCTTGCATAAACCAATACGGTTATCCATCCTTCTAAACTATCCTAAAACAAACAGAACAAACATTTGCTACTGCTGCCTGTGCTGCTACTACATTCCTCTAAAAAGTAACCGATAAACAATCATTAAAAGTTGGTTTGCTGCAATTCAGCTGATTGTTTACTTCCGTTTTCCCGGCCTTGTATGGGTAAAAGTTTCGAGATGTTACGGGATGGTTATGGGTACCTTTCGAGTCATCAAAAAGGATCAGAAAACAGAGGTTTCTGTGTCAGCGTAATGAAAACAAAAAACACTTAGGGGGGATTTTTAACACGAATAATTACTTGTCTGTGATTGCAATCGGTTCACAGTTGTGCACTTCCTCACTTCCTCGCGCAGGTGGCGGGCCCTCGAATTTCCGTTTTTAATTTACACATCAATACAAGCGCACCCCTGCTCGTCTGGGGCCTATTGAATCTGGGGCGCCTCCCCTCTCGGGCTTTGAGCTTAGGTTACTGAGATTTTCTAGCCGTTGAAGAGTCAGAAATGGGTGAGATTTGAGAATGAATATGATTATCTGCTAACAATACAGTCAACCGTTATCGTAAAAATCTCCCAAAATTGGTTTTGAATATGTCTTATTATTAATTTGTGTCTAATTAGATTTGAAAAACTGAATGATAATTAACAAGGTAGCTGCTGCATGAACTAGACGTAATAAAAAAGTTCAGAACTGATTGATTTACAATCTGTACTTTTAAATTATCATTAAAAAATGACGTAGTAGTCATTTGAATATAAAGTGTTGTTAAACCACTGTGCCATACTGTTGACCACTCAACTACAGTCACTAAATATATAAATCCACGATTTCAGCCGATTAGAGTCTCTAATAATTCGACATTTCCTATAATCATTTCGGCAAAAAGTTAAGAAATAAACCTACTGTGAGTACTTCACAGACTTGGTCTGCAAAGATAAAGAGGATCCAAAACTAAAACATGGAAACACATCTTGTATTTAATGAAGAAGGTGCTCTTGGCATTCAAGCAATCACTCTGGTCTTATGACCTTTGCATTTCCCTATTGCCCTCAAGTACTTCTCGGTCGGTGAATTCGCAACATTGTTTACATTATTCATTATCCATACGATTGTAATATTTAAATAAATACATTGAACAGCCGCACTTTCATTAAATCGCAATCAGATCACTTTCAAATGCAAATAAATGTCACTGTTAAAGTTCGAATTCCAATATGATAATCATTGAATCGGACCATTGCGTTGAAGGAATGGGTTAAGTTGTTTCAAATGAAAATGGTTGTTTATTTTGAATTAAGATAAAAATTCATTCTTCATACTTTTAATATCATTATGATTTATACTTGCAAAATAAAATTAATGAGGCAGACATTTATATGTCTTGACTATTTTACTATTTTAATCTTGAGGTTTTTCAGTTGAAACTTAACATTTAAAAGTTACAAATTCCTTCAATAACTATTGAAAAACGTGTTTTAAAATTATAAATTGGAAGCGATATGCTGGGTGCTTTAAGTTCGTTCATTCAATGGTCAACTGTGACACTATTTCAAGGAGATAAGTTTCATAAAGCTTGTAGTCAAACCATTAAGAATTACAGATCTTAAATACTTATCTACTTAAAAAAATTAAGCATTTCTTTTGTATTTTTGATCTAACATTGTATATTAGCCTTTTCTGATGACAGTAATTACATTTGGAGTGCTGCAAACCTGCCTAGATTATTTAGGTCCACCTTCTTGTGGTAGATATTGGTGGATATTTGACAAGACATTCTCTAAAAGCAAAGGAATACTCTATGCAAATACGAGGTGAAGAGACATCACCTTATCAAGTCATTCCAACTGATTATGCAAAGATCAAAACAAACACACTCCGTACCCACTTGCGTTGACAGATCCCATATTCATCAGTTAATGATCTTCACTCGCCGTCAGATTAGAGGGCGGAGACGCTGAGGTGACCATGACCCTCACGCTTCGGCGAGAGAGAGAGAGAGAGAGAGAGAGAGAGAGAGAGAGAGAGAGAGAGAGAGAGGGGGGGAAAGAGGGGGGGAGAGAACTGCTTGACCCCAGTAATGATGCTCTTTAGTTGACAAGACCTGCAGCTAATTTGAATGCAGAGGGAATCGAACACTTCACATGACGTTCTCTTGAGTCTACAGACGTTATCGGCACTTATTCTGTACTTCTGGTTCACCTTTCAAATCTTTCGTCTTCTTTAAAGTTCAATAGGCTTTAGTTCAGGAACTCTTTTGTGCATGGCTGATTTTGATTTATTGAGACGTAAAAGAGTCTTTTCTCAAGATTTTCCGAACACAAGATCGTCCTGCTGTGTTGAGAAAATTAAAAATCCCACCCCCTGTCACTAATCCGCCTAAACAACGTCACTTGACTGGGACGGTGACGTGTATCCTGCTACTTGGTGGTCACAAATTGTGGTTAGTTATGAGTGATGGCTTGTGGACACTGTGTTCCCTAGAGGGGATTAACGTCCGCACTATTGAGTACTGCGTTCATAAGGCCGTCCTCATATTAGACCAGTTCGTAAAATTGTAAACCAGGCGAAATTGTGGTTCGGATCCCACGTTAAAATGTAGGACCTTTAGTTGCCATTGGCTGTTGACAGAGGTCGCTTTTAAATGGACCTTCTGTTGCGCCCAAGTGCTTGCTAGTTACAGTTAAATCCAGCTACAATTAATTTACTAGTTACTATTTACATCCAGTTACTAGCTACAGTTAAGTTAAATTAGGAGAGGGCAGCGACGGTGCTGCTCTCTCGCGGCGATAATGGTGAATTAATTTTTTGTAAGTCCTCGACACCAGCGCTCGACACCAGCTGAGCGCAACATTAGAAGCTACCTCTGTTTTATTCTCCTCTGTGCTGTTGGGCTATTGAAAGATCTGTCTAAGGAACATGTCGGCCTTAGTCAGTATCAAGACTACAAGATTGCACCGCAATCATCCTACACTCATCCTTCATTCTCGTAAGGTGGTTGGCATCTTAATAGTAATCTAATCTAACCTATTGCCTATAGTACTTGTTTCAGTTACTTTATTCATATTCTTACACCGCAATTCAAAAGTTCAGCGATCTTTAAATAGCTTTTTATGTAGTAAGGTAGCAAAAAGTTATATTGGAACTTCTTTTGTCCTTAAGTGGAAACGAATGATTATGTCCACTTTCGCTCCGGCCGTAAACTCGACACCGCTAAACAGCAGATGATTTAAACGTTATTTGTCATAAAGAGCGGACGTAAATATTTATGGACCATAATTCTCACACTTCATAATCGCTCGAACGTTCGGTTTATGAAGATTGGAAAGGTATAGACAATCGTAAAAGATGGTCAGTCAATGAATGAACAGAAACATAGCCGGTTAAGGTAAAGATCGTGAGGAAAGCTGAGCTCTTGGGTTGTGTGAAACCAAACACGGAATAGAATATTACACTTATACTCTGGCATGAAACCTATGGCCACTACCGAGTTACCTATGCACTACCTATGCATCTCCATTGTGTTGGTGAAGGGGCGCTTGATCCGGTAGGGGCCATCGCGTCATGCCAGAGTATAGATCAATCAATATTGATACGTCCCTTCAGATTTATCAGAGGTCATTCATAAATTTCATTCAGTTTTAAAAACACAGGATAAGTCCTTTAAATTTGAACTAGCAATATATTGTCCAGTGTTACTCGTGTTTTTTTTATATTTGTTCTCTGCCCGATAGTCCCCACTTTTGACCAGGGATTAGTCAGTGTCACCCTTCACTTTTATCCGTAGTCATTTGCCATTTTTAACATCTTTCATCCCCTGAATCCGATCAAGATATGAATCAAGTTACGTATTTCGTTCCTATTAAGGGGCTTCACTCAACTTAGTAAGATTTTCTGAGTCGTGGTACGCCGTTCTGCCCGCGTGCGGGAGCAACTTAACCGGCTCAACCCTTGAAAAAGCGTGGCGTTATTTTTTATTCGTGGCCACGCGAAACGTCGGGTTAGACTTTAGGACGCTTATTAACGTTCGTGTGTTTTTTGTGAGTGTTTATTGTGAATTTTGTGTGTTTTGTATAAATTTTGACAAGCCCCAAAGGAAATCTTACTAAGGTGAGTGAAGCCCAATAATAGGAACGAAATAATATTCCTCAAATAAGAAACATGTCATTCAAAAACAGATCAAGTTACTTATTCTTCAAATATTTCGACATCTGCCTCACCCCCTGGCTCCATCAACCCTTTCTACCTTCAAATAATTATCCAACCCACAACCAAACCCCCCCCCACCACCAACTACCCTATCCAAACACCATCATAGGTACCTTGAGCTAAGAATTTGTACCTGAACAATTACATTTTTCTTTTGTGTCTTTTCAATATTGCTTCCCTAAGGGACTCATAATCGGGGGCCTGGGGGAATACAATTCGATTAATCAACAAATTGATTCGTTGATCCATATATTCAATCAAAAACATTTTAGTTCAATCATACTTTATGTGGACCCAATTCACTAAACCGAATAAAGATATTCATCACATAATAACTCGGCCATTCCATCGTCCTTCAGCGAAACTTAAACATCAAAAGCGGTTCAATCTGGACGCAGATATTCCTATAAACAAGCTTTTTAAAACATCTCGAAAGTTATTTTACCACATTCTTCATCGCAGCATGGCTAACGATCGTCAAGATGATACCTCTGAGGGCCTAATAAACATTTCGGCAAGTACCCGTAAAACCTGACGGGTTTCTGGAATAATTCTTATGAAATCCTAATGAGGGTGGATGCCAGGTGCCGTCGACAGAGATAGCAATCTGGGCCGTGATGGCGATCCGTCTTGCCGCGCGCTCTGGTGTCAGCCGCGTTGGGAGTAGGGATGTAAATTATTTTTAATATATCGATATATCGCTTGTATCGGAACCCCAGTCAGGGAGCCGCACCTTTTGGCTCTTAATTGTATAGTTTTATACAGTTTATAAGTTAATTTTCAGCAAGAACTCTCATAAAGGTCCTATTTTCTGTGGAACTTCCTGGAGCTACTTTTCTTAAATAACTTGTTTACACGACCCTGAATCGAACTTACGATGGCAACGGTGGCTGAGCTGTTCAGAAACTGCGAGCTTTCCGACAACCAACCGTTCCAACCGTTGAAGTCTCTACATCCGCGTGATGTTGCTGATGGAACTGGCGAACAAGAAGAATAAGCAATTCGTAATACAAGGTGTATTTTATAAAACGCAACCCATTTTTAAGATTGAATAATGTACATATAAATATGAAATGAGTATTGTTTTATTTATCTTTACATTTTATACAGCCTATCAAACTTAAAACAGTTTGATCACATTTAGTTTACATTATGTGCTCGAACAATCTGCCTTTGGCATTTGTACAAAGTTGTGCTCTCTCCATAAAATTGCCGAACATTTGTTGCAAGGGTACCTCTTTGAATTTCTTGCATTAAATTTGTTATGTTTGTTTTGAGGTGCTGAATATCCTGAAAATTGTTTATGAAGACCTTACTTTTCATGCATCTCCAAAGGAAATAATATAGTGAGGCCAATCCGGGGATCTTGGGGGGGGGGGGGGGAAATAACCCCCCTGATAAAAAAAATAATGATAAAATAAAACTTCACTGATAAAATTAAGTTTGGGTTGCTTTTAAAAAAGACACCCTGTACTATATACAGTAACTAGCAGCAGCTTATAACAGCTGGAGCTAAATTATTAGTTTGTATGAAGTAAATCAAAACTGTTAAACATATTATTAAGACTTCCTTCACATCCAACATTCAAGAGACTTCAGTAAATTGAAATATGTCGATGAAGAAATGTTTATGTTTATGGAACTTTCCATAAATGCTGCACATTACCATCTGCTGGAAGCAACCCTATATGCAACTTGAACGTGGCTTAGTAAGCTATCAAATACGTGACTTCATACAAGCCCATCTTTCAGGTCCTCAATGCCATGGTCGTTTTAGCTGTAAAAAGCTTACGAAGCTGTTTGCTACGTCTGTATAACTTCCTGTGACTTTTGCGTGCTAGTGAATTCTTGATGAATCTGTCGCTCCAGCAAGGATGTATTAACTAAACTCTTAGACGCCACGAGACTTATGTGAATAACCACAGTTTACGTCCCAGTTAAAATCATGTAAAATATCACATCTGAAGCTAGTATAGAAAATGTTTTAATGTCCTTTTTAACTTTTTGCAGATATTAGATATGAGAAACTACTTGATGCAACTCAAGTCAATGGTTTTTTTACCTTCTGTAGATGTTGCATTAGCAACTACTTGAAGCAACCCCACATCTAACAACTCGACGTCTACTGATCTACCAAAACAAGAGCTTCCTACAAGCCCATCGTTCAAATCCCCAATGCAATAGACTTTCAGCGGAACACTTATGAAGCTGCTTCCTACGTCTGTAAAACCTTCTGTGGCTTTTGCGCGTTAAATACTTATCGATTTAGGTCGAATATCGTCAACAAAACTATCAGATACAACAAGAATTCCTGAATAACCACAGTTTAAGCACCTGTCAAAGATGATGATCAACATCTGAATGCTAGAACAGAGAACGTCTCTTAATGTTTTTTTAGCTTTCTGAAGATGTTTTAATTTGAAACTACAAGATGTAACACTATATCTAAATCAAACTACGCAAACCGAGCTGCAATGAGACTTCCTGAATAACCACAGTTTACGTGCCTGTTTAGATTATGTGTCGCATATCTAAAGCTAGTACAGAGAACTTTAAAAAAAATTGTTAAAGTCGTTGTAAACGTTCGCATTAGAAACTACTAGAAGCAACTCTAGATCCAAATCTAACGACGTCAACCGAGCTACCAAACGCAGAGCCTCCTACATCCCACAGCTCAAGACGCGAGGACATTAGCTTCTGGGTTTATCGCTCTAACGCCCCATCTCACTCTGACATAACTGCATCCAACTAAAAACCTGAATCTTGCGCTGTTATTTTACGCAATGTTATGCGGGTTCTTCGGGTCATAATCATAACTTCCACATCGCATCTGTAAAGATCATCGTTCTCATATAGTTTTATTATGCCGGATAAAATTAATTCCTTTAAGTTTTTATTTTAAGTTACAGCTGCAGTAAAGTTTACGATCGTAATAATGTTTGTAATAGGTTGCGGAATGTTCATATTGGCGTACCGCTAACTGTGGGGTACAGTTTACGATACTATATCATAAAACATAACGCGTGCAAAAAAGCAAAAATCCTTGTAAATTGATCATTTCACATCTTTTCTTTTCACAAAGAATATTACGTTATAGGCAATTGCGTTATAAGTAATTACTTAATGTCGCTTTAAATACGATTGAACTATCTCAAACATACAGGGTGAGGCAGACCACCCGCGAACTCAGTTTTACGGGAGTACGGCATAACCTAGAGACGCCAAATAAAATTATTCCCCCCTAAATCACATATGAAGAATTCATTTTAAACATTTACAACGTGAACTGAGCACAGGGTGTACCAGAAAAGAAGGTCACGGGTTCGAATCTGGGACTTTTCTTATGTAAACCTATGACAAATTGTTCTTTTTTAGAAAGATCTTGTTTAGAGGAACATTTTGGTGAAAACAGAACTTAACTATCTCAATCCGTTCCAAGATGGCGGTCATTTTTTGCCTATTTTTTACTTTCTAAACCGATATACATTTTTCAGTTCTGATTAAAAATTCGTAATCCTGGTAAACTCAGCTTTACAATGATGTGTTACATGTCATAATTTTCAAAATTATAAATTTTTACCTAAATTTTATTTTTTTGTAATGTTGGTAGCCCTGTAAATCAAAAAAGTCAAATAGCATCATATGGCAAATAGCATATCATTTTAAGCGTCTTTTGAAGACGAAAAACTTTTCAATTTACACCTACTGTCTATTTTTTGTAGTATTGTAGTAACAAGCCAAAAACTCAATTTTCCCTTATAAAATGTATGCTAATTTCATTACGGAACAGAATAAGATTTTCCCCTCGCTTATTATCGAGCTTTTCTTTAAGGAATTATGTAATAATGACATTTTTCGTCCACCAAGCAAACCAGAAACCTCAAAAACACGGATTATTCACTGGCGTAGGCACAAATCTGTTATTGAGATAAGACCATCTATGTTAGAAAGATTGTGTTTTGTTCTATCCTCTACCTCAAAATAAGGAAGGGGCCGGGGCCAAGGTCGCCAGGCTGTAGGATAGGTCCGGGTGGGAGCATCCGATGCGATAATCGAATTAAACAAGAATCGATTCCTTTGATACGACTACTTTGATAATTTATTAGGAGTTTGCGAGTAGTGATTTTTGAAGTCGAATCGAGTTTTTAAAAATACCCGCGAGTTTCGCGTTTTTTTTCGAGTCGAGTATTTTTAATAGAAGGAGTTAATAGTTGGCTAATCATACTTATTATTGGTCACATGAAATTAAATGTAATATTTTTTATTAAACTGGGAAGTTTTCCTGAGTTAAAAGCAATCCTGTTTTCAAATTAAATGAAACAATAATTCAAGCCATTTTTAACTTAACTTTTTTATCATTAGTCAATTTTTATTAATCTTTCAAAAGGTAAACACCAAGCTACATCTACACTTGTTTACGTTGAAAAAAAGTTGTTGTAACATATTTTACAGGTTTAAAAATTAAAGTTAAATCAGACTCATTGAGCATAAGTGAGAAAGTATCTCAAATTATAGAAAGGAAAAAACAAAACTATAGTCAAAACAAATTTATTGACATTTATAACTCAAAAATCACTTTATTTCAAGTAAAATAACAAAAGTTTTACGGTGGCTGTTCATGACTGGTGTTGACTGTCTGAAAAACGGTTGTAAAATGCGATCGCCCGTACCAATTTCGGGTAAACGGCGGGAGCAACTACGCACCTCGAACTTATGAGTATTTTTCAAAACTTCGAGTCGAGTAATGTAAACTCGGCTCGAAAAAAGCTCGATAATCGAGTACTCCCCCCCTAATTACCCCCCTCCCCCACAATACTCCCCCCACACACACACACACCACACACATTACCCCCCTTGGGGGGCACCCCTTTAATTTATTAATTAATCAATTCTTTTACTGTTATAATTCAAACAATTTAAAGTAATGTAGTATTATTTAAACAATTACTCAAGCAATGTAACGTAATATAATGTAATACTCGTTCCCTCTTTGATTCCTACGATTCAAAGTACTGTACTTTAACTATTTAGTACTTTAACTCTATGGTAGTCTTTAATTTTGGAGATAAAATAGCCTCTATTGGAATAAAAAGAATTACTGGAATAAAACAGTATTACAAATGTAAAAAAGCAGATAGTTTATGAAAAAAAATTATGATTATTTGTTTATTCTTAGGAATTTTAACAAACGATAAAGTATCGGGAGAAACGGTTGAAGGAAATCAATCGGTAAAAAATCGATTTTTGAGGAAAATATTCGAGTATTTGAATATTCGACTATTTATATTGTTGCAGTAATCGATCTATCGATAGTTTTTCGATCTATCGATAGTTTTGAACTCGACTTTCGTATCACCGACTGGTCCAGGTGGGAGCTTCGTGTCCGATAACTGGAAATATTGGCAGATTAGGCAACTAACGAGATAAGCCTATAAAGGTTTTAGCATAATAGGGTGTGGATGTCGATGATAAAATTACAGTGCTTTAGCCTGTCGTGAATTCATTAGTTCTGCCTCTTGGGACTCGTTTTGGGAGATAACTTAGGAATTGATAACATCTCAGAACGTCATTCGTGGCTATAAAGATTGTGAAATTGTTTCCACATTCTAGTTTTGTTTAATAAACACCTTGGTTATATCTGAACTAATAAACACTCGGGATTACTAGTGTTGTGAAACTAATATTTTATGTGCTTTGTGTAGATTGTTATTTAGCTGATGAGGTAATTTAATTGAAGTTCGCGGTACAAAGATAATTTTATACAAAAACATGAAAATCCAGTTTCAACCTTAGAACTTTTGTCCAGGCTTTGTTCTTATTGCCTATAATTATTATTTCTTGAAACGTGTTTTCCTTTATAATTTCATCACTTACATTCCGATGATTGAATTTAGACAATTAAACTGATGTGCCTAGGTTTATTTTGTAACCTTTGGAATTTGCTACTTGAAAATAAACAATGTCGAACATTTTCTTGACCATTGATCCAAGGATAAATAAATGAGAAAAAAATCACCGCTATATTGTCTTTTACCTCGAAAGCGCTTATTCCTAAAAATAATTATTCACCCACTCGACTCATCCTAAAATTTAAAATGTACCACATTCTGAACCAGTTCTTTGTACGTATCTCATTCTTCTGGTTCGAAGGCATTGACATTCATTTATCTATAGCCGATGAATTTTGGATTTAAATAAAAAGAAAAAAACATATTTTACTAATGTTGCTTCCTGATTTTTTATATGAACTGTCAAATTGTCAAAATCGTGAGGCAGGACTCTCTCTCTCTCTCTCTCTCTCTCTCTCTCTCTCTCTCTCTCTCTCTCTCTCTCTCTCTCTCTCTCTCTCTCTCTCTCTCTCTCTCTCTCTCTCTCTCTCTCTCTCTCTCACCAACTCACTTTTTACAACTCTCTTCTCTTCTCCCCTCACTTTACTTCAACAATTTAACCTGTGATGCCTGAATGCGTGATATCAGTGCCCATTCGTAATGCCTATTCGTGAGGTCGTGTTGTCAACTGTTGTCGACATTATTTTTGTTTCCATTTTAAAAGCCGAATGTTTGCAGCACAGTTGGCGACAATGTTGACCCAGGAAGCTGTCGCCGACAAAACTTTATCGCCAACATTGTTGGCAACTTTTTTGTGTATTTCCACGACAATTTCGACAGAGTGGAAACGGGGCTTAATGAATATTGGATTGACATTTACAGGGTATTCAAAAAATGTGGGGCAATAATTTATGTAGAGATTCAATGGGTCAAAATAAGCAAAAATGTTTTTTTGAGCATATGCCCTATCTCGTTTAGTATGTGTTTTTTACAAAATAACTCATAACTCCTTAACGGTTTGAGTTACAGCGTTGAGATGGTGCACAAATGTTTATCTTATTAGTCGCTATCTTTTTACAAAATATCAATACAAAATCTTAACCGTTTCAAAATGGCGGCTATTTTAAGTATTTCGGTTTTCAAGAAAATTTACTGCTAAATGTTTAAAATAGCCGCCATTTTGAAACGGTTAAAGAATTTTTATTAATATTTTGTAAAAAGATAGCAATTAATAAGATAAACATTTATACACAATAATAATAATAATAATAATAATATTCCTTTATTGCTGTTTGACAATACAAGTATTGTATAGCATGCGTCAAAATATTAATTTTAAAATAATTTACAAACACAGAATTACATTGAGCAATCAAAAAGACAAAGTTGAAAATAATCTTTACATTGAACTGCTAAAAACTGAAAAGCATCAGCCATAGCTTACTTAGGAGAAAATCCGAAGCTCAAGCCAATGCTACCCCTGGTGAGTGGTCCATGAACTCGTCCACCGAGTAGAACACGTTCGACACTAAAAAGCGTCTTAATTTTGTTTTAAATTTTGTTTCACAATTTTCAAATCGAATGCCTTCTGGGACTTGGTTCAGAATGTTCACCCCCCTCTGAGAAGGTAGGCGCGCCATTGCTGCCAACCTGTGCTGTGCTGGTCTGAAAACATTTCTGGATCTGGTGTCGTACTCATGCACATCCCTGCCCTGGATCGGGTGGCTTTTGAACTTGCAAAAGAGTGCAGTTTCCAGAATGTACAGTTCAGCCAGTGTTAGCAAGCCCAGTTCACGAAAGGCATTTCGGCACGACTCTCTAAATTTGAGTTTTGCTATGATTCTTATGGCTTTTTTCTGAAGAAAAAAGATACGGGTTGAAGTTTATCTGTGAGCATCCTCCCCACAGAGCAATACCATATTGCAAATGGCATTGAATCGAACCGTAATAAGCCATGAGCAATAACTCCTTGGGACAGTGTTCAGAAAGCCTTCTGAGCAGAAAAATTCCTGAAGCGACCTTCCTACAAACACTGTCGACATGATCAGTCCACGTCAGCTCATCATCAATGAGCATTCCGAGGAATTTTGTGTGCCTCACTTCCTCAATGATAGTATTGTCTATCATTGCAGTCGGGCGGCATGTGTTTAGAGCGGTGCTGCCTCCAAACACCATGCAGTTTGATTTTGATGGATTTACTTTGAGGTTTTTG